>JAPVCG010000058.1:225618-293760 GCA_029606305.1 Paecilomyces fulvus
ATAAATTTACATATACGCAACTCATCATTTCTCTCTCGGTTTATCTAGAAATTTCTGCACTTTACCTTCCAAACTCCCACAATGATAACTAAAAGGACTCAAATACCCAGAACCCCACACCATTCTGATACGAACAGATGAACAGGTTGCTCTAGTGATCTATTCTCAGTAATCCGAACTCTCCTACGATCCATTTTCACAACGAGCTTAATGCGTTTCCCTACCAGAAAAACGATCCTCAGTCCAATTTACTATATACATAATAGAAAATAACAGTAATATTTAGAACATATAGCTTAAAGTCCATTTAATTCAGAGGTAAGACAAATGATATACTGAACAATCATCATCATGGTAGTTAGTTACTAATAATCCATCTTCCGAACATCGGGTATGTTCCCTCTATGTCCCAAAACATTATCTTATCCACGTAAAAAGGAACCATGCAAATGCCATCGAAAATCCAAACATAAATTTTTCAACCAATGAACTGTATCTACAACTATTAAAAATACTCGCCAAGCCCACGATAAAATTCGATACAGAGCCTCTCATTTAGGGGATTCCAGCAACCCAGCGGAAACAAGGTCTTCGGCCCGTTCAACCTCGCCCACTCTCCCGATTCCGATACCACGATAGTTAGTCTTACTTTACTCTAGCCGAGGAAACAAACAGCGATGAATAATAAATAATCGGGGACGAGCCGTTAACTAGTAGTTCCGACGAAGCTATTCCCCAGGCGCCACTTCCCCAATACATAGTTATTATCGCGTCTCCCATCTCATAAGCTCCAGCGCCTTCGGATAGATAGTAACGCCGCTGGGGAATAACATTGCTCCAAACATCTACATCGGCAGGCTAGATTACTTTGAAAGTGTACATTGCATTTAAGCGGAGAACGTCATTGCGTTACTTTCCCCGCGTGGAATTAAATTAGCCCCTCACGGTCCTTCTTGAGATATATATTAGTTAGGTTCTCGATTTCGATCCTACACCACCACTACCAGAGGAAGCAAGGGAAAATGTCATACACGATAGCGTACGATAAGGCATCCGCGCCGCCCAAGGCCCGCGAGATGGTCTCTTTCTTGGAGGAGTTCTATGCGACGAGTGATGATCCTACAGCGCACGAGAAGTATGCGAAGAGCTTCACGCCGGATGCGACGCTGATTATGGGGCCAAAGGTTGCGAAGGGGTATGATGGTATGTAGATGTTATTGTTTCTTCTTCGACCTTCCTTCTTTCTTTGGGACTATTTCCGGGTACTGTGGATTGGACTCCCTACGGACTTTTCATTAGGGAACTATTTCTGGTATAGTTCTGTATACCGGGATGAAAATCAGACAAAGCACAGAGGGGGTATCTTGATTCGTTTGACAACAACAAAAAAAAAAGCAAACGGAAAAGAAACAGCTGCAGCCATCTCTTCTTCGTCAGCCAAGGACAACAAGTTCCGGTTTTGCAGACTGCGCTGACCAGTCCGAACAAAACAGAAATCCTCGCTTTGCGTCACGGTCTCTGGACGCACGTAGCGTCGCGGAAACACACACCCGTCAAGGCCTTCTTCGCCGGCGAGAATGAGCTCATGCTGCACGGCAAGGTGATATATGTCCTCAAGGCCAGTGGAAACCAGGTTGAGGTGCCCTGGGCCGGACGCGTGGAATTCGCAATCAACGAGGCTGGCAGCAATCCCAAGATGAAGTTTTACCAGGTGTATCTGGTACGTGACCCGAGATGGAAACCCCGAGCAGTTTCATCATCCCTGCATTGAGATTGCTCTTCGTAGATTGGCGCCCGCCCCTGCTAATGATTGGATCCAGGATTCCGCCGCTCAATCTGGAAAATGAGCGACGAGATGAATGTTCTTATTCCAATGCTCCTTCAGTTTTCTGTCTTTGCTGTTTGTCAATCATGTGAAGGGCGTCGTCCCATACATCTGTATCTGGCTCGGCAGAACTTCAGTCGAGCCTTGATTCAACGGCCATAGAGCGTCAAAATGAATGATTTCCTCATGAATGCTGCTCAGATCAGGTCCAAGCAAATCCTCAGATCCAGGGTAGATGAGGCCTTCAACGCTCTCTCCAGAACGTTGTCCATTAACTCCCGTCGCGGTGATGTGCTGCATCACGTCTGCTGGAGCACCTTTAGATGGCCAATCCCACACAGAAGGTGTTGCATTCTGCGTAGATACGTAGTTGGATGGTATCGCGTTACTATTTGCGGAGAGACCGGTCACGGCAGACTGTGTAGCGCTGAAGAGATTTTCGATTGGATCTTGCCGATTCAAGTTCTTTGACGCCGGCATAGTAGAGGCCTTACTTTCAGCAATAGTTTTCTGGAATGACATCAGAATCGTCAGATGTCGCCTGGATTGGAGATCTGTCTCAGCGCAGTATTGATGAAGTGCGAGAGTCCTCTGGGCGATGGATTCATTCTCCGGGTTCTCGTACACATCGAAAAAGGAATTAGTGAGGACTATGAGCCCAGCCGTGAACATCCAATGTCTAGACAAGTCAACAAAAGCCACTCGCAGTATACTCTGTCCAGAACTCACATGATATAAGGGTTCTGTCGCGGAAGACACCCCTTGACTCGAATAGCTTGGATGGCCCGAATCATATGGATTGCAGAGCGGACACACGCAGCTGAATACTTTTTCAGCTCTGGATTCTCTGCCACCCGGCTTTCAGCTGGAGAATTGACGCTTGGCTGGGACGTCCGTGATTTGCTAAGATGTTCGTCTAGGATTTTCTTTACATGTAACAACAGGAATGGACGAGTGAGCAGAACGATGTTTTGAAAGTACATCAACCACATATGAAGCTGAGCGAGAGCTATCGCGGGATCATCATGCGGGGTCGGGACCGGATGCCACTGGAGAAGTTCGGGTAGTGATTGTGTCCAGACATGAATGTCGATTGCGATGCCCATGGCAATCTTGAGCGATATCTTGCGCTTCCTGTAAATGCGATTCAAAATAACACCTAGTATCTTTGCGGACCGAACGGACGCAGAGAGCAATTCGGACTCGAAGCTCTGACCGGGCTGCAACGAGCTCATCACATGTTCGTTATTCGAGAACAAAGCATCTGAGCAGTCATCATCATGGATGGCTGTCGGACGGCCCAAGCAGGCGGATAGAAACCGGTCCATAACGTAGAGACTCCTCCAAAGCATCATCCTTTTTGTCTCGTTAGTCTCCGATCGCAAGTCGTATACTCTGCCCAAGTTCCGTCCAGAGTGATCTCGACCGGGTAGGGAGAGAGTACCTATGTACGGACCTTGAAACCCTTTCTGACTCGTTGAAAATAAGCTGTGTCTCTACTCGATGCAGTCCCAGAGCATAAGCCAACCTGACGGCCATTCCTGAACGAGAAGGTTAGAAAGGCCCGAGAGGAAAAGTGCGAAGATGAGGAGACCAACCGAAATAGGCCCAGGCGGTGTTGCGCTTTGCTGCTGTTAGCATGTAAAGCGTCATCAGCAGCAGAGCTTGTATCGACGCGAAATCACCATCCTCAAAACCAGAGACCGAGTCCCTGCAATGCTTTGCAGCAAGGAAGAACATCTCGCTTCTTTCCACCTTGCCTGAACTCAGCCTCTGCAGGATTGCAACTTCGGACGCGGATCGTTGTGGGCCCGTAGATCTCAGCTGAAGGCCATTTGCGAATACCAGATTCAATATACAGAGCCAAGAGGGTTCGGCTGCCAGTGGGTTCTGGTATGTCCTGTCGACTTTCTGCTTGAACGCATATTCATCGAAAATATGCATGATCCCCTTTGTCTGATTTCCAGTTAGAAGATATTCAACCGGCAGATTTGATGAAGTCTATGTCCACTGACATTAGCAAAGAAGGAATCCACCAAGAAGAACGCCGCTTCTCGATCTGGTAACGTGCACATATGTTGATGCGCCGGAGGAGTTGACACGGAGGCTTCGATAATTTTATGTCGCTGAGGATCGATTGTAAATGCAGAGGACCCGACGACGCTGCTGACTAGCTGTCGAATGGTTTGCAGATACGATAAAGGTGCTGAGTCTCCTATGTATACTAGACGCTCCGTAAATAAGACGCCATCCCAATTGACCGAAACCAAAGAACCATGGGCACGTACACATCCTTCCCTTTCCGTCATTCAGCATCCGTGAGGCCTCCTGCATCTCCGCTTCATCGGTCTCGGAACTCCCACTCTGCCCAGCAGGTTGTCGAGATGGATCGATGTCGTTCGCAGGAGGAAATGGATCTCCAGTTAGAACATTCTGCGACGCCGGTGACTGGTGCATAGCCGTGCCCCCACCAAGTCCATCTTGACTTTGAGCTGAACCGCTCACGCTGCCTGTTATAGAGAAGGAGTTCCGGATGCTGCTATCTCTGCCTTCTGTCGAAGAGGCCGACATTCCCTGACCTTCGACACCGTCGCGCTGTTTCTGGCTGAGGCGCCGCTGAGTGGTGACTGGCACAGGTTGGATGAAGACGCAGTCAACGGCGCGTTTGGAGCAATTGTCGCACGGATACGTGCCATTGCACTGTCATGAAATATTAGCTGGATGCAATGGACAGCACTAGAGGAACAAAGCGCGACGTATAGCATGGAATCATTACCTTTTGCTTCCTCCTCTTACAATTTTCGCAGGCCCTGGCAGCCCGGATCCTGTTTTCGGGCGCCACCTTTTGACGAGCCATCGTCGGGTCCTGCTGAATTCCTCAGGGTGTTCGGATGGCAGCTTTCGGATCGATCATTGTTATTATTCCCTGCGCTGGCTGATCGGAAAGAGGAGAGTGCGTGCACACAACCACCACAATGCAGCTGATCCGGTGCTCCAGACCAGTCAACTAGTGGATGAACGGGAATAAATTGAGCAATTCATGAACACGAGAGGGGCTCGTTCGTTCTTCTCCACAAGACATGATAGTTATTAGCCGTGGCGCGATGTCGGGCTTTCCAGCGGGGGCGGTTGGAGATCCTTCTTCCGGCTTCAGATTCCGCTCGGGAAGTCTGATTTGGTTCCTTTCAACTATCGGAGAGCAGACGTCAACGGCCCGTACAAATTACATTACTATTATCTTTAGGGTTCAATCGTACAATCTGGTAGACTTTATCTAGACTCATCGTTCCCCACGTAGCAGGATGTTTAAAACTGTGACCCTCTCTCGCTCTGCAGCAACAACAATCCTGACGCTGCAACTATGCCATACATCTTCATTGAAGACCACAAACTGCACTATGCAGACTCTCATCCTCAGGGCGCACCCCCCGACGGGTTGACCTTCATCTGTATCCATGGCTTGGGATCGTCTCAGAATTACTACTTTCCTGTCATTCCGTGGCTGACAGACAAGCACCGTTGCATCACCTTCGACACCTATGGCACCGGACGATCAAGCTACACGGGTCTCGAGCGCAGCGTGGAGTCCATGGCTGAAGATGTGATAGGGATTCTGGATCGGATGGAGATCACGAAGGCTGTTGTTGTCGGTCACTCTATGGGCGGCATGGCTGTATCCCATCTCGCGGCTGCGCACCCCGACAGAGTTCTTGCAGTGGTGGCCATTGGACCGGTGCATCCGGAGCCCGGTATTGCAGAAGTCTTCAACCAGAGAATTCAAACGGTGAATCAATGTCAGTTGAGTATTTTTTTTGTTAACTTCCTACTCGAATTCTCCCCGCAGCTATAGATACTGACCATCGCAAACAGCTGGAATGGAGCCTCTAGCAGACTCAATTCCCAGCCAGGCAACAGGATCTCGCGCAACAGCACTCCAAAAGGCCTTCATCCGGGAACTGATCTTAAACCAGTCCCCTATGGGCTATGCTTCACTCTGCAAGGTGATCGCGAATGCACGCCGCCCTGATTATGCCAACGTCAAGTCACCATTTCTGCTCATCGCCGGGCAGGAAGACAAGGCCGCGCCGCTGGATGCGTGCAAGTATATCTTTGAGCATATCCCAAGCACGATCAAGAAGATGGAGGTGCTTCCGGGTGTCGGCCATTGGCACTGTATCGAGGCCAGCGATGAGGTTGGTAGACTGATTGCCAAGTTCACGGCGGATCTTCAAGATCGAGGCCTTGGGTCTGGGGCAGACTATCCGTGATAACCTGCGTTCAATACGAATGGATATAAGAATAGATATCTGATCATATAGAAGGATTGTTTTGATGCCTGCACCACGGTCCTCGAGATAATCAATGCAGAGCTACAGTTACCGTTCACCGCAGATATCATATACGAAAACATCTTGAGATACTCCACGAAGCAGTGAAAGAAGTAGAGATTTCTGGTATCAAATTAAACAAACATAATAATGACTTCTTGTCAAATACCAATAGTCATTACGCCCCGTTTGTCCCGTTAGTTCCACTTGGCTTGACATTTCCAGGGACAAGCTTAACATCATACTCCAGCTCAAGCGCAGCTTGAGGATCGTTCTCTCGCGGGACAAAATCCACAACCAGAGAGTCCTTGACGGCAAAGACAGAGTCGTTGGTGAGGTAGGGGTCCTTGCGGTCAAAGATCTGCGTGGTCAGAGGTCTGTAGCCATCGTATGTTACCTGCGGGGAGAGTTAGCTCTTCTATTCCTTCGGATGTTGTTGAGAAGATATCAACTTACTAGAAGATGGATGTGTGCAGGACGGAACGGGTGTCTGTCCATAATTTGCAATAGCTTCCCAGCGGGGCCTAGAACGGAGGTCAGACAAAGTCAAAAATGAATGTGTAGAATTTGAACATACCATCAAATGGAACCGGATAAGGAGTAGGCCTCAAGCAGTAGAAGTAGTATCTACCATCCGCATCTGTGGTAAATTTGCCCCGCAGATTGTGCTCAACCTGGTTGGGATCCTGCTGCTCGTACAAGCCGTTGGTTGAAGCTTCCCAGGCCTCAACTACCGCTCCCGCCAGCGGCTTCTTGGTGTTAAAGTCGATAACTCGGCCATGCATCAAGACCATCTCACCATCATCGACACCAGTCACGATACTGTCACCGTTCTTTCGGTGGGGGGTGTCGTGGCGGAAGAAAGGTCCCAAGATGGCGGTCGCTGTAGGTGCGTCCTCTGCCTGTTCTGCCAGCTTGAAAGTGATTTCGTCCACCAGCCTATACTTGTCTTAGTGGCCAATGAAGGTAATTACTTGCTGTTGGAAGTACTCACGATTCCAGACCGATCACATCGCACAGGAGCTGTCCCTCGTTTCGCTTGTCGTCGCTCATCTGGCCAGCCCAATTGATGAATTTCACGCCAGCCATCCATTCATCAACGGTGATTTCATTTTCCCGTGCAAAGTCATGGACATGTCTGATCAAGCTGGACAATACCTGGCGCATCCGGGGGGATGTCTTGGGGCCCATAGCCTTGATGACATTGTCCGTGAAGTTGGGATCGAATCGGTGAGTAGCCATGGCTAGAGTACTCCTGAGGGACTCAGCAATGTTCTACAACTGTGCAAGTTCTCACTGGATGCCTGGAAGTGATTGACAAACGACCCTGTAGCTATAGATTCCAAATAAGCTTTTCTGGAGAATCTGGGGAAACTATAAGCGGCAAGAATAAGGACATCAGCATCTGCGCGCAGACTATCTTATTTATCGAGTCTCGAGAGAGTCTTCGAATTGATCATCTCTGCGGATATCTGGAATCCAGCTCATGCCAGTAAGACCTCTGTTCCGACGTGGCATGGAGGCCGTACTCCCCGGACAATGGGTCCGCTAAGAAGTCCGTCGCTCACCGGGACATTATTTTAGACGGAGAATGGTAATCCAGGGCCGGAGACTGGTGTCGGATAGGGTCCCTTTTCCTCGATCCGAGCAGATCACAAACTAAGAGATAGTTAGCAAACTGGAACGTTGCTTGACCCCGCGGTTTCGGATCGAAGACCGACAAGTCACAACAGATACCCCGCGCGGAGTTGGCTTAAGTACACGTGGCAATGGTTGCCCTAAACCTAAGTGTCCCCCAGAAAGAGGTACCCCGCGTCTCTCCAGATCCGATGAGTTCCCGAAGACCTGAAGATCGAATATAGCTCGAATATAGCGGCAATGTGATATATCGGTACCTCAAGATGCCATGATTTTGATAGGAAACCATAGTTCATCTATCCGGATGCCAGGCTCGGCATCCATACCGCTATGACCTACTCCATATCAACGCTGTACTAGTCTATGGTGTCTGCCTCGGATGCACCATGTCATCTGTCCATCTTCCGACCCTCCTCAATGACCTAAGACAAGATGCAAGGCTCCTAAAGTAGAAGACCATAAATCCCCCCTCGTAAATGTTGTATCGTGTGTACAGAGGAAGAAGCTGTGGACATCACCCCCCAGCAACAAGAGCCAGTTCAAAGCTTCCCTTTCTTCCTACACCCACTTGACTGAGAACCCTTGTCGAAAATGGCTCCTCAACCCGTCGATTCCCTAGTCGATGTTCTTATCATCGGCGCTGGGCCCGCGGGCCTGATGGCGGCTACATGGATGAGTCGATGCGGCATCAAGACGCGTATCGTGGACAAGAGGAATACGAAGATATATACAGGGTAATTGATAACTACATACTTTCAATCTTCCTGATATGCTGCTGAACAGAACCACAGTCAAGCGGATGGTCTCCAATGTCGCACTCTGGAGGTGAGGCGCTGTTTGCAACAACTGGATCAGTTGAAAACTTTCTAATACAAGTCTCTAGATCTTCGACAGCTTCGATTTCGCGCACAGAGCATGGCGGGAAGCGAATCACATGTTAGAAATATGTCTATGGGTCAGTGATTGAATGAACTAGGGAAGAAAACTTGGATCTGGCTCTAATTGTCGTATAGAACCCGGATGAGAAGGGAGAACTACGACGTTCCGACAGGATCCCTGACACGGTTCCTGGGATCAGCCGTTTCCAACAGGTAGTATTGCACCAGGGTGAGTGGTCTCTTCGTTCTTGATCATCATGTTCCAAATCAACTGATAGTGTTCAGGACGCATCGAGCGTTTCTTCCTGGACAGTCTGAAGGAACACAGTGACATTACAGTCGAACGGGGTGTTATGCCAGAGACTCTGGAGATCGAGGATGTGAGTCCGAAAGATAGAGAAGCGTACCCAGTTAAGGTTACCCTGCGATACCTCACCCAAGAGGAGGCTACTCCTGCTACTGTACATGCCAATACCAAGAACGGGACAGTCCAGAGCGGACTTTTCAGGAGTAACCTCACAGCAGACGACACCGAGGACCTCCTGAAAGCCGCACAGAGTAACCCCCGTGCTGGGTCAACGGAAGTCGTGAGGGCGAAATATGTCATCGGCTGCGACGGAGCCCACTCGTGGGTTCGACGCCAGCTGGGATTTGCGATGGAGGGCGAGCAGACGGACTATATCTGGTAAGTTTGTTTTGTCTCTAGATAGTCCCACGAAAACGTGCTGATTTTATATGTCAAGGGGAGTTCTTGATATAATTCCGATTACCGATTTCCGTAAGACTATCTCCTTGTGTTAAAAACCAAGCACCCGCTGACATTCAGCTAGCTGATATCCGCATGCGCTGTGCTATCCATTCTGCAAACTCGGGAAGTGTCATGGTCATTCCCAGAGAAAATAAGCTGGTTCGACTGTACATTCAACTCACAACCACCGAGAAAGGAGGCGGCCAAGTAAGTTCTTTACAGGCGGGAAGGATGCAAACACGCCGCAGGAGCTAACATCTCCCAGCAGGACCGCTCGAAGATAACCCCAGATATGATCCTTAAGTCTGCACAGAAGATCCTGGCCCCATACAAACTCGACTACGAGCACTGCAGCTGGTGGACTGCCTATCAGATTGGACAGCGTGTGGGATCAAACTTCTCCAAGAATGAGCGTGTCTTCTTGGCTGGTGATGCTGTGCATGTATAATCATCTGCAAACCCCCCAACAAGACTTGAATGAGAATTGCTGACAAGACCAGACACACTCCCCCAAAGCAGGTCAGGGTATGAACGTCAGTATGCAAGATAGTAAGTTGCCTCTATCAATTGTCCTCTTCTTTATTCCCGAAGGAAAATACCGACTCCCTTTCTCCTACCAGCGTACAACCTTGGCTGGAAAATTGCATCTGTGGTAAAAGGAATTGCAGACCCTGCTATTTTGAAGACATACCAATCGGAACGACGCCGTGTCGCTCAGGACCTGATTGCTTTCGATCACCGCTTCTCGCGCCTCTTTTCCGGCCGTCCTGCCAAGGATGTCATGGACGAGGAAGGCATCAGCATGAAAGAATTCAAGGAGGCTTTCGAGAAAGGCAATCTGTTTGCGAGCGGCATCGCTGTCGATTATGGATCCAGCCTGATCGTCGCGAAGCCCGGAGACGCCGCCAGCCAAGGCGACGGCACGGATGTGGCCAGCACCCATGACCGAGTGATTGGCAAGCAGTCCTTGTCGTCTGTGATCAAGCTCGGAATGCGTATGCCTAGCTTCAAGATTCTCAACCAAGCAGATGCACGACCCTGGCATTTCCAAGAGCTCCTCAAGAGCGACGGCCGTTGGCGTGTCGTCGTCTTCGCCGGCGCCGTCAAGCAGCCTGAACAAGCAGCTCGTATCCAGGCCCTAGGCACTGCCCTCTCTGATCCAAAGTCATTCGTGCACAGATTCACCCCAGCAGACGCACCGATTGATTCTGTCATCGAGGTCCTAACCATCCATTCCTCCCCCCGCTGGGAGGTCGAGCTGCTCGAGGATTTCCCGGAGATCTTCCACCCGTTCAAGAACGATCTCGGATGGGATTATTGGAAGGTATATGCGGACGATGACAGTTACCACGAAGGCCATGGACAGGCGTATAAGAATTACGACGTGGATCCCGTCCGCGGTTGCATGGTCGTTCTGCGGCCAGATCAATACGTCTCGTGGATTGGAGAGCTGGAGGAGGTTGATGATCTGGATAAATTTTTCAGTGGATTCATGCTGGAGAAGCATTGATTTGTTGGCTGCCGCTGGTCGGTCATAAAGCCGGTTAATCGGCAGGGAATTGATCGTGCAATTTATATATTGTCATAGCAATGTTTTTGTCATTTTCTATCAACCTATTCGTTAAGGAAGGTGGATGTTTATATCCACCAGGAATCTGTCGGAATGTTACCCTAACATAACTATAGAATAGAAAATTCCCTGCTATTGTTTCGACTGAGATTTGCAGATTCTATAAACCTAGTTTATTGTGATCTAGCGAATAATATAGTGCATCGTGAAAATAAGTCCGCTGGCTATCTCAAACTAGGTTTTTCAATCTCCCCCCAAAGCCCCTGCGTTTATCTCTGGTCCTTATCATTTACTCGGGTCTGTTTTATGGATAGTACCCGGTGGTTGATGCTGAAGGCGTTCGACTAGCGTGGCGAACAAGTTAATATTCAGAATCTGACGAAAGTGAACTCTGATGCCGAGAGTTTCGCGGAGAATGAGAATCTAGCATACGTGTAATGCATGCTGTTGATTTAAGAGCATTTCAGCCCTGCCAAGGACGACCAACGGTCCGGTTCCTCTTGTTAGTATGGAAGAGGGGTTAGTTATTATTTTAGCAATTGGCATTGTGTAGCATTCACTATCTTGGATTTGAGAATACTAGCTAGCTAAAGTCAAAGAATACATCTTCACCATGCTATATCTTCTCAGCCTATTTAGCTGCCCAAGGATGCTAGCAAACTACCTAACCTAGGAGCTCTATTCATCCCCTTGGGTGAACCTTAGCTCTAGGACAGATGTGGGAGAACCCCAACAGAAGCTTCCTAGGTGTAGGAAGTCTCCAAGACATATCCATCTGGCCTTGATGAATGAATGGCCCCATTCGGGAAATAGAAACCCGCATTCATGCAGTTCCATTCCTGTCAGTCGTATTCACTAGTAGACAGATTTAAGAAGAATATAACTGCGTCTGCTGACAGTGAACCGAACCTGCTCTGGATAATACGACAGCACCCTGCATCTCTTCAATTTAGTACTTCTGCCGGCGCTGGAAGCTTACCTGCATGGATGATCTGTCATATTGCTATTTGCAGAAGATCATGGAAGATCATGGGATCTACTGGATCTTTAGGATCTAGCCACTTTGTTTGATTAGACAGTTAAATATGGCTTCAAGCAAGCAAGCAAGCAGCATCACTTTGAAACTAACTTGATATAGGTGGAATATTTAGACATGCGAGGCCTGATCAATTACAATTTAACATCATATCTTAACGCAATTCCATTATTTGCATCGTGTCACGACCATGACAATGACAATGATCCTGGTCTGGTCATTATACTTATAGATTTATAATTCTTTTCATTGACCTTGAATAAAGAAATCGCCGCGACCAAAAATGAGCTGTTACTACTCTTGAAGACTAGCCTGAAGTTGAGAATCTTTACTGTCGAAATCTCTAAGACTTTGTATTATGATTGGCATGATATTGAGACTCTATGGGACAAGTCTTTTTTATTATTATTATTATTTATTTCTTTTTAGATTTACTATGCTTTTTTATAACAAGTTATCTAGCACTTCAGATACTCCCATCTCAGAGCTATATGCTCTCAGCCACCCCCAGTCACTGCCCACAACAGTCCTATGCCCGAGAGTAAAAGGTCAGAAAAAGATAAACTGGGCTATGGGAGAAGTAAGAGAAAAGTTCGGAGAAAATTTGCTATGCTTCAGTGCCTCTGGATTCGACAAATTCCTACCGATTCAAAGAAAGATGGTAACACCTGCCCAACCAGCGCCACAGAATGTGACATTTTTCACTTTTTTATGACCTTACTAATGGTTCATTAGTATATGAGCGTTCCGATAATCGCGAGGGAAATAAATACCATAAGAACAGGCATTGATGAGACCCTGCATATATACGGAATACCTATGGGACGCAATTTTCAAACTGGATCTTTCAAGTTATAGCGGGATACATCACTCGACCTCAGAGCAAGCGTTCCTATAAGGGGGTATTGTGATTTTCATACCTTCGAATGGAAGAATAATAGGCGTCACTTTTTCCTGATAACTGCGTGTGAGGGATATGGCTCACAAAATCAGTCTTGTTTGATTGAGAGGAATCATACCCTAGTTCACCCATGATAATCTTGTTATGTGGCGCTGTTCACATATGGCAGTGGGGTGACCACCTGTTATTCTAGGGAACCCCCCAGAATCTTGAAGGTATTCAGACCTATCCTATTTCTTGCTTCTACTGTAGGTTCCATTTATGGGATCCTGGCTTATGGAAAACGCGTAAGGTTCTTAAAGATCATTACCATGATCCTAACCAGGATATACGCCCATAGCGGCCGACCCTTTATTGGAGCTCTCTACATCTTGTGAATGATCAAAAACTTGGGAATATTTTTACTGGACAGAGAGGATAGAATGATACAGGACGCCCTCATATACATCCTCAACAGTCATTAGATTTCTTCTGAGTGGGAAGAATTGCTTGAGTTATGTCCTTCGGTTCCACTTCTATCTATTTTGATTCGTCTTCAGCTTGTCCCTGCTTTTTGTCGCGTTCTTTCTCTTTTCCTTTCCCTCTTGACCCTCTAGGATCGACTCTCTTCCCCTTCGGATGTGGTTTCCCAGTCAACTCCGGCGGCAACTCTTGAATGACCCTCCCATTCTCAAAGATAATCCCCAGCCCAGCCTTCCTTTCCACAGCTACATCGAAGAACTCAAGCGGGACCACCTTCAGTTTGGTACCCTCATCATCGCCTTCTTCGCCTGTATCCATGCCCTCACTGAGAATGACACCATTCTCACTCCGCCAAAATGGGCACCCAGCTGCCAAGGCTTTCTTCAAATCAATATAGATTAACACCTGAGCATCCCTGCGCATGCCTGATATCACTTGTCCGTCCTGGAGATCCTTCCTGTCCAACGATTTCACTTTGCCTTCTCGACCGTCTGGCAGAATGGATTCGAGCGAGGGCCCTGTTGCGAAGTGGACATGGTTCCTACTCATACATCTGAGTCCACCGGAGGCCAAGATCGCCGGCCATGCGGCGTGATATGTGCCGTGCACAACTGTGTCTGGAAGGGATTTGGCCGTTTCGGGGGCGTCATTAGATAGAGATAGACGTTCTAGGAATGAAGCCGCATCTACTGTCTTAATACTGTGACCTTGAGTAGCGCGGATCAAGAAATGCGATGGATCCGAATCATCCACGGAGAGGGCGTGTGCGGTCGAGTTCTGTTGTTCCTGGCTTGTAGACGGGGCGGACCCGAGGACTGCGGAGGAATCTCCCTCAGAGGATGCAGGTCCCTGGTGTCTTCCATCCGCAACAGAGAGCTTTGTGGGTTCTGTGGTGGCTTCTGCTTTCGATGTGTCGGCCGAAGCGGAGGGGATGTGTAATAATGCAAAACGCTTTTTATCCGATGACTCGACGGCGTGTAGGATCTCGGGAAAGGTGACCTTAAGGGATTTGATCTTCCTCCATGCTAGCTATTCAGATACTTCGTCAGCATGTACCTCCACAAAAGACGGTAAAAAGTATCCAAGCACAGGGAAGCTGAAATTACATACCACGTCCGCCACATTAGCGTAACCCTGAGAGTTCATCTTCAGACCTTCCCGCTCCGCCGCATGTCGTAGGAGATAACTCAAAGCTTTTGAGACAGCTACATCTCGCGATGGCTCATGTCTATCCTTGCGCGGTCGAGACATGACGACCTTGTGATGGATTGCGGCGGGATAACTTCGAGTGGACTGACTGAGCACTGTTGGCCCTGACAATACAATCGAGCTCCCTAGAATTTGTAGGCCTTATCTAAAACTCTAGAGGCTCTGTATCTATGATAGTGAGCTATGGAGTGGTCAATGGCGAAGTAGCATGACTGGGGAAAGGAAAAAAAGTAATGGGTAGTACCTTGGAGTCAGGGATGCGTTCTGTGAGTCGTTTTTCTAGGCAACAGTCTTTCCTAGTTATCCAACCATAGTGTCCTCATAAAAAAGGATATTAGCAACACAATATTTAACTAGTGAATTCGTGAGTAAAGCACCGTGCTCTGCAGAATTTCTGCGTATGCGGGGTTGGAGCTTTCTCTTCCTTAGATTTAATGAGTGTGGGGACGGTTCCGCTTGACATCATCGCTCGCTTTCGACGGTTAAGTTATCTCAACCGAGACTAACGGAAAGATTTATGCCTATAGTATACTCGAAGTATGGGTTCAATAAGCTAGATTCGCTCTCTATAATTAGCTAAGCGCCTGTGTGCCCGAAGACAGAGTTCAAAAATTCCCAGTATGAGCGCCTTTCAGACATGACTACCTCTCTTGTCTGCAACCGCTGCAAAGGCAGTATGCGCGTCTAACATAAGCAATTGACCAAGCGGCCCGCTAGAAACCACAAATAAATCTAAAATATGATACAATAAAGACCCAGGGGGTCTCAGGAATAGGGGGGGAACGAATTTCAACCAGCAATAGCGGGGTTTGAAATGCCTGCGTCAAGGTGTCCGAATCTCGGCTACCGTGAGCTTGTAGGTGGTGGAGTAATAAACAGGATGAAAAAGGGGTGGTAGCAAAACAGAGGAACAAGTGATGAAGCCTTCTATAGAGCTGTGATCCTCCTTGACCTTGGCATGGTGGAGCGAATAATGCCCGGATAGACCATGTCGTACACCGCAGTAAACAACTAGACTTGGATATTCGCACGCCTCTAATATCACATTCCGAATCTGGCACCAGATGGATAGTCGACGAGGACAAACAGCACTGTCTGGTGCAGGCAGAAGTTCTCAGAACTTGTGACTTGGAGCCCGAAATCTATCTACCGAGATGTTATCGGTCGCAGATACAGTTGCATTCTGCAACAGGACAGATTTTATGACGGGCGAACCAATCCCTGGCATGATGAGCATGAAAGCCATGATTGCAATTGATACAGAAGACAACAAATCTCCGCATGATGTCCTCTTCTGTACGCTTTTGGTCTCCTTGGCCAGCATCAGCGGCGATGCAGGCCCTTGTCATCGGGTCGGGGGAGCCCAACCATAAGGTACAGACGCCGCAGCGTGGCATGTGGCGTCCGCATCTGGGACAAACTGTACCGGACAAAGTGCTTGAACCAAGTGGATTTCCTGCAGTGGCATGCACAACCTCCCCTCCGGCCTTAGATCCAGTAGATGCATTGTGCTGCGTTAGAGGCCGCGTACAGTAATTACAAGTCAAGCTGACTTGTTGCTGGGGCGGCGACACCAGCGTGCGGCCATCCCAGGTGACAGCAAACTTGCGAGAACCGACATCAAACCTTGCTCGTTCGAGTTGCAACTTCCAAGAATTCATTTGCCAACGATAGGTCTCACGCCATGCATTAAAGCGAGCCATTCTGGCCTCGTCATCGATGAACCGCGGCACAGTATGGCTCATGGCAAGCACCGAGGTCTGCACATCATTGAATTTGTTGATGTAAGACTGAAACAATTCCATAGCAGAATGTGTCAGCCCAGTGAGTACGATTCCTTCGATATCGCCTTGTCGGATTGCCTCCGCTGTAGCATCTCTCAAATACAAAGTGAGATCATCATCCGGAAGCCAACGTAGAGCGACCTCGACGCGATACTTCAGAGGTAGAGTCGTTTCCTGAATCACGGAGTGCCAGTCGCCTTTGCTCACTAGAGCCAGGATAGCTCGAGCATAGGGATCTGTCAACTCTTTCGCAATCTCCGCACAAGTCTCCTCCCAATCGGAGTCAGTTTCGCCTTTTGCGGCACCGGCAATAGCCATAGCTAGCAGCTTATGGGCTTGTGTGGGCTCATTGTTGCGCAGTGCCAAATAAGCCAGTTTTGCCTCGTCCTGAAAGACTGCGAGGGCTGCTGCTTTTGTATGCTGTCGTTCTGAGAGTAGTTGCTTCACAGTGTCCTCCAGGTCGCTCTCAGATTCCGCTGCGCCGCAGATATGGAGGCATAATTGTCGATACTCTAAAAATTCTGTCTCACAGCCTTTTCCTTCAGGAAGCTGCAGTTGGCGTGCAAGCTCCCTGATTGTTTCATTGATGTCGATTTCCTCGTTGGTAACTGGACTGACTTTTCGGCTATTGAGACTTGGACCTGGAAGCTTGTCAGCGCAGACAATACATACCAATTGTGAGGGACATACCTAGATCATTGTTCCAGATACTATACACTCCGAGATAATTCATGTCGATGCCGTTTATGATCATCGAATCTCCGGATGAGTGCTCTCGGGAACCTTGTCACATCAGCATATACAAAGCAAGCACCTGAACATGACAACCTACGTTCTATCCAATCCCAAAAATCCTGAAGATGACTGTCATCGGCTAAAATCTCCTTGTTCTTGGTGCCATCGAAGAGGTAGCCTTCCTTACAGCGGAAGCGACGGACAGTCATTAACGTCAAGGCATCTCCCACCGCGAGAGGAGTCCCCAGTGTTCCGAGAGATAAGGAATGTTCCCGACTTTCACGACTTGAAAGAGGCTCAGCACCATCCCTCCGGGAGAAACCATCTAACTCGTTTGATGCTGGTTGTTCAGCAGACCCAGGTAGCGCATGATGTCGGATACCTTTCACTATATCCGATATTTTCTTATTGGTTCCGGAATAAGGATACACAGTCTCAAAGTCCGCATTTCCAGACGAACCACCACGAACGAGAACTCCTTGAGATGAGAGACGGACCGGTGGGCATGGCGGTTGAAGAGTGGCGATTTCCACCTTCCCATTGCCGGCTAGGGTTATGGCACTTGGCTGATTTGAAGCGCTAATATTGAGGAAATCGAACGAAACCACCCTATCAGACTCACTACAGCCACGAGTAGGGTGATTGTAAGGCGCCCGGATATCACGGACGTACTTCGTGTAGATCGGTTCTAGGTAGTCCCTAGAAGAACCCTGACCGAGCGTCTGGTCAAGATTCGCGCTTTGCCCTTCGGACATATATTCTTTCGCAATGTCGTATGCTTTGAAGTGGCCCTTATTGGAGAGGACACCTAAACAGCCCCTCTTCGTCCTGGAAAAGCGCATACTCCAGATCGTGCCATCCCGATCCAGAACATTTTTGAATTCCAAGGCGGGACCCAACTGACTTTGTTCTGTGGCACCTGGCGCAGACGGGACCGAGACAAAGCGCGATCCTGCACGACGATCCCAAACACAAATCGTGGGTTCATTCGATGTATAGCAGGAAGCTATGTAGTTCTCGTCCAGCCAATCAATCGCCAGATTGTGCACACAACGCGTTGGAAACTGAAGTGATGGGTTCCCAATGCCCTCTGCACTTTCGTCAGCACAATCGAAGCACTTGGGATAAGGAACTATGCTTGCCTCTCAGATCGTAGATCCTGACAAATTGCCCCTTGACGCCGGTTACCAAAGTATCCGGCTGGTCTCGAAAGAACTTGATACTGGTGATTGGTTCTGAACTTGCGAGCTTCCGCAGCGGTTCTGCAACCGGCCTGTGAACTCCCGTCCCTCTGGTGCTCCCTGCGGACAGTCGCTGGTTAACATCCCAGATATTAAGACAGAAATCATTTCGAACTTTGTCCAGTCCTGCAGCCAGTAGTCCATGCGTGCTGAATGCAACCGCATTACAATACCGTTGGTTTCGGATAGGAAAGGATAGCGACTCCTGCGCATCACCAACCATTCGCAGAATGGTAGCTTCTCCGGAAGACTGGCCCACGGCGATAAGAGATTCATCTGCGGGGGACCAATCGAAGGCGCGGAACGCAGGCACTTTCGAATGAGTAGACAAGACTTCGTAATCCAGGTTACGGCCGTCGAACTCTGTGACTCTGCATAATCTGAACGCCTTCCCTGCGACATCGACGTTCAGGAAGCGTTGCTCGGCCGTGGTGGACCACGGTGACCAGCGAATCGCGGTCTCCATCCCTGCGTACCGTGGTCACCAATTTCACAGGTATCACAGGTAGTCTTGGAGAAAAGAAAAAAGAATGACCTAGCCACCATATCCACCATCCATCTTTTCACACGACAAGGGAGCGAGCGATGCTCGACGTCGTCTGAAGCGCGGGGTGATCCCTAGATCAACTCATCTGATATGGCGCTGTTCTCGTGGGAGTTCGACCAGTTATTCGTCCAACTATTGGTCGACCGGGCCGAGAGATGATCCGGACCGGATTTGGTCAGCCTATCGTCCTTATCCGAAACATTTATTTTCGATCGCAGAAAGAAAGTTGCCTTATTGTACAGACGCATTTTGAACAGAGATTGCAACCGCTCCCCTCTGTTTGATGATACGTACTTTCAATCTCTATCGGGTCGCTTAACCAGATTTACGGATATCGCAGCTTCACTTATCGATATTCAAGATCCGTAAATCATGGCTTCTAAGCGTAAAGAGCGTGAACTGTCCGAAGATGCGCCTCCAGCGAAGAAGTCACACTTGAACAGGACACATAATGTCTCGAAGAAGTACGTGCAAACTCCCAGGAAGGACCGTGTCGTACTTTCTGTCAACGATCTCAAGAAGAGAATCCGCGATGTCAAACGGTTGCTCGACAGGGTGGATTTACCTCCAGAGGCAAGAATCACGCAGGAACGGGCCCTGATTGGGTATCAGAGGGACCTTGAGCAAGAGATGGCGAAACGCAAACGGTCTGAGATGATTAAGAAGTATCATTTTGTTAGGTTTCTGGGTAGGTTCCCATATGGCTATCGAGATTTCTATTGTTGCAGCTGTGAACCTGTTGACTAACGATGATTTCTGAACGAATTAGAAAGAAAAACCGCTACAAAGGAACTCAGGAGGCTCCAGCGACAGGAACGCGCGGTCTCGGAATCCAATGCCCCGACCAAAAAGGAAGATCTGAAACTGCTGGCCTCACGGATCCACACCGCACGGGTCAACTTGAACTACACCATCTACTCTCCACTTACGGAGAAGTACATTTCCCTCTACCCCAACAAGGCTCAGAAGAACAAGAATGGCAACGCCGCAAATGCGAATGAACATGAGGGTTCAGATTCTGACTCTCAACAAGACAACAAGAAATCAAGGTCTGGCTCACAGCAGTCTGAAGAGGAATATACTATCCAGACCAATGAATCGGGGGAGAAACCCCCACTGTGGTACGTGGTGGAGAGGTGCATGGCGGATGAAACGCTCGATCTTCTCCGCGAAGGGAAATTGAACATTGGGGCGGATGGAAAGGAGAGGGTTACTGCTACGGAGTCGGCAGCTGCAAACCCGTCTATCGCAAGCAAGAAGGGCGGCAAGGAGGAGAAGGAGAAGAAAGGAAAATCCAAGGCGGATAACCACAAGGCGGGCTCTAGGAAGACATCTAGGCATGATGAAGACATCGATGAGGATAGCGACGGTGGGTTCTTCGAGGAATGAAAGTGAGCTTTCTGAAAACTTTATGGTATGGCCCGGATTCTTCATGGCCCATCCGATGGCGATAACCCGCATCGTCTGTCCTAACAAGCGCCGTACATAACAATATAGCACCACAATCATATGATACCCAAGCTGCCAGTCCCTTTTGTCACAACTACTGCATCTGACATCTCATCCCATATGGAAGGTCACATCACAATCTTCACACTATATCAGCCAGCGTCCAAACCGTCTTGGAACTTACTTTCACTCATGCTACTACATAGACAATTCCTCATGGCACCATTGCACTTGTACGTAACCACCTGGAGTAGATATCCACCAATCTCGATATAGAGATACCAGCCTTTATGGCCCGTCATCAGAAACGTCCCCCACCTAATTCTTCTACATCCTCACCTTAGATATATATCCCCGATAAGATAAGGTATAGATTTATCCCAGGCGATAGTTAATTAGACTCTCTACCAAAATCAATCCTTCAGAAAGGATCGACATGTCGGATAAGTATATGTGACTAGCTGGGAAAGCAGCCTTGTCAATTTTACCGAGGGACGGGTAACTAATAGATACCCTAGTTACCTACCAAACGTAAATTTAACAACATCCGGTCCCTCTCTGAATTGAGAATATTCCAATTAAGCAATGTTTTGTCCCGTCTGCTCGGTAACGTTAACTAATACTACTCGAAGTACTTACTCTAGAGTACCTTCGTGCCTTCATGAAAGCTTCAGGGTGCATCCGGAAATTATATATAAAATGGAAGATACCATGATCTCCTATTTTGTATTTCAGATATATTCGAAATGATCTAGAGACCTATCGAGAAACTCCCAAACGTAATAACTCCGTTCAGTGTCTAAGTAAGAAATGAAAAATGATAAACAATGAGATGCTCCTAAAAGCAGACTTGTCTTGATGAAGTCGAGAATTCCCTGCTCTGTCATGATCTGCCCAGGAAACGCTAATCTGAAATGAAAAAGAAATCCCTATGTTCCTATCCAAAATGAAAATCCAGCTCTTGTTCATAGTTTGCTCACAAAGGGAAAGCGGCGCGTCAACAAGGGTGCGCTTAGTTTATGAGACTTGAAAACTTGAAAATGCCATGGCTGCCGCATTCAAAGAGTGTTTTCATTGAGAAGTCCATGGCGAGATGTATCGACTTAAAGACCTGCTTTGGATCGTTTGTATCATATGATGGCGTCACATCGTCAAAATATGCAAGCTGCGAAGGACGCTGCGGTTCTCAAGCCTCTCACAACCCCCTTTTTTGAACCGACATGCTCCGGGAAATGGCGCATATAACACCATGGGAGAAGTACGGAGGAAAAACGATGGAATGGCCATATGGTCGCTGAAGAAACAAGGACGAGACGTGCGAGATACCGGGGGAAGAATGAAACGTTCCAACGACCGGTAAGAAAGTAGTGAGGGGAAGGCAAAATGTGAGACGAGGTTGAGACTGGGAGTCGTAGGTAATCGAGAGGAATATTGCATGGAGTTCCGCTGTCATCTCACATCACAACGCAACCACCGCTCCGCGCTCGTCGTCTGGCTCCGCCGACAATAGGTCCGAACCCCCCAATGCCAAGGATCTCTCCATCTCCTTCATCGGCATTGTATAATCTTTCCACTTCGCGAGCTCGACGTCGCCGTCTCCTCGCACCAGCACCGCCGGCACCGGCTTCCTCCGTGACCATCATGTAATCTGCCCACTTCCGGTCCAGCCTGCTTGCAGAGGCGAGATCACCCCGCAGGACCCGCTTGGTATGCTCATCTACGGTCATCTGCCAGCCATAGAAGCACTTAAGCTGGATGATCTCGTTGGGGAAGGTCTTGGGCGGTTGAGGAACAGACGTTGTGGAGACAGTGCAGGTGGCCGACGCGTTGGGATCTGTTGCCTCGGTCACTGTGATCACAGCAGCAGTCGAAAGATTCTTGCGAGAACGGGGTATGTAGCAGTTGCTCGAGAGCACCTCTCTTACACCGGCCCAGGTGACATTGGCGCAGTCGAAAACCACCAGTCGCATGC
The DNA here is from genome assembly GCA_029606305.1 of Paecilomyces fulvus. Lineage (NCBI taxonomy): Eukaryota > Fungi > Ascomycota > Eurotiomycetes > Eurotiales > Thermoascaceae > Paecilomyces > Paecilomyces fulvus. Next base: position 247,942 of record JAPVCG010000058.1, read on the forward strand.
CCACTTGTGGGAGCTCGCTGCCGTAACCGCGCCGGCGTACTCGAGAACTAGCTTCCATAAGGGAGAGATCAGAGACCCGGGTATTGTCCATGTCAATTGATCGAATCTTCGGACAACTCTTGAGAAGCTGCAGCATTCCCGGATCTCCTAGGTTCTCGCAGTAACTGACGTTCAGATGTTCAAAACATTGTGCACAAGGTGACTTGGCAATCTCGATCAAAGTATTGTTTGACAGCTTGTCGAGGTCTTCGAGATCGAGATGGCTTAGCCGAGGAGTGGTGCGGACGATGTTAATAACCGAATCATCACCCAACTCATAGCATTGCGAGAGCTGCAGACCTTCAAGGTCTGGAACGTTGTGCGCAAGAGCTTTGACGCCGGCGTCAGTTAATCCAGTGCAATGATGAAGATCAAGATGCTTTAGTTTTCGAGGCGGGACTATGGGCCTCCCTGCCAAGATATCGATTTCCGGATCGACGCCCTGGACCAAAACCTTGAGGCTGGCATCAGTCACATCCGTCCGGTGCATAACGAGCCTCTCCAGATTGTTGGTCTCAAAGAGTCGTAGCATAAACTCCTCATCGTCGAAACCACGGATTTCACCGGCGCGAAGGTCCTTTAGCCGGGTGCACGAGTCCACAATTCTCTTCAAGCCTTTGGTATTGACATTGGTACACCAAGATACATTGAGCGTTTCGAGATAGGGACACGACTGGGCGATGATTTTCATGGCGGAATTGCCGACTGCGGCAAGCCCCGAAAGGTTAACATGTTCGAGTCTTGTGTTGCGGGAAAGGAAATAGTGGATAGATGTCTTGTCGATGCGGCATCCTTCGAGGGAGAAATTGACCAGATTCCGACATGCGGCAGATATCTTCTCTCCATCGGTGAGCCACTTGTCGCGCAGCTGAATGCAACCTCTCAGGTTCAAGTCTCTGATGAATGGGCCGCCAGAGATGAGAATCTTCACGAGAGAATCGCTGGGGATTCGGCTATAATATTCGGAGGCATCAACACTTGTCCACAATTGACCGTCAAAACACATCTTATGCCACATCTTGGACACGGTGGAGCATCGGACAATCTCCTGCGGGGTAAGGTACTGGAAGATCCTCATCTTGAGTTCGTCCGGCATGTCCTTCCAGAAATCGAATTTCGGTTTTTCAACGGGTTTCGTGATATGCTGTGTGATAGGCTGCACAGTAGGCTGCTCAGTAGGCTGCACGATAGGTTGTGCGATTAGCTGCCCCGTGGTCTCTTCATCGACCTCCCTCTTATCATTCTCAGCCTGTACTCCCCGAGAGGTAGGCCGTACATCTGCTGGGAGAGCCACTGTCCTGGACTGAGAGATATTGGACGATGAGCCTGGTCTTACCAGACGAATTCGGGCGCTGCCCTCCGCAGATGTCCTAGGCTGGTCATTGGCAGCTGCGGGCTGGACGTTTAGCCCGGGATAGAGCTGGGAGGAGCTGCTTCCCAGACATGTCGTATAGGATGAGCCTAGAGAGATGCAAGACATCGAAGCTTTCTCACCGCCGCGGTAGCCTGTTGAGGAAGATCGTGTGCGTCGGGTCAATGAGGGACTGGACGACATGTGTTGCAGGCTCTTCAACAGTCTCCTACGGCCTTTCGGCTTCGGGGACTGCTCCAGTGGGATCTCGTCTGTCGATGATGCTGGGCTTGCCGGAGACGCCAGCCCCGGGCTCTGTACAATCTCGTCCGGAACTCCCGACGCCATGGTATGATGTGTAAACGATTGAGAACACAGAGGTGTTTTCCGAAAGTAAGCGAGAGATACTCCGCCGGAAGTCTCTGCAATGATCGCGAGGACGAAAGGAGGTTTAAGAAAACCCGAGCAATAACCGCTGTCAGGTCGGATGGACACTGATACCGTAGTGGATGCGGCGTCGCGATCCCAGGATGTTCACCTCAGACAATCATCGCTGCCAGGGATTGTGTGTAACGAGATCGATAAGCCGCTTTGGCATATGATCACCGATGGGAGAGAATGAGAGAGACACGATCAGTCCAGCTGGAGGAAGAAGCCTCGAAAAGACAGCAGAGGCTGGCGGCGACGTGGGCGGGGAGACGGATTGTCAGCGGCCAGCTCGGGTTGCTGAGCCTGGGTCGGGAAGCGTAGAACCACGGATCCAGTCAGGACAAGCCGGGAATCGGTTAGAAGGCGGGGAGAAGATAGATGGGCAAAGTCAACGGGCAGCTGAGGACGTCAGTTGCGCATTCCGCGTGGATGAGTGAATGAGAGGGAGTGGGAGAGTGAACGATAACGCGCGTATCGGCTGCAGTGATAAGAGAAGAGAGAAAAAGGAGGATGGATGGATGGGATCAGATAGACTTTAGGTTGAGATAGACTCGAACACAGGAGAGAAGATCGAGACACCAGCGAGAAGACCCGAGGAACTGGTCGCTTGTCAGCCGACGGTGAGTGCTGATTGCTGCCCAGGGCGTTGGAAAGAGTCCAACAGTCTAGTTAGTGCCGTGAAGCTGGAAAAGAAGAACACCAAGAAGCGATCCAAAGAGGCTCCTTCTCTGGTCCCTCTCACTGGGCCAATTCAACGACAGGGGAAAAGGCCAAAAAGTGTACTCTCTCAAAGCAAAAAACCACCAGGCAACAACTACAAAGCAGAGCAGAACATGGGTCCACCGGATGGAGAATGCAAGACCGCATTCTCTCACCCTCTCGTTGGACTATGGTCTATCCAACGAAGCTCCTTTCTTTTGCCATCCGGGATGTTTCATTTTCTTGCCTGTCAATTCCCACTTTCCTCTCTCATCCCCGCTGCTCACTTATCGGATAACTTATCGATTATCTATCGATAGATATAACTCGCTCATCGCCCACATGGCGCGTCCGCCCTAAACACTTCTTAGACTCGACTAACTAAAAAACGCTTAAGCCGGCTTTGTCTCCGACTGACTCGAGGATCGACAACACACACCACACGACTCTACGAAAGTTGAAGCACCCCGCTTGTCACTTTTTACTCGAGATAACGGAGCAGATAAAGGAGGAAGGGCACGCGAGCACAGCGCCTGAAGGTGTCATACGGAACGTCGTTATCGGCGACTTTAGCACAGTGGCCGTCAGGCGGTCAGGCGTCAACCTTGATGAGCTTTGACTTGATGGTGATACTCAAAAACTGGTCCAAAACGTATGCTTTAACACAATCGAGGTCGAGACCAGGCCTAATAATAATACAGACAGGAGAGCTACTTGGCGTGTGAGGGGTGATCGTCGACAAGACCTGCCCTCACTTTTTGAGTTGTCGACTTAACCTAGTCCGCCCGGCCCGCCCGGAATAAAAAAGAACCCGTCTTTAGAGTAGACTTTGAACAGACTTCCAAGTACAGCATGTCGTACTCATTTAAGTAGAAGTTCGAATTTAACATTCACAATACTCTTTGTACTCTATTCAACCCTTGGGTTTTAGTTAACTCTCCTGGGAAAATATCCCTCACCAATCTGATTGGCGGTAAAACCACCTATCCGCCACTCCACAGTTGAACCGAAACCACAGCCACCGCCAAGAGAGGGGGAAACGCATACGAATAACTACAGATAATGCGCATATCATTGGTCCTGATGGTGTGTTTCGCCTCCCAACACCCCATGAATATGACTTGTCTGAGAGCTGGGAACCGAGTGGAGTAAGTACGTAGTATTTTTACTCTACACCAGTCTAACTATCCTCTAACTCTTAGTAAAGGACAGCTGCACAGCATGGCCCCCCGCATAAGAGCTTATGTCAGACACCGCCAAGGATTCAGACAGGCCAGGAATGTTGACCGATAGAGTAGTAATAGCAGATGTGCCGAGTCGTTTCCGTACTGCCCGAAGCTGACTCACGTAGAGTATTGCTCTATCTGGGGAATGAAGGGACATGGGCCTGAATAATCACTGAGATAAGAGGAACACATGAGACGGACGAAATTGCGCCAAGATCCCAGATGATGACGATTGTGCTGGATGACCCGATCGTCATTCACGTTCATGACTTAATGAGAGTAGATAGGCAACGGGGTGTTTTTTGCAAATATCATAATTTTATGGGCTCAAGAGTCAGCATATCTACCTGTTAAGTGACTACTTGCAGCCTTCACAAAAAAAGGTGGGAAAAACCAAGGGGTATCTTGTCTCCTCGCTCTATCCAGTAAAAAGCTAGCACCAGACTGTCGAATTGTTGCCATCTGTTCTCCCTTCACCATATCTGCCCTGCTCAGTTGAAGTCTTTCTCCCGTAAATGCCCGATATGGTACACAGTTTGCTCTACATCCTCCAGCATTTCTGTCCCTCAGCTAACGGCAGCTGTTCACCATTCTAGCCACGAAGCAATCCGAATCCATATTGAAGATCATCATCTGCACGCCTCTAGACCTCAACGGGATCGATGGATGACTAGGAGAAAAAGGAAAGGCAGAAAGTGCGATCAACGCATTATGCTCCGTGGTAATGTTTGATCGAGCGCAGAAGAGGGGTAAAGTAAAAAGGGAATAAATCTGACATAAGAAATCGCTAAAGGATAGATCATAACACGTGCATGCCTCTATACCTTCCAATCCATAGCAAAGAGCTTTTTTTTTCCTAGCCGAAAGAAAATTTGGCGTATCGTAGATGCGAGGCGAGACGGTACCTTGGTACTCCCTTTGTCGGATATACTCCACCTCGAAGAGACATGTTCATAACAGCTTCCCTCCACCGGATCGCTTGATTCGTGGAGCTCTCAAGAGGCCGTTGGTCATAACAGTTCATCAAACATAGGAGCTGAGCTGCAATTGGCATAAGCTGCATCTTCTGTCAATTATACCTCAGCTACTCTTCATCCATGGATGTTCTATCACTTCAGAGATGGTGAGACGATTATCGACGTCGCGGTCCAGCATCTTTCGGATCAGATCGATACAGTCCTCTGAAAAGGGGACGAAAGGCACGCGAAGAGGATGATCTAGAATCTCGTCGACGTTGTAGAAAGGATTCTCCTTGTAGACAATGGTGTAGAGGAGAATTCCGAGGGCCCAGACATCCTGTTCCTTACCCCTGTAGGACTTGCCTTGGAGGACTTCGGGAGCTGCGTAATCTATCTTGCTGTTAGCCGAAAGCTCAGAGGAAAGGGGAAACAAAATGACGAACCTATCGTCCCAACAAAGACATCGAATGGACCGTTCTTGATATATGCTGCGCTTCCAAAATCGATGAGCTTAATCCGTCCTTCGCCATCAAGAACTACGTTCTCATCCTTGATATCACGGTGCACAACTAAGGCCTTCGTATGAAGGTGGTGGATAGCATCAACAACCTGTCGAAAGATGTTCCTGCACTCGCCTTCGTCCATATTGGCTCGTAGCTCGATGTAATCGAACAGGTCCATTCCAGGAAGACCGTGTGGTTTCATCTCGATATAGTAGTTGATCTCATCCTCGAAGAACCCTTCCATCTCCACGATGTTCGGATGTCTGAGACCGTCTCGACGGAGATAATCGAGGACGTGGATCTCCAAGGGCACAGTGCCTAGACGGCGATCACGCGTCCATGTATCGACGAGAATCCTCTTTTTCGTGACGTATTTCAAGACAACTTTCTTATTTGGGTTTTTCTTGAGACGCGCCAGCTTCACCTGGCCGTAAGCACCTTGGCCCATTTCTTCCAAGATCACGTAGTCATCGATCGTTCTCTTGGTTGGCATCTCCGTTGTCGAAGATGATGCCACCTCAGAAACTGGTTGTCCAGGTTGATCTGTAACTGGTACAGACGCAGCCTCGTTCAGTTGCTGGCTCAGAAGTGACAAAGGTTGCTGGTTATTCCCAGGAACAGTCTTCACTTCAGGTGATGCAGTGGCAGGAGCTTCTGATGATCGTCCCGGCGACAGCTGCAGCGGTGGTGTCATGCTCTCAGATGTTACCGCGCTGGGGGACATTGCGCCTGCCGGACCAGCAGAATGTATTTGTCGGGAGTAGGTGATCCATAATGCGTACATAACTTCAGTCACAGCCATCGCTCCGCTGTCACTATCATCGGTCTCACCACTCTCTTCCGCATCCTTCTCTCGTTTATTGGGGAGTACCGTCTCACTCTTAACAACACGCATCTGGATGTCTACCGACATGATGGAACCATCGCGGTGTCTAGCGGCAACACCAGTTGGGTGCAAAAATATCGTTGCGGCATTAGCCTTCCCTTCTTGAAGGAGGGAAAGAGCTCTTGCCCGCCGAAAGCTGTGCTCCGGGATCATAATGCCATCGACGAGAGGGATTCTGTCCTCTTCAGTCAAGACGCGCAAAAGGTCATCAAAGTGCGGGATCAGCTGGGTGACGTGAAGTCCTTCAGGTCTTGCTTGGCCAAATAAAGCAGATGCGAAGACTGAATTCGTACTGATTACGTGCAGTGTGGATGATGACAGCACCATCATCCCGGCAACGTGAGGGAAGCTGGAGATTCGCAAATGTCGCGCGCCGTCAGCCTTGGAAACTGTAGTAGGAATATTGTATCCAGCAGGGGTGCGAGCGGTGAAATGTTTAATCTCAGCGATCCGAGAAGCACCAGTCTCTGACGTATCCTCGATACAGTCTTTAGGCAGTCGCGGAAGAAGCTCGGTGATTGGAGTACCAGGCTTGACAGTTTTAGGGCCCCAGATCTTGTCCATGTCGCCTTGGGCATTCACGACATGCCCCTTTTCGTCATAACGAAGATATGCAACGTCTTCCGTGATCTCTTCGAGAACCCAGATCAACCCACCACGCTTCTCCATAACCCAAAGACTGGCGGAACCCTTCGCCCCGTCTCGCTTTTGGATCGGAACGACATCACCACACAGTAGGACTCCACGGGATTTACTAGATGAGTGGTTTGGTTTCCTTGGATTCCGGGTGCTCGAACCGAATCCATCGTCAGTTTGCGCCCTTCTGGACGCCTTTTCACGCGAAGATGGTTTGCTGAGAAGTTGTGCTGTAACGCCGTTTCCCATCCCAGACAGTTTAGAATTCACAGCATTGACCCGGGACTTGTTCTGGGATCTAGCGGTTGCATCAGTGCTTGGATCCCGCAATTTTGACTCCAGCCAGTCTCTGCGCTCCTCCTGCACCACTTCGAGAATGCTCAGTTTGCGCACTTCAGCCTGTGTCACGCCAAACACAAGACAGGCTAGGTCATTAGCGGCCAAAATAGTCCATGGAGCCTTTGATTCCGTTCTAAATACAGCCTGTGCAACTGGTGTCCATTTGCTGCTGTGGCTATGCACCGGAAAGCCTGAGAGACCTAATCCAATTGCCGAGCTCACCGGAGAGAACGCGTCCGTGGCATTGTATGGTTGTGCTAGAGTCTCCATCAGCTTGCTCTGAAGGGAAGCAGAGCTCAGGTCCGTGTAGGTACGTTTTAAGCTTACGCGCCTGGATGAGGGAGCCGATCTCAACTCTCTCTTCTGGTTATTTATTTGGTCGTCCGGGATCGGGCTGAGGAAGCGAGAATTCTCCATGGCAGCATAGCTATCATCTCGAGGCGAATACTCCGACTCTCGGGCCGTTAGATTTCGTTCATTGAATGCCTTTTCAAAGACATTGCCGCTGTCCACTTCTGCTGGTCCAGTGAGAGGTCCACGACCCGATCCGGCAAAACGACCTTGATCTTCCAGAATGTTTGCCTTGGATAGAAGGTCCACCATACTTTGAATCTCCGTATCCCCACTTGTGCGGGACTGGGCATAGACAATTCCGGAATTGCTGGCATTCCAGCCAAATCGATCCTTCATGAAATCAATGGACCTTTTCAGAATGTTCTGTCTGCTGTGTAATAGCTCCTCTGACTGTTGGGCAAATGAGAAGGAATGCAATGATTCCGAAGGGAAACGGTGGAGGTCCTCCAGAGCAGAGGCAGTCTGCCCGGAAGAAAAGTATGTTGAGAGAGCCCTAGAGGATATGCCAGAACGAGGAGATGGGCACAGTGAGTGAGCCAGAAGCGACGTAGTGGATGCGTTTGGCAGAGTAAGCACCCGCGATAGAGGCTGTTGACGGATACGATCCAGTCCTGAGGGCCCCACTCCATGTTGTTCATTCTCGAGTAAAGGGGACCTGTGGTAATGCATCAATTGTCAGTCGTATATCACGACTAATTAGACATTCGTCTCCCGCTGGCCTATTTACTGACCTTGGTATACGATCAGTCTCGGAGAGAGAGCCATCCCCTGATAACCTCATGGAGGAGCTCGGGTCATCTGTGGTATATGTTGATAGATTCCCTGCACTCATCGATTTCGAGATCCATGGTGCGGATTCTGGTGAGGTCGAGAAGGGACCCACGGGCGATGACAGAGGACTTGGCTCTCCTGCTTTCATATGGAGGTTAGCAATGGTCTGTGATGAACTTTGAATCTGACAAACGCCTGCGCCGTGAGATGTCAGAGAGCTGATTCCCAGCGCCAGGGCCGGGGTGCACTACGGATCTTATCTCCGGGTGGATATGTTGCGTAGATCTCCAGATTCAGTCCATATCATTCATATTGTGCCCGTTCCACCCCGTCTGCTGCTTTCCTTCCGGACACTCTCTGCATCATCTGGCGGGAGGATCGGGCCGGGCTTATCCATAAAAGACACTCGACCACAGCAAGCATAAAAAGAATCGTTTGACTAACCATCGTCATGATATGAAGAACCTGGCATCCTCAACAATTGCAAGAACCGAGAGCAAGCGGAGGACGACCGGATATGCTGGGCGCTCGGAAGGGAGGCTGCTATGGGCTAAGGCAGAGCCTCGTAGAGCTACATCAGACGACGTAGGTCAACCACGTTCCCAGGTAAGGTTCGTCGGTTGGGTTTGTATTTCGTCCACCTCCGTTCCTTCTATACTACCAGACCTGCGACCAAGCCCCGACCACCGTGACCGGTCACTCGTCCTGCTGTTCCGTCACTGGACTGTGAACGAGGCCGAGATACAGGAGTCAAGCGGGCAGCTGCCTCGATCAGTCTGAGGCACAATGCGTTGCATAGGGTCCTATGACATGTGCGCCGGTCGCCTGGATTGTCAGACTGCTTTGCCTCCGCGGGGGCGGCGACCGTCAGCTCAGGCGGGGGAAGAGCCAGAAGGTCCGTTTGGAGGGAGGCGGATGGAAGAAGGAAGGGAGGATGGTCAGAGGTCGAAGGTTGGAGTCGGTTTACGGCCAAATGAGGGGGAAGTATAGGGATGATATGCACAAAGGAGATCGGGTCAACAACAGCGGTGATGTAATTTGGATGATACAAACCTCTGCGAGGGGGCCGGCTTGTCCCTTGCCGTGCGCGAAAAGGAACGGCAGGGGCACAATCTGCGATCGCTTAGAAGCTCACAGTTCTTCTGGATGTTCTTGGTTTTTTGCCCGACCGGGCCGTTGGTTCTTTTCACCTGTGGCGGGGGAACAGGATCGTCTGAAGCTACTAAGTCCCAAAGAGGGGGGCAGAACGGACGGCCGACGACGCTATGCAAAAACGGCTTTGTTGACTATGGATTTACGCCACGAACTGCAACGCCTCGATGTTGACGACGTAATATTAATACAGACTGTATCTCCATGGAATCCCTCTCGCCAAAATACTCATCTATGATCGAAACTCGCCTTCAGCAGATGTAAAAACACAACTATTAACTACGTACTACCACTACTACTACGCGGATCATTTCTATTACCAGCCCAGCCCAGCCCGTACTCGTACTGTCTTTCCTGACACAGCAAAGTACGTATTTTGCCAGTGGCTGTTCTTCGAAACTACCCACAACTACGCGTCGCAGCTCGCATCCTTACAGTAAAGTAGAACCATCCCATATCTTGCTGTTCCGCTATCTTGTCATTCAAAATTTTTTTTTATTCGGATAGCAATCTCGGAAATAGACATGGATTTTCCTCCCAATCGTACCATCCAAATACATACCGGGTATGCTTGCTTTACGAAGACGCGTGGATACCGTACTTAGCAGATCCGATCCGATCCAACCGATGAATGAAAATTTCTAACCACGGCAGAAATAAAAATTTTTTTTTCCCTGATCTCCACTCTCAATTCTTTAAGCATACGTATCTATACGAATCGGGTTTTCTCCAGCGATCAGAATTGTCCTTATTTGGATGCGTAGTTATTGAAGCCTCCCTTGCTCAGTAAGCCATCACGTGGCTAACGCTGGGCTGCTCACTCGTCCTTTACTCAACCATGTGTCAAGCGCTGTTTAACTAAATTATGTTCCGTGAAACATACATCCCTCGATAATAACTCCCGGGTACATGGCCTATCTCTATCTAGGGTTAGGCTTCATTATTCTAAGAACAAATTTCTTATTACCCTCCACAGATCTCATGTTATTGTGTGTGAAATGCCATCATCTCCAGAAAAGTTATTTTGCATTATTCATACAAGGATAGTTCCTCTTTATAACTATATCATGTTATATATATTCGGTCTTTTCTCTCAGATTTTGACCCAGTGCTATTGAATCTGCCATATTAAACAATGATTGAGATCTCTAAAGATGATAGATAGTATCCCGTATACATTCTTGCATCCGGGCTCGAAATCGACGATCTACACAATCAATAAAAAGCGGCAAGGGGCCAAAATACTAAAAACGGAAAGAGACGTACAACTTGAACTGGATGAACCATGCAAGAGAAAATCTGACAGTTACAGAGTTACACATGTATTCAGTGCATGGACAAGCTCGTGGGAGATTGTCTTGGCCAGAGTTACTTCCCTATTAGCTGCGATATGATGGCTTCAACGCAAAATCCACGACATGTATCTCACTACTCTACTTTTCAATGACTAGTTTCCATATCAAGAAAGAACATGTCAACTTCAATAAAATGGGTCGTCACTTATCCATGGGTAATCGAAGCAGCATTCGCTCTTTAGGGCATGGCTGTTGTGTTTGTGCCGCCGGTATGCGTAAATATGCGGATTCCGATGGCATTCGGCGGATCTGCAGTGCATGGATGTCGTACGGTAGCTTCACTGCAGTACTACCCCGAGTGGTAAGTGGAGAATGGTGTCAGTATTCTTCATGCATAGCAAGATATCAAAATGCGTTTTTCGCATATCTGACCAATGATTAAAGGAGGTGGGAGGGCCCAGCCATAGACATCATTTTCTCTAGGGGAACAGACGGTCGACAATGCAAGAGCAAGTCTATTATTATATTATTATGATAGCTCCTCTTAGATACCGGTACTCCCCTCATCTTCAGCCATCAGCTCCGCGAAGACTACTCAACACCATACCATCATCATCCTCGGGAGTGGTCCGTTTCCGACCGTCTTCACCTCTTGCATCTCCAAAGAGAGAGTTCTGTCTGGTCCTGTTGTCGCCTTGTCGGCTCTGTTCCGGAGGAGCCGACACGGAACTTACAAAGCTGGAGTGATGTCGTTTATCGCCAAGCATCCAAGAGAATTCCGAATCCGCTAGGGCTTGTCGCGATGTTGGACGAACTGGTACTGGCTGTAATGGCTGGGTGGTGCTTGTGCTACTTGCTGCGATTCCACCACTCTGCGACACCGTGCGTGTAACTGGAGACACGTTGGTACCCTGCACGTCAGGGAGGACTGCTCCTTGTTTTACACGCTCCTCCACTTTTTTCTGAGCACTCGCTTCATGTGACCTGTCAGCAGGTCTTATCGCTTTCGACGAGTCCTCAAGATACAACTGGACAGAGCGGATCTTCTCGAGAGCTTGCCGCACGGCGGTATCGGTAGATTGACCTGCTTCTCCCGTCTGCGACTTCTGCGATTGGAGAACATGGAGCGCTTCCCCCAGCATTCGCGAAAGCCGCCTGTTGCGATCTTCTAGAAGTTGGATTCTCTTATTCAGATCTACCACATGAGGGCTTCTAGCCTGTGGTGGGCTCTGTGAGCCAGACGGGCTCTCCCAAGGTCTCGATGTAGGCGAAGTCGCATTGGACTGAATTGTTTGTATGTTTCTTCTTGCCTCATTCATTGCTCCCCTGACGGCCTTTGCTACTCCCCACGCTTCCGTTCGACGTTGAATGCCCTGCGAGACATCCTGGAAGATTGTCTCGAGGCTCTTTTGACTACCCCTGGCAGGAGATCTGCCCGGGGAGCTACTTTCACTGAGGCTCCTGGAATCTGTACGAAGCGACGCCTTCCTTGCCGGCATAGGTCTCGTTTGCAGGGGCCGCCTCATGTTCTCAGGAGGTCTGCCTGAATATTTAGATATTAGAAATGTCCCTCTCTCGGCCGTCAAATTTTGTTCTAGATATAGTGCGTCCTGGACGAATGTCCAAGGTGGATGAGGGTGCGGAGAAGGGTAGCGAAGCAGTAGAGACAGAGCCATCGGATAATCAGCCTCCAAGACTAGTATTTAAGAGTCAATTGGTGCCTAACTCCCATAATCTGGTGGGAAACTCACGCTGCCAACGAATCCGCAGAAGCATTGCAACACAAATTAGGTCGATCAGTTGTGTACGCAGGCCTTCTGCAAAAATGAAATCCCAGAGCGCTAGAACGTCGTCGAAAGAAAATTCCCGACCGAACAATAAGCGTATCCAACGCCTTGATTACGATCAGTGATGCTCATGCGGCAGCGTCTCTTTACTTACGTGAGGAATATCTGTGGAAGGATTTCGATGGCATACAAATGCTCAGCAAGTCCTTCATCAGCTACCATTAAGAGACCTTGATGAATGTACTGGCAGCGGCTGACGATGGGAGCAACCTCTAGTTGTCCAGCCTCAGAGCGTTGTTCGCCAGGCTCGTAGTAGATCCTAGCCACTTGCATGATGGCGCAGAACAGGGTAAAAGCATCATGTTCGATAAATGTCTCATCGAGCAATTGAAGCATTAGATCATTGCTAGATTGATCGTAGTCCGTGCCTTGGAGCGATTTCTTCTCGATGGCGTCTCGTTCAACTACCCATAGGACAGGCGCCAGCAATTCATGCATACCCTGCCGGTATCCAAGATCCGGGTTAAGCTTGGTATATATGAATAATATATCCAGCATCTTTGCCTTTGTTGAAGGCTCCCGGAAGAAATAATTGTCCTGCAAGCATCTTTCCACATCTTGATATATCTCTGCTCTTATCGCTTCATCACGTCGAAGGGACTGCCATGGGGACTTTGGGGAACAATAAAGGTCAGATGTCCGAAGATCAAGACGCCACGGCAGCGGACTGAGAGTAGCATACCTCCTCGTCCTCCGCTAGTGGGTCAGCAGTCGATGGTAGGTCATCGGGATGTTCGATATATTTCAGGAAGTGGTCCCGTAGTGCGGAGTACGCATTCCGGGAGTCGGATATCTTCGCTGGCCATTCTGATAGATTGAGGTCATTGTAGAGTAGAAACGCCTTGGAGCTCGTCAGCATCTAGCCACCAATCCCTTATGTCATCGATATTGACCTTCCAATGAACTGATCTCAAGCTATCGTCGTAATTATTACCCTCGTCTTCGGACTTCAGGGCGCGCTTTAAGTCGGAGGGCCCGCTGATGTTTTGGAAGACCGCATCCCATCTCCTCCTGGAAAAAAGGGATGAGCTCAGATCTCTTTCATGGGTGATTTGAAACCAACCTTGACTCTTCGACGGTTCTCATGGCATCCCAGCTGGCCAGTTGTGACGGCGGGGCGGATTTGGCGTGGTCGAAGCTCGAGGGGCTGTGAGGAGCACGAGTTACGATGATCGCGGGGGAGCCTTAGGTAGCTGGCCGCTATCTGATAGTCACCTAGGTTCTACAGTAACTAACTTGAGAACCAAGCTAGTTTCTGACCTACTCACCATTAACCTACATTTCAACTACTATTGATACGTAGAATTACATGGATATGCAAAACTCTTGTTTGATGTCCTTCTCATAATAATTTCACATTTATCAATAAGCGAAACCCGTATTTTATGGTAACCCCAACCCCACCGACGCTTTGTTGAAATGGAAAAAAAAGACCAGAGTGTCGGCGACTCGGCGCACAAGGGCATTAACCTTACCACCTACTACTAGTTCCATATTTCCAAAAGACAGAAACTCATCAATGTATAGCCGCAGGTGTATATAAAGACATCCTTACGAGAATCAACATTGAATCACGTGAGTCAGGATCGACATAGCCGAAACTGTTCTGGTCTACCATAGTTAGTGAAAGGGAGACCCTTAATTGCGTGATTTTTGGACGGGATACATAGCAGAATTATTGACAGCTCACTGCTCCGTAACCGGAACACATCTGACGAGTCAGACTCACCGTTTTCAGGGTGTGCCGCGGGGATACCCCGCTATGGCGGTTTGGCCCCCTCGGAAAATATATGTATCCGTGGCCGACTGATAGCGCGATCTGACGGTCATCGCGGGGCCAGAAAAACTCTGTCCCTCCCTCTCTTCTCCTTCTCTTTCTTCCTCAACAATCTCCTTTCCCTCATATTTGACTTCCTTTTTTCTTGAAGTCAAATATTTCTACCTATTTATCCTCATTTCTTCTCACATCGAGCCACAATGGTTCAGTCTTCAGTTCTGGGATTCCCCCGTATGGGAGTCCTGAGAGACCTCAAGAAGGCCACTGAGGCTTACTGGGCTGACAAGATCTCTCAGAGTGATCTCCTGGCCGAGGGAAAGAGACTCCGAGCTGCCCACTGGAAGATCCAGAAAGATGCCGGTGTCGACATCATCCCTTCCAATGACTTCTCCTTCTACGACCAGGTTCTCGACCACATCCACCTCTTCGGTGCAGTTCCTGAGCGCTACACCGCCCAGAAGCTCAACCCTCTCGATGAGTACTTTGCCATGGCTCGTGGTCACCAGAAGGGTGGTGTTGATGTTCCGTCCCTGGAGATGGTGAAATGGTTTGACAGCAACTACCATTACACCAAGCCTACCCTTCAGGATGGCCAGACTTTCGTCCTTGCAAAGGATCCTAAGCCCGTTCGAGAGTTCCTCGAGGCCAAGGAGGCCGGCATTCACACTAGACCCGTCCTTCTGGGACCTGTGTCTTTCTTGGCCCTTGGAAAGGCTGACCGTGGTTCTACCGTTGACCCAATCTCTCTGATTGACAAGCTTGTTCCTGTCTATGTCGAGCTTCTCAAGGCTCTCAAGGCTGCTGGAGCTGACGCTGTTCAAATCGACGAGCCGGTTCTCGTCTTCGATTTGAGACCCGAGGTTAAGGCCGCTTTCAAGCCTGCTTACGAGGCCATTGGATCTCTTGGCGCTGCCGCACCTGAGATCATCATTGCTACCTACTTTGGAGACATTGTTCACAACCTTGACGTTCTTCCTGCTTTCTCAAACCTCAAGGGTCTCCACATTGACCTGGTTCGCAACCCCGAGCAACTCGAGCCAGTTATCAAGCACCTCGGTCCCACGCAGGTTCTGTCTGCTGGTGTCGTTGACGGACGTAACATCTGGAAGAACGACTTCAAGGCCTCTCTTGAGCTTCTCAACACGGCCATCAACGCTCTCGGCAAGGAGCGCGTCATTGTGGCTACCTCTAGCTCTCTCCTCCACGTCCCCCACACCCTCGCCAGCGAGAAGAAGCTGCCGGAAGAAGTCTACCAGTGGTTTTCATTCGCTGTCGAGAAGACCCGTGAGATTGCTATTCTTGCCAAGGCTGTTACTGAGGGTCCCGCCTCTGTCCAGTCCGAGCTTGATGCCAACGCTGCTGCCATCAAGTCTCGTGCTGAGTCTAAGCGTACCAACAACCCCAAGGTTAAGGAACGCCAGAGCCAGGTCACTCCGGAGATGCACAACCGCAAGTCTCCATTCGAGACTCGCTATGCTCAGCAGAAGAAGCATCTCAGCCTTCCTCTCTTCCCTACCACCACGATTGGTTCCTTCCCCCAGACTCAGGAGATCAGAGTCCAGAGAAACAAGTTCACCAAGGGTGAGATCACCGAGGAGCAGTACGACGCGTTCATTCGTAGCGAGATCGACATGTGCATCAAGATCCAGGACGAGCTTGATCTCGACGTCTACGTTCACGGTGAGCCCGAGCGTAACGACATGGTGCAATACTTCGGAGAGAGACTCGAGGGTTATGTTTTCACGACGCACGCCTGGGTTCAGTCCTATGGATCTCGTTGTGTCCGTCCCCCAATCATTGTCGGCGATATCTCCCGTCCGGTTGCCATGACTGTCAAGGAGAGCAAGTACGCTGCCTCGGTCTCCAAGAAGCCCATGAAGGGTATGCTTACCGGACCTGTCACTTGCCTCCGGTGGTCCTTCCCCCGTGTCGATGTCCACCAGTCTGTTCAGGCTCAGCAGCTTGCCCTTGCTCTCCGCGATGAGGTTGTTGACCTTGAGAAGAATGGCATCTACGTCATTCAGGTCGACGAGCCAGCTCTTCGTGAGGGTCTCCCTCTTCGCTCTGGCAAGGAGCGCGATGCCTACCTGAAGTGGGCTGTCGACAGCTTCAAGCTCTCAACTGCTGGTGTTGAGGATTCCACCCAGATCCACTCTCACTTCTGCTACTCGGAGTTCCAGGACTTCTTCCACGCCATTGCTGCCCTTGACGCCGATGTTCTGTCTATTGAGAACTCTAAGTCCGATGCGAAGCTCCTTAAGGTCTTCATTGACGAGGCCTACCCTCGCCACATCGGACCTGGTGTCTACGATATCCACACCCCTCGTGTCCCATCGGAAGAGGAAATCAAGCAGCGCATCTCTGAGATGCTGCAGTACCTCAAGCCAGAGCAGCTGTGGATCAACCCTGACTGCGGTCTGAAGACCAGAACCTGGGCTCAGGTCAAGCCCGCCTTGACCAACATGGTCAACGCTGCCAAGTATTTCCGTGAGCAGTACAAGGCTTAAATGTACCTTGGAAACTCACTCAGGGAACTTCACTCTATTCAGTTCCATTTCTTTCTTCAACAGGCTTTCAACACATTATGAATTTTGAGATGATGAGATTATGATGATACCCCAAACTAGGCGCCATTCTCAACGCGGCGTTTCTTCGGGCATGGAGATGATCAAGCCATATTTGCTTCAACAACTTGCAATTGGGTGGTTCGGGATAGGCGTTCAACATGTCTGAGACTGAGATTTCTTCAACAAGAGATTCAAGTCTTTCGTCAGCATAAAAGCAGGCTTTATGTATTGATCGTTTGAGTGGCGTCGAGAAATAGACATTTGTAATGATGCAGGACATGGAAACCGCATGGACGGTACATAGCCTCGTCGATATCAATACTACGAACTTCCCTTGGGAATTATTTTTATTTTCATTTTCCTTAAAGTATTCTCTACTTTAAGCTCTTCAGGGGCTGTGGCTGGTCCTTACCACCTAGAAATAATAACGCCTAGGCTTCTTATTCCATCCGGTAGATACGTTAATGCCCAACCACGTGAGATCAAGAACTCCCATAAGCAGGCGCACCCAATGCGTTGCACCCGGCATGTGTAACGAACGTAATGAAAGACGACTTAATCACTGCTTTTAGATCATATAACTATCAGGAAATCGTAGAGGCGTTACTTTGAGGAGAAGGATCGAAATGAATTTTGTAGATGTAGGACGGTCCGTATGGTTTGCCGTAGTCTTGCCTTCACTGAGTCCCACAGTCTGGGGCGAGAGCCGCCATCATCCGGCTCGTCACCGACAAGCTCCAACTGCTGCTACTCGACGACTAGCAAGTACCAGCCTGCTTGCAAAAAGCTGAGTACATATCTTCAACTAACATATCACTCGACTACCATTATTGCATTCGAAGGCAAATTTTCTGTCAGATATAGAGAAACGATTGCTACAACCTAGATGCCCTCATAGAGAGAGTGATGGTCCAATGACAGCAGCCGTCAGGGCATATGAACCCCCAAATCTGGCACTTGATCTGGAGACTGTGCAATATAGTGTCTTAGAAAGGCATTTATTTTTTGTTTTGCAGTCAGAGGCTCTGAGCCTTCATCATTTCTGCCCATAATGTCAGCAGACTTGTTAGCTGAATTCGGTTCGGGCTCGGCTTCGAAGCCTTCCCAAAAAACTCCGAGCCAGTCGCAACAACAGTTTGAGACCAGTTCTCTCATTCCTGATCTCGATGTTTTCGGGGATTCTACGGCACATCCTGTCAGCGGCGACTCGAAGCCTGCTCATCATGGTTCAGTTGGGGGACCAGGACACCAAACTATCCAGCCTCATATCTCAAGCCCGTCTTTAAGCGAGAGTATTTGGCGTCACGATGATAGTGGTGCTGATGTTTTGTTTGATGCAGCTACTGAAGATGCACCCGCTTATGATGATGACGACTGGGGCGAATTCGAAACTCCCGAATCCGCTCCTCGAAATCAGGAGGACATTGTCGCACCAAAGGTGACTTCTACCTCGAAAGTGACCTCCACACCAAAAGTGGCCTCCACTGCAAAAGTGGCTGTCCAAAGTGTATCAGCCGGCTCCAATTCAACTACCAAAGGTGTCCCTGCGACTTCTGGGTTCGCCGATTTGATGGCCCGACTATCAATTGGAAATAAGGGGTCGTCTGTCGAGACGAGGCAGCCTTCTGCAAGTATAAAAAGCGAAATTCCTGCATCAATAAACCGTCCGAATCCTCAAAGAAAAGCTCCAAGTGCTCTGCAAACGCCTATCGCAGAGGACCAGCAAGGTTCTTTTGATGAATGGGGAGACTTTGTCGATGCAGATGATGGGGAACGCAGCATCCAAGAACAAAGACCTAATACGCAAGTTAAAAATCAACATTCAAATAAGCAGAGCTCTAGGGATAAACCAAAGCCCTCTCTCCCTTCAGCAACGACCTTCAAGAGTGCAGGTTCTCCTCAGACAAGCGAGGCCTCTCAATCCCAAGTTCGCCCGACCAATATACCTCCACCCTCTGTGTTACTACAGTTATTCCCTCCACTGTTTGAGCGCCTCCAGGAGGATGCTGCGGCGGCAAAGAAGGATGCTGGTAACAGCGCCTTTTCTCTCTATTTAGTCCTGAACCTTGCTTGTACGTTGAGGGTGGCTTCAAGGATCATTGTCGGTCGCACTCTAAGATGGAAGAGAGATTTCATACTGAGTCAGAGCACCAAAATCGGCCCAGCTCGTTCTGGAAAGCAAGGCGGGATGAAACTCAGCACTGTCAGCAAAAGTGAGAACGTTAAAGAGGAGCAGGAGGCTGTTGAAGTATTGGATGCCTGGCGTCGACGCGCTGCATTATTCAACTCTCTGATGATATCATGCGGAGAGCGTCCAATTCCAGTGATAGCAGTACATGCTCCAGTGGGGACTGTGAAGGGGGCCTTGAAAGCTCCACATGCCTGTTTCTTGTGCGGATTGAAGAGAGACGAACGGTTACCGAAGATCGATGATAACGCTCAAGATAGTTTTGGAGAGTGGTGGGTAGAATACTGGGGACATACTGATTGCAAACAATTCTGGGAAGAGCACTCCAAGTCTTTGCATCAACGTTGATCTTAGTTTTTCTTTCCATAGTCCCTTCTTACGAATAGGGAACTTAGGAACTCCTTTGGACGGCCATTTTCCAAGATGGCTAGCAACTCCCGCACTACCCACCAACCCTGGATTATGATCCTACGACAGTCAATATAATGCCAACTGTTCTGGATTCGCACCACTACCATACATTTTTAGTATCAGTAATACCCTGGGTTTGGCACAACATCGGCCCTTGATAAATGAGGAATGTAGATGGGATCAAGTAAGAGAACCTGCTAAGTCCAAGCAGTACCTGGCCTCGCCAGATGAAAGCTTGGGAGTAGATTATACTAAGCAAGGCCATATGGTAAGGATATGGATCCCGATTTCCTGACTTTCAAGTCGATTACAAGGTCTACGGTATTCATAAGAGCGCCTCAATAGATACCTTGCTAGAATTATCCGGCGCCATAGGTGACGTCGACTAGCTATAAATAGGAACAGAAATTATCCGGAGTATTGTACGCACTCTATGATTAATCTACAGACTTTGAAGAATCTCATATTCGTTCTCAGCATATGAGGACTGGAAAGAGGGTGTAGGAGCCAAACTCTGTGAAACGTAGGTAGACAAAGTCCTTGTGAGGCTAGAGGCGGCATATCCGCGGAGGATGGCGCCGGATAAGGAACGATAGGGTGGTTACTGATAAGCAGACACAACTTGAGTGTAATTCAATGATAACTAGGCACGGATACTCGTAGGGCAATCCAGTGCTCGTCATCTGCACCCTGGCATGTCTTCAGCAGTCTGATTTCTCTTCTCTTTTTCTACTTAAGTGTACGGGATGATCCGAAATCTGTCTTAGTCCCGCGTGGGCCAAAGCTTCTCATGGGGTTCCAGTTACACCAAGGTTAAGCGTGACACCGCCCGGCGGCGCTTCTTCTACCCTGGCAGTGCAGTCACCCGATAGTACTCTAACATCCCTCCTTCTCTTTCATCCCTACGATAATCCTAGATTTTGAATCAGAGGCCATTTGGAGTGATAGGGTGGTAAGCCCGTCAATCCAGATAGGTACTTCACCGAAACCACCGCCTCCGAACCAAGGCACAGGTGCCACCTTTCAGGCTCCAGCTCACATCAGCGGTCCTTCAGGAAGGGACTCGGCATAAAGGAGTTATCATCTGACTTTGATACGATCCTAAGGCGTCCTGAGTTGAAAGAAGTGTCATTTCAGGACATTATTACGCCGGAGGCTGGGACCTTTTAAGTGATCATCTTCCCAGGACAGCCAGTGGCTACCAGAAACCAGATTCCCCGCGCGGCACCGACTTCTCGACCGCAACTTCAACCCCAACGCAACGTTTCTCAAGAGGAATTTTACAAAGCTCACTCACCTCTACTTCACTCCCGTACGCTAGTTACTGGAAAACCCGCAACAAGCCGGAGAAAGCACCTGCGAACTAGTAAGCCTTCGAAGACCGACGACACACCCGCCTGGAAAGACGAGCAGGAATAGTATATAGGAAAGGAGCCGTCATCATGGGTCTCGCATACAACGTTTATCTCACGTCCAATAAGATTTTTGGGTGCAAGCACTGCAAAACGCATCTCGCAGACTACAATGATATCATTAGCCGGGTAAGCAGGCCTTAAATATATGCTGGATGGCTGTTTCATGGAGCCTCGGCTGATTATTCTTGAATGTCTAGAATTTCCGCGGCCAGCATGGCAAAGCCTATCTATTTAACACGGTAGTCAATATTACCCAAGCCGAAGCCGTCGAACGCAGCATGACAACCGGTCGACATGTGGTCCGAGACATCGCTTGCAGGCAGTGCAAAGAGACGGTAGGGTGGAAATATGATAAGGCATACGAGGCCAGTGAGAAGTATAAGGAAGGCAAATTTATCCTGGAGGAGGAGCTACTCTGCGTGGTGTGCTAAGAGCCTGGCTATCCTCTGAAGGACTTACCGAAGCACTCCCAAGAGCCTTGACTAGAATGGACCCTCGTTGGCTCTCAGGATGATATACGATCCAACCTCTGGAAGGCGCAACAACTTGATTTATTTCGGTAGGGGTACGGACGAAGGCGTTGAGGAGAATATACACCTTCTCAGAAATTCGGAGTTGACCGGAAGACTTGGAGAACTGAGATTTGGCGCAATTTGACGTTTTAGCTTGGGGAAATTCTGAAATTCTCACATTATCATGGATGATTTACATTGGCCAATCATTGCATCTTCATGCTGTTCCATATTGGGATTATAGATATTAGCAACGACTCAGGAATCTAAAATTTTCAGTTCATCGTATGACTTTGACACTGCCTGGAATACCCGTGGCACGAGACTGCAATGGACTTGGTGAAGTTCAATATCTACACACAGTATGCATGATGGTTCCTGAATTGACGACTTTGTCCGTCTAATCATGATACTATCCATCGGGACGGCGCTCACTCATTCGGGCTTAGAAGCAACGCACTGCCCCTCCCCCGCACTTTTTCATCGACCCCTCCAAAGCATAGATTCATCGATTGTTGGTTATGAGAGATAGACGCGCGTGCAAGGATGGATGGAAATCCTTTCCCATACGACTTGTGCATTTAATAACCCCAGTTCTCTCGGATCATACTAGTAGTCAGTAGGAGGCAATTCCGACGAAATAATCTCGGACCGGAAGGATCCCCAAAACGGGGATATTAAGTCCCCGCTTTCGGCGTCTTCATTCTCTTGTGCCGTTGGTTAATCTATCGGGACTTGAAGCTGTACATGTTGTCACTGGATGGGCTTGGCTCCATTGTGGACATTCGGGATGAAATGCGAAGTGGCTCAGTTTTGCACTTCGGAGGCAATGCCGGAGGGCCTGCTATGGGATGGATTCTATCCACATGGTAAGTGATGATGCGTGCGTGTAAGATTTTCTTGCGTTCTGATACTTATGCTATGCTTCCTGACAGACAAGGATCTCTTCCCCAGCTATTATATAGAACTTCAGGTCTCTTTCTTCTGGGATCCCTGCCAGCGGAGAAGGATTTAACTTTCTATTTCATCCACACAACACGCGAACTCCTGTAGATCGGTTTTTTTCACGAATTGCTTTGCTGTATCCAAGCAATGAAGCTCGAACTCCAGAGCCGAGGGAGCAACCCCGCTTCCCGTAACTCCGCAGACCCGTCCCGCTGGGATATAAAGATCGCATGAGACAATGTGCATGGGCGCTTTTTTGTTTGGGACAATTATCATTTTGCCTTCTATCGCTTCCCCTTTAGGATCTCTAGTGAGACGTTCAACCAGACGTTGACCTCTGGTCTTTTGGTTCAATCCGCGCACGGATTCCTCGATACCACTTCTGCTGGAAGTCGCGTAGCTTAAGTAGTTTCGTGACTGATATTGGCGGTTCTTCAGGGATAATTTTCCGTGGACATAATTGATTTTGAACCCAGCGGAGACCGAATTGTGTGACAGATTAGAAAAATGACCACCAAGGATACAATGAAAGCCGTCGTGTTTCACGGCCCAAAAAAAGTCGTCCTTGAAGAGCGGCCAGTGCCCAAAATCCAGGAGCCCACAGATATTATTGTCAAGGTATCATATACCGCGCTGTGTGGCAGGTAAGCAAAACCCTGTTCCGTATTTGGGTGGCTTGAAGAGTTCAGGTGGTATCCGCGAGATCATTACTGGAACTTGCATCTTTGCTGACTGGGATGCAGCGAGCTCCATGTGTTCCGCGGTCATCAGAAGTCGGCCCCAGGGTTCATTATGGGCCACGAGTTTACCGGCACTGTGGTCGATGCTGGTAGCGAGGTGAAGACGGTGAAGAAGGGGGATACGATCGTGACTCCGTTCACGGTATCTTGGTATGTCATTATGAACTGTGGTCGATACGGAGTAAACTAGGGGGCTGCCGGTTGAATATGCGGGGATTTAAGCTAGTGGAGATCACATCTCCTTGAGGACCTTGGTCGCTAATGTCTGCTCATCAAAAAAAAACAGCGGGGAATGTTATTACTGCAAGCACGGCTTTTCCTCTCGATGCGCGAAATGTCTTCTCTTTGGTTGCCCTCTACTGGACGGAGGTCAGGCAGAATATGTGAGTTACTTCAACTATCACATCAGGGTTCGCATTGCGTCGAACGGATATTGATCAAGTTTCTCACAGGCCAGGATCCCTCTTGCTGATGGAACTGTCATGAAAGCTCCCGAGGGCATCGACGAAAAGGCCCTTGTTCTCATGGCTGATATCTTCCCAACCGGGTACTTCGCCGCAGCGAACGCTTTCAAAGAATTTAAGAAGGAGGAGGTGGCCGATCTGACCGTGGTCCTCATCGGATGCGGGCCAGTTGGTCTCTGTGCACTGATCAATGCGCTCGAGTACCAACCTAAGCATCTCCTCGCTGTCGACTCCGTGCCTTCGAGACTTGAACTTGCCAAGTCTCTCGGTGCAGAGCCGTGGAATTTCCAGACGGATCGAGCAGGGCTTGATAAGCGTGTGAAGGACTTGACGGAGGGAAGAGGCGCGGATGTTGTCATCGAAGTCGTGGGACTGAGCCCGGCCTTGAGAACGGCTTTTGACTTGCTTCGACCCTGGGGAACGATCAGCAGTGTGGGAGTGCACAACGCAGAGGTGAGTATCTTCTGCACACAAGACCTAGGACCAATCACTAAACCTCTTAGATTCCCTGGAGCGGAAACGAGGCCTATGGTAAGAACCTGAAGCTGCAAATGGGCCGATGCCCTGTCAGATCCATCTTCCCTCAGGCGTTGGATATGCTGAAGAAGAATCAGCACAAGCTGGGGTAAGTAAATGGCGAACTCCGTGTAGTTCATTTCACTGACACGTATAACCAGATTCATGGCGGACAAGATTATGCCCCTCAGCGAGGCTGTGGAGGGATACGATCTCTTTGATAATATGAAGGCGCAGAAGGTGATCTTCGAAGCGGACAAATAAATTTACTTTCTCGCCCTCTGTAAATTGTACAGAGTTGCTGGGGCTTATCTGCATCTGTTGATAGGTTTTTTAGCAAGTCTCGGCTTATATATGTGAATATGTGAAGCTGTATAATACCAACCGAATATTCGTCTTTGTACATAGGTAGTAAGCTTGACCAGGTACTACATGAAAGCATGGATATCGCTTTACCTCACAACATCTCTGAATGATCGGATACTTTTGGACATGACCTCTATTTGGTTGATGCATTATTATGAATGGGAACAAGATGCACAGCCGATCCTGCAAGATGATTCGACGAACCAGAACGGACCAGCACTGCTTAGCTAACAGGGATAAGCGGTTAAAACATGGATCTACACCAACACCAGAATAACAAAAAGCGGGGTTAGTTCGAATTGCTTGGCTCTTTTGGCGGGTGATGCCCTCGTCTCGCTTGCATATGGCGGGTGAAGAGAGAGTGTGTGTGTTCTGGGAATAAAAGAGTGTGGTGGGAAGAGAGTGGTTTAGCTAGTTCCCGGAGGCAGATGAACAAAATGTAGAGAGAAGATACAGAATATGGTTCCCAGATTAAAAAATTTTTTGATTCAAAGTAGTGTACTATTTCACAGAGCTATCGAGAAAAATAGAGACTAGCGGCTAGATAGAAGATGAAACATGCAACAGTGAAGAGCGCAGTTGTTCCTTCTTCACGCTCACGCCTCCCTCACCTCCGCTGTCCTCCCACCAACAAGTTGCCCTCACCTTCTCCATCTTCCTCCTCCTCCACCTCCTCCTCCTCATCCCTCAACTCCTCCTACCACCCACATCCCTCTTCAACCACCACTTCCTCTATCCTCTTCCTCTTTATCCTAACCTCTCCTCCTCTTCCTCCCCCAACAACCCTGCTTCTCCTCCGACTCTTCCCCGAAACCTCTCCATCGTCATCCTCCGCCCGCCATTTCTCCGATCCTCCGTCGAACAAGCAACTATCTCCCACCCCGTTTCCCTCTTCTCTTGTGCTGGTGGGTCTATATAATAATTCCGTCCTGTCGGCTGCGCCAGAGCTTGCGTCACTGCAGTGTCTAGCGGCGGAATGTCACAGTGGCATACTGCCGATAAGCAAAATGCGCGTCTCGAAGCCGTAGTAGCTGACGTTGTTCCACTGCAGTCCCGACGAACATCTGACCGCAGATACTGATCACTCCCTCTACTGGAATCATACAACGTACCGTTCATACAAACCTATATATTTCCGATAACCTCTTGTCATTTTTCGAACAATGGCTACCACCGAGACCAACGAGACCCCCGCCGTCGTGGACGAAACGCTTACCGATACCTTCAACCGTGTCAATCTGGGTCAGCAGGCCGACCTAGAAGGCCCTCCTAAAACCGATGAGGAATATGCTCAGTCGATGCTCACTCTGCGCGCTATCGTGTCCTCAAAGGAAGCGGGAGTTATTATCGGCAAGGCTGGTAAGAATGTCGCGGACCTGCGCGAGGAGACTGGTGTCAAGGCTGGAGTGAGCAAGGTCGTGCAGGGTGTCCATGACCGGGTCTTGACAGTCACCGGCCCCCTGCAAGGCGCCGCGAAAGCTTACGCGATCGTGGCCAAGGGCCTTCTTGAAGGTGCCCCTCAGTTGGGCATGGGAGGCATCGTTGCAAACAATGGTACTCACCGTAAGTGGCCCTTCACTCGCTATTTCATTTGGGTATCTACATGCGGTTGTGAAACCGTTCCGAATATTTCCGCACCCTATGTACTATTATCCTCGACATGTAGCTGATTCGGGTGTAGCTGTTCGTCTTCTCATCTCTCATAACCAGATGGGAACCATCATTGGACGCCAGGGTCTCAAGATCAAGCATATCCAGGATGTATCCGGGGTGCGCATGGTCGCACAGAAGGAAATGCTGCCTCAGTCGACTGAGCGAATTGTCGAGGTCCAAGGAACTCCAGAAGGTATCGAGAAGGCTGTCTGGGAAATCGGAAAGTGCCTGATCGATGACTGGGAACGGGGAGCTGGTACGGTCCTTTACAATCCTGCAGTCCGCGCATCTACTGGTGCGGGAGCACTCAACAACGGTCTTGGAGGATCTGGCCTTGGTGGCTACGGTCGTCCCTACAATCGCACCGGTAACGGTGCCGACTTCAGCGACCAAGCCGGTGGCTACAACAGGCGCTCCAACTCGGACGCCGCCAATCGCGGCATTCCTCTTGTCACGGAAGACGGAGAGGAAGTTCAGACCCAGAACATCAGCATTCCTTCTGACATGGTCGGATGCATCATCGGACGTGGCGGAAGCAAGATCAGCGAAATTCGACGCAGCTCTGGCGCCCGCATTTCCATCGCCAAGGCCCCCCACGATGAAACTGGTGAACGCATGTTTACGATCATGGGCAGTGCTCAGGCGAATGAGAAGGCCTTGTATCTCTTGTATGAGAATCTCGAGGCCGAGAAGATGCGCCGCAGCCAGCAGCCACAGGAGTGAGAAATCTCTTACGTGGCAGTTGGTGCTTCTATATAAATAGCATCTCGTCACGCTTCACGGTCTAAATGCCCCGCATTCTGGGAAGAAGCTATCTATGGATTCGTTGCGACCATTACCGGCTGTTTTCTTCGAAAAGTGATTACCATTTCTAACCATTATTTTATTGTGATTACGCGGTGTCTTGATATTCTAGACGAGGTTTTCGCTCGACGCGACTGTCCACGACTTTACGATACCACCACGGCCTCTATGGCCTTCCGGTAATCCTACAACATCGGACTCCGGTTTGCAAGACTCGCCTGGCCACGTCCCCAGAGTCTAGGCTTCGGGCCGTCTCCCAGGCTTGTCACTTTCCGAACCTCTGGGGGCTTTTCGCTCTTCGACCCGTCACTTCTTTCCGCCACCTTTCCCTTAATCATTGACTTTGTCCACAATGCGTCTGGGCATCCGAAAATTCACCGCTGTCTCCAGTCTCCTTTCTATTCCTTTGTCCATGAACGCTCGCCGATCCTTGAATTTCTCCTGTCCCTCCTGTCTCATCCAAGCTCTACCTATCTTCTCCTCGCTTATTCTCTGAATGTCCTTGCGCTACCCTGCACCTCTCGCACGCAAAATAGTCTCCGTCGACACATCCCTAACTCCTTTCGCTCCATCTCACTCGTCTTTTCTCATGCCACTCGACACGGGCGCTCAGGAATGTTCTCTCCTGCTAGGATGGTCAGAAGCAGACAGACCATTGTGAAAGATGTCACCATCTGAGATGATGTGGAAAGTGGGATTGAATGGTAGACAAAAAATATGATATGATCCATAATCAATAATAGACGCAGAGCCATACACCTCAGAAGATTATTTGGGACAGTGTCCCAATGGAACCTGTTACCTGCATGGCCTCTCCACAACCACGCCATCAGTATCCCCTCGTCATTTGGAATAGACACTCAGCCGACGATGATATAGTAGGTTGTATCTGTTTGAAAAGATTATCAATTACACGACCGATAAAAGCCCCCATCCTTTGGTGGCTCGCCCGCATGTATCTCTCTTCCATAATTAGCAGCGTACAAGCGTCTTATCATTAGTTCTGGCCAAGGTATTCGACTATATCTAGTGCTACAGCTGAACCACAACCAGGTGTTATTGGCATGCGATTACCGTCATAAGCAATCCAGTAAGGCTGAAGATACCTTGATGATATAATTCCTACATTGGTGTGTTCAGCAGATATTGTGACCCATCCAAGATGTTACCTTTATCCAGATGTCTACCTTGTGGGTTCATTCATCGCCGAAGTAGTGATCCATGGTGCGGAGTCCGAAACAGGAAAAACTACCGCCGGCGCTCCACCACTCGATCAGACCATAAAAAGGTACAAGAGCCCCACTTGGTTGAAGGCAGTTATATAAATTGCTTTGAAAGGTGTGTATCCCTGCGTTCTGATTTTTTTGGTGGAAGAAATACTCTCTTTTTTTGAGATCCCGGATCTTGGTTTAAGACATACATTGACTAGATACAGGTAACATAACATTCTTCTTCCTTGTTCGTATCAAGCCCGCAAAGCCGAGTTTATATTCGCAATTTCATAAGTTCATTTCAAATTCTTAAAGGAAATAATTCCATTGATACGATTGGGGAAGAGACGAAAACGATCCTCCATTGTTTGGTTCGCCACCATTTGCTCCTCGGGTTTCCAGCACTCAACCAGAGCGGGGAGAACACCATTCACAGCGTTGTCTCTCTTGAGCAAAGCAAAGGGAACCACTATTTCAAGAACACACAGCGAGTAAACAGGCCAACAAGAGCAAAGAGGAAAAAATGCCCAACCCCAACCTGCACCTCCTCCCCGCCACAGCAGACGACATCCCCGCCATCGCGGACGTCTTCTTCAGCGCATTCCAGGACCCCCTTTGCTACCAATGCTTCCCTGACATCCCATCTGTGCGGAATTGGTTCATCAAATCCCACACGGAGGGGATCCAGGATCCAAACACTTTATTTTTGAAAGTCATTGAGAAGAAGAATGGACCCGTCGTGGCATTTGCGAAATGGCATAAACCCGTCGAGGGAAAGAAGGTCGATCCCCTACCGGAGTGGCCGGAGGGGAGTAATACGCAGTTAGCGAATGAGTTTTTCGGACTGTTGAAAGATGGGCATCGGAGATTGATGGGGGAGAGGGCACATTGGTGTAAGTTAAATATATTTTAGTTTGACTTTCCCATTATGGAAATCCTATTTAACATTAACTAGACCTCGAATTCCTCGCCACCTCCCCCTCACACCAAGGCCAAGGCGCCGGGTCACTGCTCCTCAAACACGTCCTCTCCATGGCGGACGCGGAGCAGTTCGATGCCTTCCTAGAAGCCACACCGGAGGGAGTGCCACTGTACCACAAATGCGGATTTGAAGATCAGGAAACCATCACGGTCACGGTCCCGGTGGATGGGAAGCCGGAGCCGTATTTGAATACCTTGATGGTGAGGAAGCCGAAGTCGAAGCCGAGCGCGAACGTGATGGATTCATAGATTTCGGCTGGGGATTTTTGGAGTTTGATGGATTCTCATTACAAGATAGAATTCTTTTTTCCCAGTGCGGTCATGTAGATATAGATTTTCTTGATATAGAGAGAAGTAGGCTGTATTTAACTGGATATTTTATATTATCTAGAAGAAGTCACATAATAATGGAATGGTTATATCCATAGTATTATTCCACTGATTCTATTATACATCTGCCATCTGATCACAACCAGCGTGCTAATCATACAGACTGGGTATAACATTTTCCCATATCTGTAGTAGAAGGATGACTTTGCTGTTCACTATCGCATATACAAACGCGTTAGTTCAAACCCTCCAGACTCAAATGAGAAATGCCAACCTTTGAGGTGATAATACATCTAAATCAATTCCAACCCTATGATAGTTTCCGTCTCGCTCGAAGAGCCAAAACCCAGAGCGTCTCTTCCTTCGCGGCGGCGGCAATGTCTCATCCATGTTCTACTCGCCCTTCCCTCCACGAGTAGAATTGGAGCAAGCTTGAACCGTGCTTGCGCCCAAAGGATGAAATAGTTAATAACATAGAGCTTAATTATCTCAGCGCGCTCAGACCCTCTTTAGCAAGGTGCCCTTCGGGTGTTCAGGCCTTGCACTAGATTTTTAAACCAATCAAAGGATATGTATAGTAATTCCTGGACCATAGCGCTGATAAAGTGATTTTCTTTATTTTAATTAGAAGCATTGGTCTATAAAATTTGGGGGACATAAAGTGGAGTAGTTTTGTAGGCAAAAGAATAGCTTTTCCATTGGGAAAGCTGCTTCTCAGCAAGTCTCATTTAATGTTGCATGTAAAACATAGTGTAGTGACTGCCTTCCTAGTTCACGCTCAGCCCAAGGTCTGGGAAGTAGAAGTCTAAAGAAGATTGTGTTGTAAAAGTCTCTATTTATGGTTGATTAAGAATCCAACGTTGTAAACTAACATTAGAAAGTGTCAGGCTTCATACTGTGGTACAATAGGTCAATTTGATATAAATACAACAATAGTGCATGGCCTCCCAGAAGCGAAGCATAGAATAAATTTAATTTTTTTGGTATTTCATAGAGTATAATATTTAGATTCCAAAGCCTATCATAAGCTATATAGAGATAATAAAAACTCATAAGCAGGTCGCGTCCTCAATTGCCCATCCGAGCCGAGAATAGATGTAGTCCAATATATATTCTTGAAAGGGAAAAAAATAGCTTCGTTTTGTTCTAGATGCTGTCGTTACATATTTAGCGCCAATATCTGTTTGAATATCTGTAGATTTCAATACTTTGCATCTAGGTTCGAAAGTGAAAGCAAAAGAAAAACTACTGTAATATAGCTATTATATAAGAGACCAATTGAAATTTGGGTAAATAGAAGGCCTGCTGCCACCAGGCTGGAAGGTGTGGTGAAAACATTTAGATACTGGGTAGATCTGCGATCCCGCAGACCCCATATTCCGACAATAATTCTGTGCCGATAACTCCTCTTTCTCAGCACTAAGATTCGAAGTTCCTCTGTGTCTAGATATGATGGACATTCCGGCCTTGATTGAGCCGATGCAGCGATATGCGAAGCCGTTCCTCTGCACTCCGCATCCAGCTGTCGTCTTTCCAGTCTGTCTTCCCGTAAATGTTCTTGAGTGCGGCCCGAATGATTATATGGTAGACTGGGAGCAACCATGTTTAGGTTTTCGTGGGCCTCAACGATATCAAGGACCATCTTAGTGGCGGTATCAAGCGTAGCGTGTGACTTCTTACACCAGTCCTCGAGCAATCGAGACTCGGCGCCGAGGATTTGAGGAGGCTGCCTGGGGATGTGCGAATGCATTGTAAACAGCGCCCTGGATCTGGTTAGGACGGAGCGCAACTGGGCTCTAGCGATGGACTGACTGACCTGATAGTTATGGCTATCGCTTGACAGAAGTTGGCCGCCTTCTCGTTGGCATAACATTGCTGCATGAGCGCCCCCAAGAATGTCTGGATAGTGATATCTAGACCTTGAAGCTGGGCGAGTCTGGAATCCAGGCTCGGGATCTCGAAGCTCATGAAGACTTTGTCTAGCAGCCAAGCCGCTTGGGCGGTGCGACCGAAGCCACCAACGTTAGAGTCTATGCAGGATACAGACATGTAGGGTACCTCTACCGAATGGGCATTCAGGCGGGGAAAGTCTCCCTTCTCTAGGGTTTCGGGTTCGGTTGGGAGCAGGACATCTCCACTGGGGATGGTGGTGACTAGCGGTTGCTCAGGAACCACCACTTCGCAGCAGAATGTCCTGGCAGTACCCCCGAGTTTAGCACAGTATAATGTATTGAGGATTCATTTGTAAAAGACTAGTTACCTCATACGGATAAGGAGAAGAGGTGGGGAGACAAAGGGAGGACATTACCTCTCGCAGATGACGATTCCCCACCACGTGTTGGCTGCTTCTTCTGCGCGCAGCAGACCATCTGGATCCAGATGTGTCTCTACGTCAGTGCCCAGACTGAGAGCGGCTTTTTGGGGAGGAGAACGGTAGCAGAGGTGGATGCGGGCAGCGTAGGCCATGCGGGCACAGCCTGCGATGGCCACAAACGCTTCCTCCGGCCGCCCATGTGTGTAGTCATAGACAGCTAGTAGGAGATGCGATTGAATCAGGGGGATGGAGGGTGGGTAGGACTCCTGCACTAGGACAAGAAGTGACTTCGTGTTAAGGTAAAGTGATCGTCTGCCAGTATATTCAGTGGTTATCCCCAGTCTCGAGGACGAAGACACGGTCAGACAGATTGTCAGCAGAAGGACCGAAAAGCCGGGAGATGGAATGGCGCCTAGCGTAATGAGGTTCCTGTGGAAACGCGAGCGTGAGCAGACAGGTAGGTATCGGTGAAGGCCCTGGAAATAGCGAGTGCTGATGTCGTCGACGAACTGACCCGTTTCATGAATCAGTTGGAGGACTTGGCGATACAGGTTGGCCTCTGCTGCTGCCAGCTCGGATGGGATTGTCTGTGACGAGAACAAGGAAAATGGTGTAGAATAAGTGTGATGTCTGTCATTTTGTGACTGTGCTTCATATGAGTATGCACAATACAATCCTTTCCTAATACATCACCTCTTCTTCAGTACTTGCCAATTGCTTGCTTGCTGATTAATTGCAATTTCAGTCTGCCTACCTGACACAATACCCGCAACTGGGCAGCACCTTGTCACATTTCTTTTTGCGGGCTTTGCAGGTAGTACAGACCTGTGCAGAGTGAGATGCTCTGTAGCGGCCGCTGTCAGCCGCCATTATAGACTTTTATATGAGGATCATTGTCAATTTCTTGCATTCTCATCAATATGGAAAAAGACAATATAGGAATCATGGGCAGCGGGTGGCGGTTGCAACTAAACTACTTTGAGCAAGACTTATAGGAGTGGATTTTATAATTTCTAATCACAATAATAGCACCGAAATGGGCGAAGCAGATTAGCAATTAGGACATGCAGAATTTCTGAATTTAAGATTATTATTATTAGTGGTCCTATATTAGCTATCAGCCCTTGCTATCACAGTACAGACCTAATTGTGGCTATTCTCCATATACCAATACAATTGTTAAATAATGGCCATATGATCACAGTGTGACAGCATGAATATATTAGATCAAAACTAGGCTTAGTTAATAGCACTTATGATTACAAAAAGTAATTGATTAAATAACGTTTAAAATTCATCTGAGGTGTCGTTGTAGTGGTTCAATTTTTCAAAAATTCAAATTTGGCGCGAAAGTTGATGTTTTTTTGCCCAGTTCCTTGCCCTAGGTTTTAAACGAATGTTAGAAGTTACAATTAAGTTATGACTATCAGAAGCCATCACGGTAGAAAGATTCATGACCTACAGGATGTGGTTGATAGTATTTATTTATTTACTTAGTTCCCACATCCTAAGCTTGGAGCAATCCTCTCTTCTTCTCGACTTTCATGAGCGTTGACCCTAGTATGTGCCGGTCATGACAGACAGCCGACCACCATCGGTTACAAGAATGGAACCGTTGGAGTAACTTCCTGCCCGGCTAGCCAGGTACAGAATCGCACCAGCCATCTCCTCGTCACCACCGAACCGCCTGGCTGGGATGAATCTCTGGTCATCGAATGCCTCTTCTTCCGGCTTACGGTCCTGGATCAGAACAGAAGCCAGCTCGGAGGGATAGACTATAAACAAGTCAAGTCGCATGTCAGTCTCTGCACCTAGAGTGTGGTATATATATGCACACGATGATGCCGTAGTACTTACGTCCCGGGGCAATGGCGTTCACGCGAATGCCAACCTTGGCCAACTGCGTGCTAGCATGTTTAGTCACCTGCGTGATGGCGACCTTGCTGGCCATGTACGGGGGAGATGAGGTCCAATGTCGGCTAAAGGCCGAAATACTAGTCGTGAAGATGACCTGGCTTTGGATGGACGGGACGTCAGAGCCCTCTTGGATGGGCTTGCCGAAGCCGCCTTTCAAGGCGTTCCTGGTGCCGGCGTCGAGAAGCTCGAGGAAGGCTGTCATGGTGAAGAAAGCAGCGGTGATGTTGAGGTGCAGGGCTTCGTTCATTTCTTCCATGGAGAAATCGGTGAACAGAGTCTGGCGTAGTTCAGGAATCGAAGCCGCTGGGTTGAAGCGCACCCGAGGCCCAATTGTGCCTGAGTTGGCAACGACGAGGTTGATGTAGCCCACCTCGGTCGTGATGCGATCCACAGCAGATTGGAGATCATCCTTGGACGTCACGTCACATTGCTGCGGAATCAGGCTGGGATGTTCCTGGGCCGCCTTCTGAAGCACCTCCAGCCGGCGTCCGAGGATGTAGACCTTTCGGGCACCGTTGAACGCGAGAGCCCGTGCCATGGTCAGACCAATACCTGTAAGTAGCGACGAGGGACTCAGCAAAGGGGGGCTTTGGTGAACAATCATGATGAAAACTATACTGACCACTGCCTCCTCCGGTAATGACGGCCACTATGCCGTCCACCCGAAAAATGGTGCTCGAGTCAATCGAAGATGCCATCTTAACACGCTGGGGGGATTCTTATGCTACTCTAGAGAGGTGACAAGACAAGAAACAAGAAGAGAGGTGACGAGATAGGAGACTGCGATGAGACGGGAGACAAGTCTCCGCATCCATCTGAACTCGACTCGCCTATATATACTCACAGGCCATTCTCAAGTTTCATGAATGAAGTAGCGTGTAAAGTCCAGGAAAGCTTAAAAAAACAAGAGTACATTCGTCCTCCTGGAATGGCAATGATACTACAAGTAAGTACTGTAGGACAATGGCTCATGCATGCTTTCCCCACTGATTGTAGTTTGGCGGCTGCAACTCCCGACGGCGGCCGACACTAAGTTAGCTTACTGTGATGTACAGTAAACTTGTTAAGATTGCTAAGCATCCTGCCGCAGCAGCAGCTCGCAACTGAGCGGGGTAATATTTCTTAGGAACATCAATAGAAGTGGTTCGCTGCTGGATGCATCAGTTACCTTAGATATGGTATAGGTCTGAAAGGCACCCTTCACTGCCAACATCTATAATTTCTGTCTTAGAGGAGAGAGTTGATGCGATATAAAGGGTTCTATATCTACTATCTGGGCCAGAATGAACTATACATAAACTAGTCCAAGAAATAGTCTATTTGTCAGAATGAGTTTGATTTATAGAATCCTCTACTGAGTGAATCAAGAATTGATTGTATACATACATGCAAAGATGTACAAACAAGTGGAATAGCCCTGCGGGCTCCTTAAAATCCACAAGACAGCGCAATGATCAATGAAACACCAACACCGCAAAGACACGGCTCGAATGCCCGGGTATCTCGACCAGAAAGAAACACGCGACGCTCAACTCCGCACACTGCAGTGATCAAGTGCATTTTTCTCGAATAGTAAACGCCCTCGGATTTCCAGTGCAATGTATTCATCATGCTGAAATCGTAGAACATGTACTGAGAGACTTCGGGGGTCTCGAAGATAAAAATTACAGTGTGATCGTCAGATCATGAGACGCGCCATTTTTTGAAGATTTCACCGGACCACAAAACGCCAGGAGCAAATATAGAACGGGAGTAAGGGCGATGCAGAAATGGTCGCCGGTAAAAGAACCCAAGATCACAATCAATAAACGCCTTAACCCACAGGATTGGCAACATCTCCCGATGTATTCGTCACACGTTGCCGAAGGCCGAGTCGCCGTGCACCGAGGCTGTTTGTCCGTATCCGGGGTTGCTGAATGCTAGTATAACTTGCTGCCGTCTTGTTCGACGGCGCAAAAATGCGAGTCTGAGTCTGCTGGGTTCCCTCGACCTGACCATCACTAGCATCTGGAGGATTCTGGGAGGATGCCAAGTACCTGCGAGAACCGGGCTGTATACTCAGACCTGACGCGGAAGGAGTGTAGGGGCTGGCAGGCGACAAAAGACTCCTGCGGAGGGGAAGAGCTGACGAGATAGTCGGCGTACGGGGCTGGATCCGTAATGGTTCTGGTCGAGGAGACTGAGGTTGTCCCCCCTGCTGAGACTCTGATGTACGGCGAGAAGCATATTCACGAGAGAGCCGCTCCCGTGCGGGAAGCCGACTCCCTGGTGTGGCATTTCCAATATCTGTCCGGGTGCGCAAGACGGGACGGTCCAAAGTAATCGTCTTATCATCGGCATCCTCTTCCGCTCGTGTTCGTTTAGCCCGCATCGAGGTGGAGAGACGGTTAAGTCTGCTCGGAGGAGTGGGTGTCTGAGTGGATTGACTATCCGGGGAGCGTGATGCCGTACCAGTATTCATCGTGCTGGCTCTCCGTGTCTCCAGCCTGGTTGGGACGCGCGCGGCCTGGAAACGATCTAGATCTTCCGGCTCATGGGTGGCAGCACGACGATAAGAGAGAGAAGCAGTTCGCGGTTCTGTTTCTGTAGCATTGGCTCGGTTCGGGTCAGTTGTCGTTGCATCCCGGCTCCCTGGGCGCTGTTTTGATAAAGAAATCAATCGTTCGTTTGACAACGCGAGACAAAGTTCGGTCAGACTGCGACACATGCTGTCTGCCTTTCGCTTCGCTTGCCGCTCTGGTGTACTGAAACCGTTGACGACAGAGACACTTCCGGACCCCGGTGCGTTGGAACCCAGTATGGTGACCAGTGTCAATGCATCATTAGCCGTGGTCTCCAGTGCCTGGTATACTTCTCCGCTGAGAACCGACTTTGCTTTGGCCAGAGCAGAATGCAACAGTGGATGGTTCTGGTTGGCGGTAGTCGTTGCTTCCGCATCCAGTGCCGGGGCACTTGCTTTTCTGCGGTGATTTGCGGAAGACGACGACGTCGTCACCGTGGTGGTAGCGGTTTGAGGCCGCTCTCCGGATGCTTTGGATATAGCG
Organism: Paecilomyces fulvus; assembly: GCA_029606305.1. Classification (NCBI taxonomy): domain Eukaryota; kingdom Fungi; phylum Ascomycota; class Eurotiomycetes; order Eurotiales; family Thermoascaceae; genus Paecilomyces; species Paecilomyces fulvus. The sequence goes on from JAPVCG010000058.1 coordinate 284,583, forward strand.
GCCGCAGATGAGGCCGGTAACTTTCCGGTGAGTTCCAATTTCCGGATCCGCGACTTCAGGTCGTCCAACTCATCCCAAACCGTTGAAGGGGCGGTCGTGGACAATGTCGATTCGGTACCCTCCCGCACCGATCGATCATTCTCCGGCTGCGATCGTTCTGCTGCGTCTGAATTCGAAGGTTGGCGCACGGTGAATGTACTGGGGGTGGTCGAATGTCTATGTATACGAGCATCACTCAATGACATTCGTTTCTCCGATGCGCTTGGCGGCTCAGGAGACGTGTCCCGAGTGAAGCGGCTTAGCCGACTGGTGGGCACACCGATGGTTGACCTGGCGCTGGAGACGTTAAAAAAACGAATGCGACTAGGGTCGTCTAATGGGTGTGCTGAAACCGGTGAGGAGTAGCCACCAAAGCTGTGACTATACGGCAGTGACCGAGAATGATCTTGTGAATATGACGGGGTCTTTTGCTGGGCCAGTCCTTGGTCCGAGGAAGGCGTCTGCTCGTTGGCTCGAGACGCACGGGATGAAAGCGCAGAGAATCCGAACTTGGACGACTGTACCGTCGTTTGCCTTGGTCAGTGCTCATTGATAGAAGAAAGTGCGCATCACGGACGATAAAAATCTCTCGAGATCTACACGGGAATCAAGCGGAAGATGTTTGGAGAACTGAGCTTACCCTACGACCAGTGGAGTCTCGACGGCTCACACTGGATTTAGCGATATTGAGGAAGATATCTTCATTCTTTGATCGGTTCTCATCTGCGCTCGAGTCCTTGCTCGTGTCTTCTACGCTTCGCCTCTTGACAGGGCGTATGAGCTGATCTTTGTCGGAGGCCAGGCCATTGCGACCCAGGTATGTCGTCGTCGACGACATGGTGTCCTTGGAAGCCGTTGAAGGCCGGGGCGACGCGCTGAAAGCGGAGGTATCCGATACACCGTTGTTCAGAATGGCATCGATACTCACGGAGAGACGACTCTTCTTCCGGGCTGGCGACGCGAGCTGCGACGAGGATGCTGAGCGGGTGACGGTCAGATTGACCGCAGGCCGGCGCACTCTGTCCTGCAAAAGCGAGCGTCGAGTGCTCAGGGCGGGCGGCGGACCGTTAGCGGTTTCGATGCCGCAGCTGCTGTGTGAGGCGGGCGCTCTCTTCGGATGAAACGATCTCGTATCGAGGCCGATCAGGGACGGCTGGAAGGTGGTGGAGCTGGGGGAGCTCGTGGTGGCTGGAGATGCGCTGATGATGTCGGCGGTGGTGGACGGAGAGACGAAGTCGGTACGCGCGCGATCACGGGAGTCGGGAGTGTTCAGCGCGTCAACGAGTGAAGACGACAATGGAGATGGAGGAGATGCAGGCACGTTGGAACTGCGCAGAGCGTTGAACTTGCGCGAGGAAATCTCTGCGAAGGCAGGATTCGACACGCTCAGGGGGGAGAGCGAGTTGGTCCGGTCGTCTCGCGTCTGGGGTTCGGGCGGCGGGGATATACACACTGAGTGACGGGCGGGCTCTCGTAGAGGGAACTCTGAAGATGCCCGACGACGAACGTCGGAATCCGTCTGTCGTCGCGGTCGTCCCCATCCCAGCTCCCTCTCCTGCTTCACCTCCGTCGTTGTGGTGGTGAGCATTGGTGATGGTACGGTCATTGGGGATGGTACAGTCTCGAGGCGCATCCCAGCGGCATCCGCCAGAATTCACACACAACGAGAGATGAGGAAAACAAATCTTATCAAGTCGGATTATGATCTTCTCGAGAAGACACAATCATCAAAAATCCAACGAGAATGATCAATCAAAAAAAGATGAAGAACCAGAATCATAATCATCATCATCAATAACAATAATAATCATAATCATAATAATAATACTAAGTTGTCAGTGACCGCCAGTTTTCAGACACTTCACTGGGGCACACAAAACGATCCACTGCTGGCCAGAGCGCTGCACGAGTCAAGTCATCGAACAGCAAACAACTTGCCATTCCACCAGTATTATTGTGCGATTACAGCATCAAAGCGTCAGTCCGTGAACTCCCCGATCGATCGCTATCAAAAATAGATATCTACAATAACATCTTCCAGTGACAGCGGTTGGAGATTGGGTGTGCCACGGTTTGCGGCCGTTTAGTTCCTTGGGCCGCCAAAAAGTACTCTACATCCCTTCTTTAATTTAAATCCATTACAAGCAAGACTGCAGGTCAAATATTGCAATTGAGATTTTATTCCCTCAATCGTTCTCAATGAATGAGTCTCTGCAGGGCTAGTATGTACTTGAGTCGTTAAACGTTTCAACCCCGTCGTGTTACCAATTTCCCCCTCTCTCCAAAACACCTTGCTGCCAGATCTGCTCTCTGCCATGAACGGGTCAAGGTCCGTCGCACAACGGGAATGTAGTACGTCCACGGGGAGCTGAAAAGCCTATAGTTATGCATCAGGGTCAAACACAGATCCAACCACATTCCCCTAGATAGATCTACGGGGTAAATCTACACCGTAGGAACTTCTGTTGTCCGTCCGCTCCATCCCCCGCAAATCCCCGACGGACTCAACTTGACATCACCCACGTGTGTCTTATCAAGACGTCCACATTGCCGTATCGATCGCCAATGCCGGTGCACCATTTCTTCGGGGTAGCGAGTAACTATGAGGATGAAATTGCTGTCTCGTAGGATTTTGATTTGATTTGCTATTGCGTTTACTATTGCGCGTGAAATCTGATATGATAGAGTATTTCCATCTCTAGAAACGCAGGGTTATGTTCTTGTTCGATCAATTGTATGGCAGAGATCACAAAGAGGTGTGGTAGAGCAAGCGGCTCGTTGCATAGTTTTATATAATCGAAGGTCATAGCTCCGACGTCTACGAGTCTCGATAACTAACTACATGGACGTCGACAATATCTGTCATAGCTGAATTTCGGCGCAGAATGCATTCCTAGGGGGTATACAATTTCCTGCCTTCTGAGAACTCCCAGAAGAGTGATCTTTGCATTTCTTTGCGAGGAATTATGGAAAAAGTAAGTAGTATGCCATCAAAGAGAACGATTCGCATCTTCCAGATGACCGTTTCATGAAGACTGGAACCCAGACCCCATGCCGCAATCATACTGCGCGTACTCCGTACATGATCGATGATGTTAAGGAACACTCGAACTGGAGTGTAAACAGTTCTCAACCATAGTTGCAACTCTAGCTGGCATTTGAAGACGTTCGAGACCTGGCATCTTACCTAATGCGGTACGGGAAAAGGAAAGAAAGACCTGGACTCGGAAAGTCTTACCGGTAAAGACCGCAAGTTCACTGCGCGGTAAACATGCATAATCGCAATTGGGTAAACCCCTTGTTTCCAATATCAAAAATAGATCTAGGGGCAGTAATCGCGTTTCTGGATTATTGTAAGGGGCATTATTACCCCATCATAATAACACTAATGCTTTCGCACCAAGCATCCAATTCGGGCAACATGGGATCTGTGACATTGCGAGCGTCTCGAATGGATGATTTCAGCGCGTCACAATCAGGAATGAGCAGTGTTGAGACTGCGCCAAGATCTTTTGAGAAGGTTAGCTCTGATTATGACTGGATTTATTCTCAGCATCTCCGGAATCTCCAGTATTCGAAGCACCAGTTGTATATAGTAGTTGGTCTGAAACGTCACGGAAAACCAGGCCATGTAGACATCTTAGCTTTTGTTGATTGAAGGAATTAAGGATCAGGAACCAGGGGATATTCCCCGGCTAGAGCAAAGGACAAACCGAGTCTGAAAGAAAAACTTAACCTCTAACTTATGTTAATAGTTAGCTCTTCAAAAGGTGTGGAATATCGCGTAACAGTAGTTGGTCCAGCCATGATTCGCCAGCCAGAAAGTTTTATAAGCGACGACTCGGAAGATTTCTACCTTTGCAGCGGAATTCTACCGGCCCGCAATGTTCTTTCTGGACAGTTGCTCGGTGTAGCGTTGCTGCATGGCGTTTCGGTACGCACTGCCAGAGTGCGGTCCCCCCTTTAGCTTGCTCCCGTAACTTCAGCAAGGATGAGAATTGGCCCCGTCTTGAAACGCTGAACTGCCAGAGGTTGCCATCGCCACAGGAAACGAGCATTGCGCATCGTCTGCAGTTGCCTTGCTCTTGGCTGAGGCGCGCAGGACGGGGAACCGAGTCGACCCGAGAAGCAACGCGTGCATTATGATGCAAGGTCGATCCTTGACTCCATAGCTGGGGAAATGTATATTCCTTTGAGATGGACGAGTACTATGGATCCGCCTTCAGCAGAGACAACGGTGACCCTATGTGTTTTTGCCCGGTGATTCAATGACCTATTGCCGTCCTTATGATTGAATATTCATATGGAGGCTGTCTTGCTTGCCACGTGGGAAACGCGTCTGGCTCGAGCACCACGGCTTGGCGGCTGAATGACGATAGTCCAATTATCCCATGGGACCGGTGTCCTGTAAACTCCGCACTAGTCCCATCTTCGTTAACATTGAGACAATGAGGCGATCGTGATCAAGTGCCTGCTTGGGATAAGACCGCGAGGGCCAGCGTCAACATCCAGCAGCATGGATGATCTGACAAGCACAGCTCACGCAATTGCCAGAGCCCACCACTAGGCATGAAATGAACCTCCATGGGAAAAGGAGCGATGACGATATACGATGACGGAGATGCCATCATGGTTCAGCTAACGATGTCTGATCGCCCAGCCTGAGACACGCCAAAGTGCCCACACGTGACTCTATCGTCGCAGGGGCCATCTTTAAAATGTCGACTAGTGAACTTCACCCGTCTCTCGGCGTGTTTCAGGTCAAAAAGCAAGCGTCCCTGAGACCCTGAAAAGGGCCAAGTGAGGGGCACTGTCTCTCCGCAAGGGCCATATGAGAACAAGAAACCACTGGTCGCCGACTTCTGAAGCAGTCGAGCCGGCGTCAAACCAGACCAGACCTGTGCCGCATGTTGGCCCCTCTCCCATTTTCCCGTCCCAGGATGGTCCCAGGGGACGTCTTTGTCGTTTCCATCTGGCTTTGTCAATTAATTAGCCAAACGGAAACATGATGTAACGAGGATTCCTGGTCATCGATGGCCAATCCTCCATTACCCGGATCCCCTGTTTGTTTCTTCCATCATTCTCCCAGTAATTGTTTCTATACACGATAACTAGCTTGTTGCCATAGTATCAATTGATTTGATTGACCCAGTATTGCCATCGGATTCAGGTGATTTCCTCTGCGGTTGTTTCCGGCGTACCGTGTCGGAGGATGGATCGACAGGGTATCGCTGTGACATTGACGCTCAACCGGGTTAACTAGACACTGCATTTGCTACAGACTTCCCACGCTTACCGTGGTTGTCTTGGGATTCTGCTTAACGCATTCGTATTATAACCTGTCGAGAGCAAGACTGAGCTAGGCGCATAGTTATCATTCTCCCAGCACTTACGAATCCGGGATTGTCTGGATTGTCTGCAACGTTTGGGACACTAATCGTCACTTGTCGAGTTTAATATGCGTGTTTTAACCTTGTCCAGCGCATAATTGAGTTCCCATTGAGCCTCTTGACCAGGGAGAATCGGGAGATTAGTTACCGGAAACTAAATCTCCTGCGGGTTGACTCGTTTTGAACAAAGGTACGCCTCCACTATCTCTCTCTCTCTCTCTCTCTCTTCGATCCATTTCAGCCTTGCACAGGGAGGCGGTGCCTCTTATGGTGGAGCTGCAAGAGGGGAAAGGCCGGAGTGCCGCACACCGATGCTGCACAACCTGACGATGCAGTCAGTCTTGGAAGTTGGAGGAGCTGATCGGATTCGTTCAGAGTCGTAGGTTCGGGATAGGTTCATGAAGAGCGCCAAGTTGGTGAATGCAGACCTCTGATTTGCGTGACCGTTGCCGCCCGGGAAGACATTCCATGAATCCTCCAGTAGACGATATCGCCCCCGAACAAGGGCGGCTAAATTTAGAGCTGCACTAAGAGATATTGGAGTCGCTTTTACTCCCCATCCTTGCCGTCCGTTCCCAGAGTGACCCTCTCGCTCTACTCCCAGCCAAAAAGAATCTCCCTTCTCTCCACGGCCGTCGGGGTTCTCTGTTCGACAAGAGAAAAAAAAAAAAAAAACACACACACATTCTCTCCTCCCCAGTCGATCAGAAAGGGCCTCCCTCCCCCCCCCTCGAGCCTATCCTACCCTCTTCCTCTCCCTCCATCCACCTTAATCCGGCCCATATCGACTGGTCCTCCTTTCCCTCCTTCGCCGTCCGTTTCACTTTTGTGGTCATTCCCCGGAGGAACGACTGTTCCAAGGCTCATCGCGAGCGCGGGCGATATTCTTCTCTCTCTTCCTCCCGAGTCCAGTGGGTGATTGATTCGTTCCCCACAGCTCGACCATCGATTTCCAGCATCTGTTGCTGTGCAATCGATTAAACCGCTCTTTTGCTTTCTCTCACATCTGGGTAGCGGTCCAGTAATTGATCCAAGGGAGGCACTTTGTTGGGTAGTCAACGGTATGTTGGAGCATCTCTGACGCTGTCTCTGCCTCACATTGTTTCGGGCGGAGTGGTGCTCTCTCTCTCCAGTTCCTTTCTTCCCTGAGTTTTGAGATTCAGTTCCAAGCAAGCCATAAGATATAATATCATTATCCTCTCTCTGGTAGACTCCGGGGCCCCTTTGGTTGTGGGCGGGACCCTCCTTCGCGCTGCTCTCATTCCACAGAGATGTTCCGATACGCGAGGACCGAGACTGATGTTGCGCCTCTGAAAAGGTCGTTTGCGCAGGTAGCAAATTCGACATTTTCCTGTCTTCCTGACTCCGGATGCGATCATCCGTCGATGTTCTCGAACGCGTTCGAAGAGAGACATAACCCCATTCCCTCGAAGCGTAGGTCACGCTCCGCATCCCGATCCAGGATGCCTCTCCAGACCAGCGCGCCGTCGTCTTTCCCGTCGTTCATGTCGGTTTTCGGGGGCATATCGAACCTGCGTGTGGGAAGAAGGGAAGAGAGTGTTAGTTCGCACACACGACCGTCGAGAGTCACTGTCAACACATCGCGGCATTTCCTCCCCTTCAAGCATCGCGAGAGTGTCTCGTCCGTCACCTCAGAGTCCACGGACTCGTCCCCGACCACCACCATCTCGACGTTCGACTCGCCTTCTGCCACAGACACGTCTCCTAGCTCGTCACCGGAGTCTCCTTCGTCCATGCCATTTCACCAGAATCTCTCATCGCCCGAAAGCGCCGCCGCCGGACAACCAGAAGAGTATTCTATGCAGGCCAATCCGTCAGAGAACTCGTCAACGCGAGGGGAGTCCCCTGGAAGAAGAGCGCGTAACCTCAAGAACCTGTCACTGAAGATGCCCGCCCCGTGCGCTTCCCGTCCTGCCATAGCCACCGCATCTGTGATGGAAACGAGTTCCCACCACCTATCGGCTCCGCCCTCCCCAGTCCATCAAGTGAAAACGGGACGAAGAAGGCCCGCCAATCTGACGATCCGTACCCCAGGTTTGGATAAATCATTCTCGAACTGTGCGGGGATGGTGCCCCCAACCCCACATGCTCGTCAGTCCCTGCGTCATATCGAGTCTTCACCATCTCTCGCATCGATCTTCTCCCCCTCCACAGGCCCCGAAGGTGGAATGCAGCTGCCACGGCCCGCCACGCAGCATGGGACTCGAAGGGTACGCGGCAGATGGGAGGATGAGTTGTCACCTATTCCTTCAGCGTCCAGCCGTAACATGACCTCGAAAGAGATCCTCCATGACCTGGCAGAAGAAGACGATCACCTTGATTCGAGAGAGTCCACGAAGAAGAATGAGCGTGGTTATCCGGACGGACCTATTTGCATCTACGATTCGGGCGTATACTTGTATCTGGAACCCACTGCAGAAGAAGCATCGAAGTTTGATGTCGTGGTGAATGTGGCCAAAGAGATTCCCAACCCGTTTACGAAACAGCCAGAGAATAATCATAGCATAATGTCTACTTGGAGAAACGCGACTTCGGAATCGAAGCGACAGTCAATGGTGGAACCGCAGACAGCATTCTCGGACATCTCGTTCAAATCTGCTATGGAGTATTTGCCTGCGGAGTCGGAAGGAGGGTCAACACCAAAGACGTCTCAATCGAGACCGGAATACATCCACGTCGGTTGGGACCATAATTCTGAGATTCTTGATGATCTGTACCCTCTCTGCGAACTCATTGACGATCGTATCTCCAAGGGGAAGAAGGTTCTCATCCACTGTCAGCTTGGAGTTAGCCGATCGGCCTCCCTGGTGATAGCGTACGGACTGTTCAAAAATCGGGACCTTGACTTTAATGCGATGTACGGCGTCGTGAAGTCACGGAGCTGTTGGGTGGGCCCCAACATGAGTCTCATCTACCAACTTACAGATTTCCGCTCTAGGGTGCTTCGCGGAGGACCGTCAAAGCCAATCCCAGCAGAGTGGTTTATCCCAGAAATTCCTTGCCGGAAAGCAGCCGATCCCGAGTCGACCACCGCACAGCGAAAGGCTGAAAACTGTCGTTGCACCGCGCAGGACACGCCAGCTGTTCCTCCCTCTGGCTTGCGTGTGCCCAAATCTGACAGTTCGCAGAAGGGGAGTGTCTCTCCTCGGCCACTTCCGTTCAGAGAGGGATACACAGCGGCAGAAGCATCAAATAGCCGTTCCCAGTCGGAGTGCACGCGGAGAGTAGAATTCGTTCGACATCCCTCGCTGCCCAGGGACCTTGTCATGGAGGATGCGCCAGCGACACCATCGGCTCTGTCACCTCGGGCTGCTGGCTTCATGTCCAACGTTTTTCCTCGGGCTATCGCTAAGGACATGGCGGCCAAGCTCCCATCCAGCTCCGCAGGGTTTACACAAGAGGCGGTCGATCCTCGATCGCCTCCGCAAAGGAACGAGCCTATTATAATGAGAAATATTGATGAATTCCTTTAACGCCGGATTAACGGTGGAGGTCGCATCCTTTCAGGGTAGGGAGCCCCTGAGAAGGAAACGATCAAATGATGCGAGTTTCCTTTTCACCTTTCTGATACCAGCTCCTTCATGCTGAGAACTGCAGGGAGAAGAGCATTATGACCAAAGCGGGCTTTGTTGTCGTTTCATTCTGCGATCGTTCTTCATTCTTTTTCTTTCCTTTTTTTTTTTTTTTTTTTTTTTTTTTTTTTTTTTTTTTTTTTTTTTTTTTTTTTA
>JAPVCG010000058.1:293857-304446 GCA_029606305.1 Paecilomyces fulvus
GGGATTCGGTGCGATATGTTTGTGTTTTTCGCCGCTATCGTTTTTGACTAGCATGGTGCTGGGTTACTTGATCCTCTTGATTCTGGCGTTTTCGGCGTCCCCAAAAATGACCCCATGGGCTGCCCAACTGCGGCGCCCGGTGACTACCTGTAATATTAGTTTGGGCCTGCATTTTTCATTCGCTGTTGGCATTTTCCTGCCATATTTATTGCCATTATTTCGTCCACCCCATTCGTTCCATTCTCTATGATTCTTTCGTTTTTATTCTTATCTTCACCTGGGTGTGTGAAACCCTATTTTCGATGTTTGACTTATGCGCTCACGACGTCGGAGAACGGAGGTTGGATGCAGACCGGGTCATAGGATAATACCTAACCTACCTATGTTACCGAGAGAAATACAAGATGCATTTAACTCATCATCCCAATGGGCAAGTGTGTAGGAATTCATGGATCCCCTAGAGTATTTATAGTACCGAGCAAGCTTTGGAGTGACGACGGTGGCTGTCCCAGGTCATGGCCTGCCACGTATGCATATGCTCGTGGATATAACGGCCCTGACATGAATGAAATTTATTGCGGATAGGGTTTTTCTACGTTTCCATTGCGTAGAAGTGGTTTAGGGAAAAAAGGATGTTGGAATTTTTTAGGCTTTTTCTATTTTTAATATAATAATAATAGTTAATAGAATGATATTAAAACTTCTGTCTAAACTACATAAGGAATTCTTCAGGTTTGAATTCCGCCTCCGTAAGTATCATCCCATTAAAGATGGTTTAAACCTAGACGAGTCAACTCCACCTTACGGATCTCAGCTACGCGATTCCCCTTCTTGATGATCTCGTTGAGAATTGAACGAGCCTCTCGACTGTAGTTGTGCTGCCCTCCTACCAGGTCTGCCCATTGTGAGATGGATGGCGGCGCCGTAGGTGAATTCGAGGCTATCTGTCACTACAGGTAGGAAACTGCCTATACCCCCTCCTTTCACTCCTTTCACTCCCTATGATCACTATCGGGACCGAAACCTGCATATAGCATCCCCACCAAAGATCTTTCTGACGGGTTATAGCATGGAATATTCCATACATTGACTAGTTTCCTTTCTTGTATGGTCAGATTTCTCGCTCTTCCGCCAGTTTTTCGAACCACCCTACACATTTCTGAGGTATTATATATATTTCCAAATTTCTTCTTCAGCTAGTGACTACATTGGCATTTTAACAGTATTATTCGTCTCGTCTACCGTCTATGGTGCAGCAGCGGCAGCAGTTCTGAAGAAGCGTGCTCGCCTCGCTGCTGCTGAGGGTGGTAGGCATCTGCTACTCAATGAGAAACAGCAGGATCATCAACAGAAACAGTAGGTTACCTCATTTTTCTGTGGCTCTAGAAAGAGTCCCTCGTTGTCTTCCTAACTTACTGATCTTATCTACCAGGTCAATGGATCCTAATGAAACGAGGACCCTGCATCCCAGGGAAGTACTACGCCAGGTTGCCGCATCAATGAATTGGCGCCATAATGAACTTAAGGCAGTCGAAATGATATGGGACACTGGAGCTCATCGTACTATTATTACGGAAGACCTTCTATCAGCAGAATTTCGGGAATATCTGAAAGACCCTATCCATGATCCATACCGCTCAAGCGATGGATTATGTCTGCAGATTGATGCCAAAGTTGCATTTACAAACTGCCCGGTCTCCATCACTGCTGTTGCCTTGGTTGTACCAAAAACCAAGATGCCAAACCAATGGGTTGGAATGATGTTTGGACAGTCTCAATGTATTGATCGACTCGCCTATCATAGCATTCCACGGCAAATCCTTCAAGCGAAGGGAGAAAATGTCCCTGAGAAATTTTGGGGAGATATCATTGTGAAGGAGTATCTGGACGAGGATGAACTAATTTTGCCACTTTAATTTCAAAATATTCCTTCAGTGTTCGGATTTGTGCGTTCTCACTAATGGCGAGTCTGAGGAAGCCTTCCACAGGGTGACAGGGAGGATTGCCTTTGTTAGGGTGGCTACTGGGGTTCCTGACGCAGCCTGTACCCAGATCTTCGATAGTAAGAATCTATTAGACCTAACGAGGTCCTTGTTAATTGAAGAGAAAATAGTGTCAATCTCTCCGACTTCCAGACTAGAGACTTTCTGATGTTCTATAAGGTATTCTTCACGTGAGACAAAAGGGTGCAGAGAGTTAAATGTCGCCGAAAATGGCAGCCCTTCGACTTACAGACTATAGAGGTATCTTCCGAAGCCGGTTTGCTGATATGATGACAGCACTTGTAGTAAAACTTGCATGGATTCCTGCTCTAAAAAAAGACCACAATCTTGGGATAGTTCACTCCTCATAAAGAGTTTAGGGTAGCTCCCGCATACAACTCGGGGGAGCAGTCGGATGAGAAGCCGAAGACCGAGATAATGATCGTTATTCTTATCTTCGATAGCAGTTGACACTTTATATGTACTGTGATTCCAGGTTTCTTTCGTTTACTTTCCGATCGGAGTCGATCTGCGAGTGCTCTCTCATTTCACTTACCCGTTTCGGAAATGCCAATTTCACCCAATGCCAGATAACAAGGATAGGGCCATTGACGATATGTATTTGCAGGCTAATGTGTCATTATCCCGTTACGCATATATAACGTAGCAGAGTTGCGGATATTACCTAGGCATCAATTATCAATTGTCGACTATTCACCCTCATCGAACATCAACAAAATGACCCGCCTACCTCTCCCCGTCCCACCACCCATCGACCCATCATACCGTCCTAAAGCCGCTGTGACTACTCTTCCAGCGAGTACTCCCGTCGAATATATTTTCGCGATCCTCGAACGTGATGGCGGGGTGATCCTCAAGGACATCGTGTCGCAGGAAGAATTGGCCGCCATCGATGAGGAACTCCAACCTTGGAGCGGCAACCCGCGGCCCTATGTGGGCAAGGTCGTTAACGGAGATGCCTTTCCCATCATCCCACCTCAGACAGTGCTGGTACCCGGCCTGGTCGGGAAATCTAAGACGGTGGCCCAGATCTGCGAACGGCCAGTCCTCGAGGAGCTGCGCCAGAAGATCCTCCTTGAGGAATACATAGCGAATCGCGAGGGACATGTTGAACCGAACACCATCTATCCGTTGCTGAGCTTGAGCATGTCAATGAATATCGGATACGGGGCCCCTCGACAGCTCCTGCACCGTGATGATACCGTTCATGCGATTCGCCATCGCTGGAACGCCTTCCAGCCCTGGAGCTTCAAACATGTCAGTCAATTTGGGTGTCTGATCGCCGGATGTGACGTGACAAGAGAAAATGGGGCCACGATGTTCGTACCGGGCAGTCATAAATGGGATGATGATCGGTGGGCGACCGCAGATGACGTCTGCTTTGCGGGTATTCCGCTCTCATTTCCCATGATGAAGTTTATACTAACAACGTAAGAAATGTCCTCTGGCTCGGCCTTAATCTTCCTCGCCTCTGCTTATCATGGTGGCGGCCACAACTCGGTCCCGGACTCCCTCCGAACGATGCACAGCTTGTTCTTTATCCGGGGGACGCTCCGCACCGAGGAGAATCAATTCCTCGCCATTCCCCGGAGTAAGGTGCGAGAAATGAGTCCAAAGATGCTGGAATTACTTGGGTATAAAAAGCCCACGGCGGCGCTGGGAATCGTCGATAGCATCAGTCCGCATGAAGATGTGGACGGAATATGGGAAAGGGCCATGCAGTAGATCCAATAAACCGGGAGACCTCTGCAGAAACTCGAACATCGATTTGAAATAAACCTTTGTGGGAATTAGGACAAGAGAGTAAGCCAGACATCGTAGATAGCTCTTGCAATCGTCGGCAGAACAATGAACATGTGTCCTGGGGTGATTCCACTGCCCCAAGACCAGATACGTTAGGATTAATGTGTCCTGATAAGTTTCCACCTTTTTACGATGAATCCTATAGAGGAACAAAAGTAGGGATAGCCATAACCGTAATATGTCAGCACCTGATGTAGGGAAGCGAGCTGCAGAACCTTTCATCGATCTGAAACCTCGGATAGGTAGGTCTCCCCAGCTTGCATCTGCTAATCATGACAGGAGGTGATCTGGATCCGGCTCGCTGTTTGCAGAGGTGGAAATCACTCCTTTCTTTATCTCTAGGCATAAAATACATGCGGTAGATTCCGGTCATTCTAGATAGCAAGCAATTCAGCAGATTTGACTCTGTATGCTACTTCAACTAGGACCCTTGCTTCCGTGACCTAGGATTCTACATAATAGCAGACAATTTTCGAGTGTTACTTCCGATCTTTGACCCGAAGTCTCATCCGTCAAAGATAATGTGGGCCAGCGAACGATAGAAATCTACGGAATTTGATGCGTTCCAAGATTTAGAAACCTCCAACACACTCTTACATATTGAAGTATGGCTCCTGCAGCAATCACCGGCACCACCCACGGTGATCGGTCCTGCAATCAAGAAAGCAACCCGTCCTTCCAACAAGCTTCCTCAGACGGAGCGCGGATCACGAAAAAGGAACCATTTGATCCTCAGAAGCATATGAACTTTGAACCTCCAAAGAAGATATCCACCATGAAGGAAATCGGTCTAGAGGGACATGGCATATCACCCAATGCTGTCTCTGAACCTTCTTCCCTCTTCACTGAGGAAGCTATCAAGCAGATGAGAGTGAAGATTTTCAGTGAGCCAGTCCTTGAAGGTTGTCAATATAGTTTCAACCTTCAATAAGAACATGATTCGTGGCATGGCACGATCCTCGTTTACAACCGGTCAGTTCCTAAGTGGGAAATAGATTGGCTCCCTTTACTTACGATGCCTGGCGCTCGCCAGAGGTCCTGGCTAATATCTCAGAAGTGGCAGCCGTGGAGCTCGTCCCTGTCTTTGACTTTGATATTGCCAGCATTAACATCTCGTTCAATGATCTAGATACCGAACTGTGCAGGACAGGCCATGTGAAGATAAATTACCTGCCGTCGCGTGGCACTATGATAGCTACCCTTTTGTCTGCGTGACAATGCTCTCCAATTGTACCGGCATGAGGAGCGTCTTGACGGAACAAGTGCAGTTTTTGGAGTCGATGCTGGCCGAAGTTATTGAGGTGGAATGAATTACGGTTCCATATGATAGTAGTCATGAACGAGAACAGACATAATCTTATGTGAATTTATGCGTTTCCCTAGAGTACATCGAAGTCGAGTAGTCCAGAGGTGACATTCGTGCCTCAGGCCAACAACATGTATTCCCATTCGATTTTTGAATTTCAATCGGTTCTATAATATTCAGACCCTAATTTCACTACTACATAGATTAAATTATTGAATTTCATCGTGGTTTGAAAAGTTATTTTAAATTGTCATTGTTTATTTTCATGCTTGTCGGCCGGCGAGGCCCTTACTAGGTACTCTGCGCTAGACGTCATTGCTTTTTTCCCCCGGACCTAACTACTAACTTAGACAAAAAGCTGCTTTGCGTCAACGCCGGTACATACACAAGTACAACAGGGAAACGACAACGACAATGGCATCGACCGATCCGCAGACGGACGAAAGTCATCCTCAGTATTTGTCTCCGAGTGAATTGGGGACGAAGGAATAGTGAGTGTGCTCGTATCCCCTTGTGATTTGATTTTTTTTTTTTTTCTTTCTTTTCTTTACCCCGCTATGCCCCTCATTCTGCAGAGTCAAGGGTTGGAGGAACCAATTCGTGATTTCTGTTCGCCTTTTTCAAATTATTGCAATTATGAGATTTCTATGATTAGTTTGTAGAAATCATCAAACTAATTCATCCCCGTGAGAATTCCAGCTGGGAAACCTTCTACGACCGCACCCTCTCCCACATCTCCTCGAAACGCAAACCAGGCGCACATCCCACCCCTAGTATCGAATACCTCTCCCGGAAAGACGAAGACGAAGAAGAAGAAGACGTCAACGATGACGACGACCCCGGCACGTCCTGGTTCTCCGAACACAACGCCCCTGAAAAGGTCCTGAAATTCCTAACGTCGGCTAAATTCCCGCTCTCGCCGCGCAACACCGTACCGCAGAGCAAGTCCGCGAAGAAGAAGGGACTCAAGAAGACGCAGCCTAGTATTCTCGATTTGGGAACAGGAAATGGAAGCATGTTGGCCCTGTTGCGGAAACGCGGCGGATTCAAGGGCCCGATGGTCGGGGTGGATTATTCGCCGCGGAGCGTACAGTTGGCGCGGGAGCTGCAGCGGTTGAAGATCCATTCGGCGTATGAATCGGATGATGGTTACAGTGACGATGAATCTGACACGTCCGATCCTGCTCAACCGCCGGAACCCGAGGAGGAGGAAGACGACGTCGTGGTCGCCAACAACGGAGTCGCTACGGAAGCCATTCCCGTGCCCGACGAAGACGAGAACACCGAAATCCGCTTCGAAGAATGGGATATCCTCGGCTCAACAGACCCCCTAACGAAAGGCGAGAAAGAATCCCAAGGCGGAAAGGGTCTCGACTGGTTCCCCTACGAGAAAGGAGGCTTCGACATCGTTCTCGACAAAGGGACGTTCGACGCCGTGTCTCTCTCCAACGAAGTCGTCGAAGAAGGCGGAAAGGGCGCCGGCAAGACCGTCCAGCGACGAGTATGTGAGCGGTATCCGGGCATCGCGACGCGGCTGGTCCGCAAGGGTGGATTCCTGGTCGTCACGAGTTGTAATTGGACGGAGGAGGAGCTGATTCGGTGGTTTACGGGTCGTGCGGGTGAGGAGGCTGAGGATGAGAATGGAGAAGATGGTCTGTATGTTTGGGGGAGGGTGGAGTATCCGAAATTTCGGTTTGGAGGGCAGGAAGGACAGGGTGTGTGTACGGTTTGTTTTAGGAGAAGAGGGGAGAAGATTTGATGTAGGAAGTTTAAGGCAAAAGGAAAGGTAATAAGAAAGGAAAAGAATATTTATTATTCTTGACTTAACTCGAACTCCAGCTCTAAACCCCTACATGCAATATAAAAATGCAAGTACAAGAGAAGAGAAAAGCAAGTTTTTTCATGACTCATACCCATCACACCCGCTCTTCATTAAGAATCATTTAATTAAAAAACTAATAAAGGAAAAATAGAATCTTCAAGATCATCCTCTCCTCTTCAACACCGCAACAACACACCACCTCCTCCTATTCTCCGGCCCTTCCCCTTCTCTAACAGGGACCCATTCCCGACGCACTTCTTCCTCCCCATCAATATCAGTATCAGTATCACTTGATGTCGCTCCACTATTCAAATCCCGCTCATAAATCGTTTCAATCTCCAGTCCCAACTGCACGGCCGTTTCGAAGAATGAGGCTACGATCGCCCGTCCGGTGTGAAAGCCTGCTACGATCCAGACGCGGCCTCGTTCTCTTTCGTTTTTCTTCCCTGTCGTAGTGGTGGTCGAGGTTGATACGTCGTCTGAGCTGTTCTTTAAGAACCATAGAATCGTCCGTGCGAGATTCTCGTGCTGAGAGCGCATCCAGAGACAATCTGCCGCGATGATGCGGGTGAATTTGCCCTGGTAGGCTTTTGCGAAGGGGGTGTCGAGAGCGCCCCATTCGTGTGGTTCTGCGGAGATGCGGTCGCGGCGCGTCAGGGGGATGTTGGTGGTGATGTTGTGGTTGATGGCGCCGGCGAAGGCGGGCGAGGAGGGGTGGTCGGTGGTGACTACGTTGGAGGCGCCGGCGAGGACGGCTAGGAGGGATGGAAGAGCGGCGCCTGTTTGGTGTTGAAGGGAGAGGTGCTGTAAGTCGATTTGTTACGGAGAGAGGATGTGTGTGGTTGGTGGTTTGTCTACGTGGTTGGGATATATGAAATCTCGGATGTATGTTTTGTATAGTCCAGAATTGTATAAAGTAGAGGAAGGATAGGAAAAGTGGATATTGAATCTGATGGAGGAATAAGGGAATACTAACCAGCACCGAGCTCCAATACACTCTCCCCCTTGACCGTCCAGATTCCATGATTCTTCGAGCCATCAGCGGCATATTTTTCGATACCCTCCGCAACGACCATGGCTGCACTCCACAGAAAATGCGCAAAGAGTTTCCTCCCCTCTTCGATCTCGTTATTCCCACTGATGCCCGCCGCAATCTCCTCTGTTCTCTTCTCGCTCTGTCCCGGATACGAAGGCACCATTATCTCCAGGTCTCCATAAAGCGGGGACGTGTACAGCAGGCGTTGGCCCGGATCGCCATGAAAGGAGGGAGCGTCATCTGGAAAGAGATGAGGGAGAAATGCGGAAAAGAGGTCTTCAGGTTCATCATCACTTTCGTCTTTTTCTTGAAAGTCAGGTCGAGGAACCGCCTCGGTGGGGGGTTGTTGTCGGCGGGGGAGGGGTCGTAGACGGGAGTGCAGCATGGTCGTGTTCGTCTCGGTTTCGTTTCGTTTCGTCTCGTCGTCCAGATGAAAGGATGCGCTTGCTCTAGACAGAAAGGAAATTAAACAGAAAGAGAAAGAAAGCACACAATTTTGGACATCAAACGCATTTGGGAAGGTATTTTTTTCCTGCCCGCTCAAAGAAACAGCGCGGGGTCTCGACTTAGGAAATCGGTGTGTTTGCATCGTTTGCATGTTTACCCGCGACTTGAGTAAGTATAAACTTTTGTTTAGCAGCAAATTTAAACAGTGGGTCATGACATAATGACAACAGAAAAAAAAAGAAAGAAAAGAGGTCTAAAAATTTCCCCAGAACCAGATAAGTAGTGGGACAGGTGGACCCCTCCGATGGGAGCTATATTAGTTCTCATTTCTTTGTAGAACAATGACGCAATTCGGTCTATAAAGTTCCATGCGCGTCTTCAGCGGCAGCCCGCGTCGATCCGTTTAGAGTCTGGAAATTTCGGTATGAGGGGTTTACCGGATTGCGGCAGGTGAAGCTTGGATAACATTCCAGAAACAGCTGCGAGATGGGCATTATCTAGTGATGCCCAACTCCGTTGGGTGCTGCAGAGCAAAACAGGAAACAAGAAAACGAAAGTGGGAACGAATGTAGAGCTCATTCCTACCGGAGCGAGCGAGAGCATCGAAAATAAGCGCTGCCGCTAGGAGAGCTGATAGCATCTGGGTCTAGGTTCAATTCCTGAGTCTCAAAATTGCAGGAACGAAGGGGCTAGATCCGATCTGTGAATCTGACTTTCCGTAGATATTTCCTAGGTGGTGTTTCATTTTGACAGTTTCGAGACAACGCACTATGTATACCGGAAAATTTCCGAGATCCATCTCGAAATCTCAAGGAAATGATTCGAAACTGGCGTTCTGAAACAAACTGTTCAGGGCCTGCGCTGATCTCAATTTCTATCTTCCAGGCTGTTAGTGTGGTAGGAAGGACGGCTTTGCTGGTACAGTATTAAGCAGCATAAAATATCCTATTCCACGCGAGAATATCAAGCTTTATACTCCAGCCACGGCGAGCCTAAATGAGATCATGACAAAGCTGAAGAACCCGGGTATCCAATGAAATGCGTTCCCATCTCGCGAGAACGTGTCACATACCATCAGGATGCCATGGGAGCAATTATCCTCTAGAGATCTCCAGGATGATCGTCCTTAATCTTCACGAGATCTTGGCGGGTTCTCGAAGAGAACTCAGGCCGATTCTCGGAGATTGCATACTGTTGGCGCTTTATCCCGGTGATCCATGGTGATGTTCACAACAATGCGGTGTAGACAGCATACTTGCATCTGAGCCGTTTTCCGTGCAACTTTAGAACTCAGTTCATAGGCAGAATAAGAACGCCTTGCAGCTCACGATGCCGGCGATTCTGGTCGATTGGGTGCCGGAACATGTTCAACGATGCAATTCCCCGTGACGTCTTCGGCGGTGAGGATTGATTATCAGGATCTATTTTCCTCATGGAAGTAGCCACAAACAATCAAAGAAACCAATTGAAACAGAACGAACACTCCATTGGTGGAGTGGGCATGTAGTTATCTTCAGTCTCGCTTCACTAGCGCCATTCTTCCCAACAGCGTCTAGAACACGCAATGGCCAACGGCTCCAGTAGCGTGATCGTCGTACGAGTCCAGTACTGGAGTAAAATATCGCATTTCATAATATTATGATAATAAACTGCCATTGGAAAAAAAAAAAAGGGTCATACTACCCCCGGATCACTGGCGCGCGAAACAGACGGACAGTACTCTAGCAGGAGATGAAACGACTTCTATGTTGAATCCAATAGTCTCTGGCGCCTGTGCACGGTCAAGGAAAGTTAGACCAGGGGTGGTTATGAAGATCATTGGCCTTACTATTGCTGACGACCGGGGCTGGCTGATCTTCCCGTTGGGACCGGGAATATTCTCTTACCCGGTAGATCTGAAGAATAGCATCCTGGAAGGACTCTTGATTCGATGCCCAGAGATCTCTGTCAAGCCACTGATGGACGATGGCGTCGTGTAATCTGACAGGCACCAATGTGTGTAGGGTACGTAGATGCTGTACTCCGTACATCATGGCCAGATCCACGAAGGCCCCATCGCAATGGTGCCATTCTGGTCGGGATCTCCTGGCTCCACACGGTGCGTGTCATGATTCAGCGCCGCGGCGCGATGCTCGACATCGATCCTAGTTCATTATTTTTTTTTTTTTTTTT
>JAPVCG010000058.1:304559-377747 GCA_029606305.1 Paecilomyces fulvus
CTCGACCAGTCGACCTTCGAACTTGCTCTCAGATACACAGCAATCATAGCATGGGGAAAGCAGCCGCGGTGGATCCCGCCATCAGCAGAAGTCGGGAAGACTGTCCGACCGTGCTTTGTTCCATTGTTGGAGCGAGGAACCATGGACTGCCTCTGAACGTTGGGGATCTTTGACTAGTTATTTACTCCCCTTTTACTGATTAATCTGATGAGGGGATTTCTGTATTGCGAGATCAGGTGCTTCCGGTCAGGTGTTGAAGAGGAATGGATGACGTCTCCATGTGACGAGTGGAGACGGGCGTGGAGGCCACGAGACGAGATGAGATCCTGCTGGTGGCTGCTGACTCTCTGAAGAGAGAAATCATTGATTCTAGCGTGGGATTAAGTATTCTTATTATTATCTATCTGTCCTGGTCGAGAGGGAGAGATAGTCATCGTCCGGAGCTTAGAGATCGCGACCTAGTACTGAGATCCCGGTCATCGATTTTGTAGCCGGTGGTTTCAGCCCACGGGTGATCGTCAGGCAACATGGGTGATCAGGATACAGGGAAATCATTTCCTGGCGGTTGAGAAGAAAGGAGATTGGGATCGGGCGGATGAGTCAAGTCGATAACCGCCATTGACGATGGCGGTGCTTCCTGAATACTAATAATATAGTAATACGCCACGGGGAAACAGGCAGGCAGCAAGGAAAACGGGATTGCTCGGGTCGATGACGCGATACGCCCACGACGACGAAAGCGAGAGAGCGAAGCAAGGCGAGACCATAGGGGCGAGGGACTAAGAATAATTGATATCAGGGCGCCGTATGATTACGGAGTCCTTCATCGAGCGGGATTCATCCTCTAGTTAAGCGCTGCGTGGGCGAGACACTGCATGCAACGAAGCGCTTGGGAGGACGTTTGGCACTGGTACCTGACGGGAGGCTCTCAGTGGAAAAGGATTCCAAACAGGTCTTCCAATCGAGTGATCCGGACAGCCCAAAAAGAACAAAAAAGTTCCCTATGGAAGTTGTGAAGGGACCGGAATTCTGTCTGCCTGGGCTGGAACCACGGGGAATCCGTATCCGGACGTGGCCAGTCCGGCGAACGAGCCTAATCATACGTAGCATTCAGTGATGGAGAAAAAGCATCGCAAAAAGAGGAGTCGAAGAGGTGGATCGGCGACATCATGCTCTCCACTGGTGGATGAAGATACCGGTCTAACTGGTTGGCGTCCGTCTGGAACAGCTGGAATTCCGAACGAGAGACAAGAGACAAGAGAACATTATTATTAGTTATCTTCAACTACTGTAGACTAATTGTCTCTCTCCTAATCGGCTCCACCAAGTCCATCCTCGCCCTCCTTCTCTTGTCTTCCACCCTTAGTCAGGAACGCTTTCGGGCTCATCATTCCTGCTCGTCTCACCCAAAAATTAAAAAAAGAAAAAAAGTTTCATTCACTTTTTTTTTCTATCCATCTTCCAGTTCATCTTTTGACCCTCTCTCCTCCCCCTTCTGGAACTATTTGGCCGGCTAGAACCTTTTGTCCCACTCGGTCGCACCGCACCGACAACCACCCCCCCGCAGATCCTCCTGCCAGTGAAAGCCGTGGATGTCCTGGATCCCCGCAAAGTCCCAATAACCCGAGCTATTTTTACGGCAACAGGAAAGCCCCCTCCGCGAACTTTCA
The DNA here is from genome assembly GCA_029606305.1 of Paecilomyces fulvus. Classification (NCBI taxonomy): domain Eukaryota; kingdom Fungi; phylum Ascomycota; class Eurotiomycetes; order Eurotiales; family Thermoascaceae; genus Paecilomyces; species Paecilomyces fulvus. The sequence continues at coordinate 306,230 of JAPVCG010000058.1, forward strand.
CTTTCGATCTCCCCCAATTCACCTGTTTGCTCGATTGTCGCCGTTGCGCAGTCGTTCGAATCGTCTATCCAATCCTCCCAATTGCTCGCCTAGGTCACCTGCATTCGCCTATCTCGCACCATCTCAGCCCCCTCGACGCACTCTCTCCCTCTCCAACTTCCCTCTACCCCCGACCACCGAACGCTGAAGCCGGTCGTTGAAAGGGGTCGAGAGCAGTGAGAACACACAATGGCATCCTTCAAGGTAACTCCCATTGCCGTTCATCGCAGGTTCTCTGGGTGAGACCGTCCCGACCGCTGCTGATGCCGGAATTGGTGCCTGGCAGGAGTCCTCCATATCGCGGCCGATCCCGCAGACAAGCCTCTCCATCCGACAAAGCAATGCTCGAAACCACTCGCATGCGCACTCGATATCTCTGGGGGTGGTGAATTCCAACCACCGCGTTACCCGTCGAAAGAGTATCGCCTCCGCTGCAGCAGCCAATGCGGCCGCCGCCGTCGCGGCCACCATGAAGGACAATGGTGAACCGGTCGGGATGCCCATCGTGTCTCACCGGAGGAGTCTCGCAGGCCGCAAGGGTCTCGAGTCGAGCTCCCTAGGAGCCACGTCCGCCCTCTCGACGTCTCTGTTGCGGAGTGTGAACGGCGGACAGGACCGCAAGCATTCGCCCAACTCGATCGATGAGAACACCGCAGTGGATGGCAGCGCTCCCGTTGGAAAGCCCGTCAGCACCAAGAGCAGGAACCGACGCGCCAGTGAAGGGTCAAGCCAGATCCGGGGCGAAGGGAAGCGGGTCTCCAGCGAACTCCGCTGCGAACGTTGTGGGAAAGGGTATAAGCATAGCAGCTGCTTGACGAAGCATATGTGCGTTTACCCCCCTATCGTACCGCTGTCCGGCTCGAGACGGGGTCCCATCGATACCGACTCCTTCCATGTCGTCTGTCGTGGTCACCCACCTCTCCTCCAGATCCCCTATCCTACTACTACTCCTCTTCTTCCCGTCTGTTTTGGTTGACAGTTTTGTGTTTTATTTTGGCTAGGTGGGAACATGACCCAGCATGGCAGTTTACCTCGAAACTACTCATCTCCAAGCATCAGCAAGTCCAATTGCTCGAAGCGGCCACCGTTCTGGTGAACATGAACCAAGACGCCCCCACTGCGGCGCTGGAGATCGAGTCGGAAGACTCCTCAGCCTCTCCCGCGACATCGTCAGAACTCCGCGACGGACTCAGCTCCACCGAGACGACGCCGCCGCCGATGGACGAAGATGCGGAGGAGCTGACCGGCACACCGGCCGGCTACGGGAAGCGGTTTAGTGTCGCCAGCCCCTTCGCCTTCTCACGCTCCTATCAATCGAGCTCCTTCGCCGAGAGCGCACCGCTACATTCGCCCGCGTTTTCGCATTTCCGCCAGTCGAGCGTCGATACCCGCCCCTCGACCGCCGACACCGGGAGCAGCGACGACGACGAAGAGGCGGATCTGGCCGCAGCGATCGGTCTGTGTAGTTTTGGGACGCCCCGCACGGGGCCCGTGCCCATGTCGCCCGACGTGCCTCCGGTGCCCCCACTGCCTGCTCGTTTCCTCGGCCAGAGCCTGAACAGCGGAAGTCTGCTTCACTCCGCTGCGGCGGCCATGCCTTTGCCTGACTCCGTCTCAACCATCTACGGATCTTTCTCGTTGAACCCGTCGCTGTCGTATAAGATCTCGGATGAGCGAGACGTCAAGATGGAGGACGTCCATCGCGAGTCAAGACAGCGACACAATGCCGACGTCGATTTCGGCAGCCGTCATCACGGCGAGGACGATGATGACGGGGTCTTTGGCCATATGGAAGAGTGAAAGTGGCAAATCTTATCTGCCTCTATACGAAAGTGTGGAGAATGCGAAAAACTCGCGTCATTCCACCTGTCGGTAACGCCCCATTCTGCACGAAGGTATACGAGCTTGAGCGGTCCTTTTGAGCAATTTTGATGATAATTGCGCGTGTTGGCATATCCATGTGTTTGGCCGGTCGTAATGACCGTGTGCTCTTTTTGTCTCTTTTTTGGTTAGGGCTTTGGTGCCCCTTCCTGGTTGTATGGGATTGGGTCCATTAGGCTCTGTGTTCTTTAGAGTGGGAAGCACCACATCTTGGCATACTACGACCTTATCTACCTCCGTTGCACCGTCCTCCCTTTTCACTACTTACCCTCACTGTATGTATCCTACGAAACCAATGCCATGAACATACCAACCAAGTGTTAGCATAGACTTTCTGAAGTAAACCATCCGATTCAGTGATGATTTCGTATATGTTGCGATCCCTCATTGTGAGATGAACTATACTTCGATTGCAACGGGATATTTATTTATTATTGTTGTGGATAGTGCGCGAATCTAGCACTAGTATTCGCGAGGGAAATAGTCGGAAATATGGAATATAGAAGGGTGCGGATACGCATCCTCAAAACCCCCGATGGTCTAGTTGGATATGGCGTTCGGCTGTAATAGGAAGTCTCCATTGTTACCGAAAGGTCGCCGGCTCGATTCCGGCTCGGGGGAACAAGGATATTTCTTTTTTTTTTCGCCCCTCCCTCTTTTTACCCCTATGCAGTTTGGTATTTCTTTCAGAAAAGTGCTTGTTTTTTTTTTTTTTTTATTATCAAATAATTAAGGAAATGTATAACTAATCACGATGAAAAAATTAAAAACTATAGTGCAGCAGGCAGTGCGATAAGGCAGCAAATGGCATGTAATATATACAATGCGATTTGAATTTCTACCTACCCTCACCGTAACATTTTCATTGGACATGATGATCGAAAGAGTCTCATTTCCATTAATACTGGACATGAGTGGGATGTCTAAGATACTCTTGACATTTTATCCGGTCAACAACACTATATAAAAAAGACAGAAAAGAGCGCACTTGATGAGTTTGTCTAGAGTCTTCAGCACCTAGGCTCGATCAGGAGAAAAGTAATTAAACTTTGTGATTATGTTGTTGTCCGTTTGGGCTGATGGCCCAGGGGATATGCCTTACCTGAGACATATAGAGATGAGTCTTTCCGAGCCTGTTGGAAGATGTCACCTGATAACCGGAGCTGAGACATGGAGTAACTCTTCGAGTGAGCGCAGTTGTGAGATTAGTTAGGACACAGCTTGGGGGCATCTGGTGTTTGGAGGCATACAACAAATCTGGGACGGATGAGCATCGAGAACGTCTCCCAGGTCTACGGTGTCGTTATACACAGCAAATCTATTCCTGTTATGGCAAATGGTGAGCTTCCTCTAGGCGTAGTGAGCCAACACCGGAAAGCCATAAGCCAGGCTTTCTGTGGGATGTTCTAAGGTCCTCCGATGGGCCCAATCTGTGAAACACATGGTGAATTTTTTTGCAAGTGATCTTTAACAAATCTCACAGCATCCTTACGCTTCAGCATTACTCAGGTGGCTGTATTCAGTGACCTATTAGTCCCGATTGACCTGCACGACCCACGCTTCGGTTGCATCCCGTTTATACGTAAGGTAATAGGGGCTGAAGTTGACATTTAACGAATACGAGGCTGTAAATATGGAGAGCCTCGACTCCCACTTCACTTAGCATTAAGCTACACGACTGCTAGAATCGCGATCTAAGGTGATTGTTGTCATGGACAGTTGCTTCCAGAGACTGTATTGGCCACCGTCTCAACAACCACATTATCGGCCGCTGTATGGGCCTGATGTCGTCATATATACTATACAATAACTGCGAGGCCATCACTGTTTCTACTTCAAGTCTTCACAACGGGCAAGGTCGAAGCAGTGAGCTGATGCTTGAAGAGGTCAAGATAGCGGATGAGCCGTTTTAGTCCGAGGTGTCGTGTTGTTGGAATCTGGGTTCCAAATGAGTTACTGAGGGCGTACAAGGCCAGGGCCTATATTGGAGCCAAAGATCTTAAAGCTCTTATTAGATAAGTAAGTCCAGCATTACGGAGCATCTGAAAGTAGATATTCTATGCGGTCTTTTAGATGTATACAATATCTGCAAGTAACGTTAAAGCCCCACCATGCGAACAGAGTGACGGCATACCTTCACCAGTATTGTTTAAGTACTGCAAGACCATCTAAGGTCTTAGGCTTATAGTTAGGAGGAAGCTATTTCAATTTATAGAAATACTTAGTCTTGGCCCGCATCCTCACAGAAAGTAGAATTGGCCCAGTAGTATACTCGTGCCTATTGAGGTTTGTAGAAGGAAAGGAATCTGGATCTATCAAAACAATAGTATCAATAAAATAAAGAAAAGTGCTGAATAAAGAGACGGTTAAAACCGGGAGAAGAAGAGGGTAGAAGTAGCTATTTTATACAATTACCCGAACAGGCCTGTTGATAGTTAGAGGGGACTAGGATCTACTAGCGAGAAAGGCTACCTTCGCCGGTTACACTATGAGTAAAAAGTGTTCAGAGTGTGTGGTTTTTCTTCTCCTTATAGAATTAGTGATTCTTATTTATATGGACTCTGTGTACATTAGTATCTTAGTGTAATGGTCTCAATGCAGTTCAACTAGTTAGGTTACTCTGACTGTGTGCATGGGGGCCGAATGATAGATAACCATTCGCTGTCCATAGTTCAACTTGCACTATATATGGGCGCAGTACAACCGCGCGGGCTGATGCCTATCTTCCGGTCAGCATCAGATGCTCCATATTTTCTATGTGAACTTAGCGATAAATAATGTTTTCTACACGTGATCAAGACGCGAAGTACGAGCGCCTCACTTCACCATCAAATTGCGAGGAAGACCAAGTTCTGGAGGAAGGGATCCAAGACTCCTCGATATGCTCTACACCGGATATCAATGCTTGGAAAATCTCTTTTAAGCTGTCAACTATAAGCTGTTTGATTCTTGCAGCCATAATAGGATTCGTTGCGGGTTCGTTTTCTATCTATGTCTATAGCAAGGCCGCCAGCCGTGATGTTCTCGAGAATGTTGCACCCCGCATACCCCTTCAGCTCATTCAACGCGAGTTCAATTATTCCTCTTCTTTCTTGAGAGAGCCACCACAGGGCGAGGGGGCAGGGGAGATATCAGAGCCCGTCTGGGATTCCTTGATTCCAAGTCAGTTCTTGAGCGCTAGGTTAAATCTAAGCTTCCTTCTTCTTCTACTACTACCAATATTGAATTGCTAATGTGTATATGTTGAATCGCAGATGGGCTGGGTTACTTCAAAGACGAATCTATCACTCCCGAAACTTCCATACCTACTGTGTTTCATCAGCTCCACTGCCTGTATCTGCTACGACGAGCCTACTATTCACAGGTTGATGAGCTAGAAAGATTTGACTTTGGGAAAGATCGCGCATCCCATGTGGCACATTGCTTTGATTATCTCCAGCAGGCGTTGACTTGCTCGGCAGACACAACACTGGAGCCGGCTATCAATAAGGAACCTGGATTTCTTGGGAGCGGTTTCAAGCGACAATGTTTCAATTTCGAGCAGTTAAAGAGCTTGGTAGAAGAAAGGCGGATCTTTAATGCTACTGGCTTTCTTGCCAATGGTTTCCAGGAACGGAATATACACCAAGACAACCCCCGAGTTTTCTCATGAGGCATCTCGGTCATTTTGAGAAACGAGGAAAGCAGTCAAATGTTATGATTTAAATCGAAATCTCTTTTAGGACTCGGTTTTGGTAATGCCCGAATTCACTCAGACGGTCGGTATGAAGACACTGAGAGTTGTCTAGCTTTGTGAATGTCCTTTTGAGACATCCCTTTTCTCTAAAGTTGCTATGTTGTTACAGAGAGAGACATAGTGCTGGCTACGTATACATGCATGTAATTGCTCAACCTTTACTCAGTCGCAAGTATCGGTGCCAAACTTTCAGCTGAAGGTATTTTTACCATTCCAACAACCCTGGGTCCCGAGTTATACACCCCTGCTTAATCTGGTTATCCGGGTTATCCGGGTTAGCGCTGGACGGCTGCACAACTTCACAGCCCGAGGCCCTCAAGAGTAATTCAACGGAAGCTCAGATGCATCCATATTTGTCACCCATATAGCTGACGAGCATGGACTGAAACATTAATGATCCTTCTATGGAGTACGGATATTTGGGGGCGGAAGATCTGCGTGGCCATGGATCAGCGTCGTACTCTAGAATTTAGGTTTGGACGGCTGAGGGAACGCCTAGTCCACTGTAATCTGTTCACACAGTCCAGTATGCATACAGTGAAGATCAAGATGGACTGCCAGGAAGGGTAGGAGGTTTGACCCTTGACCAACAGAGATGAGCCTCGAAGGTGAAAATGAAACGGCCCCAGCGAGATAAACGAGCTGACAGTCGAAGGTTACTCTGAGCAGTTCCTTGAAGGAGGTTTCGTAAGCTGAAAGCGTATACGTTAGTTAGTCGTTTCTAAGAGCGCTAGGTAATCATCCTAGCTGGTCAGCAGTGACCTGATAACCACCAAGAAATTAGCTCACTAATCAGCTCTACATCTTCGAGATACAAGCTCCTGCCCTCCCACAAAGTTGAACCGGGAATGCGGATGTCTGACTTGGTGGAGCTCTTCCTTTGAACCCGTATTGTTACTGTTATCGGCCAGAGGAGAACTCCGGCGGTAGTGTAGGTCAATCCGTATCTAACAACCGCCAACCGAGGAGCCAGAGGATCTATCTCTTTTAGCGTAAGATACTTTCGATTAGAAAATGTCAGCGGCCACATTAGTAGTGATAGAATACGGATCTCGTACATACTGCATAGTCGTATCTATTGCATTTACCTTTTGCATCTTAGATAAACATCGCAAAACAACGCAGCAGCTGATCTGCACGATAACCGTAGAGCTCAGTTATCCGACAGGCTGCACGCCTTGCCGCTGCATCCTCTGCGCGACCATGACGAGTTTCTTTGTTGGCACAATATGCAGACAGAAGAACGAAGAGTTGGGGGCGAGAATTTTCACTCTATGTCCAGTCAAGGAAGCGATAGGTCAATAGATGGATTTCTGCAGCCAAATTCAGAATTGCTTATGGCTCGGAGAAATTTGAAAATGACTCAGATATACACATATCCAAGAGAATATAGGGGGGGAGGAGGGGAATAATGACTGTAGATGATTTTAGTTGTAATCCATCGAGAACAAAGGTACGCCTCCCCGCAACTGGTAGAGTCATCAATAGAAAGGCATTTTCTAACCCCCCTCCCCACCCTTGTCCGTCTCAATTCCTTCACCACAATACTTCCAAGACCGTGCCGCATCCTCAGCTCTAGGGTTCTAGCAAATACACTCATCGATTACTATGGCTTCTAAGATCGTGGAACTTGCAAATGAAATCCATGAAAGCGTACTCCGATTGGATGCGTACCTAAGAGGCAACGGACTACCCTCTCCATCTTTCGATGAAGATGGCCCTGTCGACTTCGGCATCAAATCTGAGGAAATACAGGAAGCTCGCGACGCTGCTTTAGGCTGCAGTCTTCAACTCTACAAACTCCTTCTTGGGCCTGCGCTGTGTCTTCGCCCTGTGGTATGTAGTTCCTTCATCTGAACACGAAGACATCCAGAAGGCAACGTACTAACTTTTGTCAAAATAGTACAACGGCGTGAGCCTCCAGACAATTTGGAAGTACGACATTGCTTCTAAGGTGCCCATTCATGGAGAAATATCATTCAAGGAGCTGGCTGAAAAGTGCTGTCTTACCGAAGTCAACCTACGTCGTATCCTGAGATATGCCATGGCCTTTCACCATGTTTTCAAAGAGCCCAGGAAAGGGTTTGTTGCTCACACAGCAGCGTCAAGAAAATTGGTCGAGGATCCGTTGGCGCGTGACGGATGCGGATACATGTTTGACGAGGTCTGGCAGTCATTTGCGCATGTATGTCGTACCCGTCCCATTTATCCTTTCTCGAGACTCATGAGCTTGAAACAGACAGTTCCTGCCCTAGAAAAGTTTAAAGATGACGAACCGAATCAGACGGTTAGTTCTCTGTGGATGCTTGCTATTCTAAGTCGCTCATGGGTTACCTCTAGGGATGGAATATTTATCAGGGTACCGAAAAGACCCCATGGGAGTACTACTCCGACCACCCAGACATGGCAAAGCGATTCGCGGGAGCCATGTCGTGCTTTACGAATGGACATGGTCTTTCACCATCAATTCTCATTAAAGGATACCCTTGGTCCTCCATCGGTAACGGCACGGGAACAATCGTCGATGTCGGTGGCTCCAAAGGGACCGTAATGGCTGACATAGCCAAATCTATACCTGGTCTGAAATTTATTATCCAGGATCTTCCAGACATGATCCAGGGTGCCAAGGAAGAGATTCCATCTGACGTCGCGGAGCGCATAGAGTTCATGGTACATGACTTCTTCAAAGAGCAAACCGTGCAAGCAGACGCATACTTCTTCCGTTACATCTTCCACAATTGGTCGGACCGCAACTCGATCAAGATCTTGAAAGCACTGGTTCCCGCCTTGAAGCCTGGCGCACGTGTCATCATCAATGACCATGTTCTTCCCGAGCCTGGAACATCGTCCTACATAAAAGAGCGAGCAGTTCGGTGAGTAGATGACATCTGGATCATTCATCTATATGCATGATCGGATAGCCTTCCACACCTGGATAAAAGCTGACATCGGAGATCGCAGTGACATGGACATGATTATGTTAAGCTTGTTCAACTCGAGAGAGCGTGAGAAAGACGACTGGGAGATGCTCTTCCGGGAAGCGGATCCTCGCTTCAAGCATGTGAAGATCTGGGTACCTGAAGGAGCCATGCTGGGTATTGTTGAGGCCACCTGGGAGCCTTGATACGCCCCATGAGGAAAATTGAGAGATGAAATAAATACTTGCCTCTAGAGGGAGGCTTTGCAGTGATCTCACTGATAGATCAAAGCAGAGAGCTAAGGATATTTTTTTTCTCTCTCTCTCGTGAGAAAGTACTTGCTTGAGGCTTCTGCCGGGGTAGTTGCAATAACCAAAAAAAAAAAAATCTAAATCGAAGCATTCCCAAGACTTTATAAAGGATATTCCCAGTAGACATCCGCATCATGGAGCACAAATAATGCCTACTAACGGTTATGTAGAGATATTTTCAACTTTCCGAGATAGAAGTGATCGTTCAATCCTACGCAGGAGAGCACTCGGAGAACAACTGATAGATTAACACCTAGATAAGCTGGACAGCAACTCAACTTATGGCCTGCTCCCTAGTTTCCACTAATTGAAGATTCCAGTTCAAATGGTGCAGTCAGAATCCAGAGTCTCGTTAATACATTTGCACTAGATAATCAACAAAACAATTCCCAATTGAGTGGCCATCCTTCTCCATGTAGCCATATTCAACAGATAATTAAGACCCGGAAAAATAACATTGAGACAAGACAAGGCACAAGAAACGGTTCACTGATTTGTATCTCTCTCAGCTATTGTCATCCACTGAATCGCTCTGTCCACCTAGTAGCCGTCGCCGATGGCGGTGAGGTCGACATTGTCAGGACTGTTAGCCTCTGATGAATCAATGATGTTAGTCTGAATTCCAGAATCCTTCTTTCAGAGAATGTATGAAAACATATTATACAAAGAAGTGGCTGATTAAGTCCACTTCTCTGCTCTCTCTCTCTTGCTCCCTCATTCTGATAAAGTACAAAAAGGATAGAAATTAGGTAAACCAACCAGCTTCATTGGCCACAGCGACCGGAGCAGCAATGCTCAGACTAGTGAAACCCAGAGCAAGCATACTTAGCAGGATGGTGAACTGCATTGTTGCGTGTGTTGTGGCTGAGGTCGGTGGTTTTTGCGGGTGGGAAAAGTTTTTTTTTTAGAGTAAAGAAGATGGTTGTCCTTTGGAGCAGGCTCTGTATTCAAACCACGTTAAGAGATAACGCAATGTGCAAAGTATATATGAATATATTTATTGAAGGTTCTTATTGGGTCTGGATTGATTTTGAATGCAGACGGGGGGGTTCGAAAAAAAAGGAGATCTTATATTGACTCCGCCTTACAATCTCCTAGAAGTATTCTCGGGGACATCTTGTCAGAGGCTGGCCAATAAAGCTCGATAACGCTAGTACTCGCATATTGCATGATAAACTGTTTGTAACACGGTGAAGGTAACTACCATGTACTGATAGTTTCCCGTGTCCACAGTTATTTTTAAATGGTGCCGCGGGTCTACGGCTGAAACTCGACGTTATGTATCTGCTTGGGTGTAATTCTATATATATGTGTCCCACTCCACTTTTGGAGACATCCCCGCTTTCAGTGAAGTATGATGAGGTTGCCGCATGAGCTGAGCAAAGGCTACCTGTTCTTGAAAGTTCTCAATACGGAGAAGATGGCATTGATATGGGATCGTGTGATTGCTAAGACCTAGGCTATGGAAAGGCTTCGGCAACATTTGCGCGATGGTAAAAGTTGTCTGAAATCAGGCAGGAACATGCATACACTTTCCGACAAAAATCGGGGATTTCATAATTTTAGTGAGTTCAGACGATTCAGCCTTGTTGCTGTTGTGTAAACCGCGCAATACATGTATACTGTACATATGTCAGGCTATGGTGTCATGGGGGCCAAAATTTCATTATTGTCCTCCCGACAGGCTTAATCCAGGTTTAACTTTTCTTGTTAAACTAGTCTTTACACCCTAGCATTGGTGATCGACCGGGATCAACTGGGACAACTTGCAGCAGCATTCATTCTACAGTGTCTTACAGTCCAGAATCCAATCCCAATCAAAACGCACCCTCCAATCCATCCTTGCCTTCGTCGCAAAACCCAAAATGCTCGCCCAAAGGGATGTCCTCCACACTGTCCCGATAGCATGCAGTGTGCTTCGTGGCAAAGTCGCGAAGCTCATCCCAATTCTTGCAGCGATGGAGCTGGCCATTACCTGCGGTTTTGTCTCCGAATGTGTAAAGTGGTGTGTTGTCGGCATTGCACTGCACTGCCTACAATGACATAACCGTCATCACCAGGAACAAAGTATAAGAAGTCATCAGCTACTGCAATTGCTCACCTGGCGCAAAGTGTCGAAGCAGTGTTCCATATGGCCCGAAGGATGATACGTAAAAGGGCGATGCTCAACTGCCTCCCAGAACGTCTTGCGGATAATGCGCTGGGGGGACAGTTAGTCAATTTTCAATGGATCCAGTTGTATAGAGCACAGAGCTCACCAAGCAGTGTAGTTGATGGTAGGCCTCTAGTAGATAGACACCTTTACTGCGGTCGCTAGGTAGATACATCGACACAGGCCATTGACGCTTTGCCGCCCATTCTCTGTCGATGGCTACAAATCCATGAGGAGGCAAAATAGCTTCCCAGAGTTCGTCGCTCTCCGTGTGATTTTTGGGACTGTACTTTGTGTGCCACCAGAATTGCTTCCATGTGGTGCTCAGAGGCTCAATTCTAGCTGGAAATTTGATTAATTTCCGCGATTAGGGAGGATCATATTGAAATTCTGGGGCATACCGTACTCATTCGGAACCCGCTCTGGTATCAAGCTTCTGATGCTGTAGACAAAAGGGAAGATGTATAAGACTGCGGCTAATAAGACGACGAAATATTTCCGGTAGGTACAGTCCAGCCGGCAATATCGTCGTTTATCACCAGCTCTTATATAACTGTGAGAAACATCTCCTTCATCGAAGTCTGATTGATTTTGTGATAACAAGGAATACTTCGCTGCCATTGTGCTTGGGCGCAATAGAGGTTGTTCAGATTGCAGATATGTAGCAATACTGATTCAACAAACAAGAATAGTACAAATCTAGTAACGGGAGAGGTTTCTCTCTTATCTTTGGGGATGCTAAACCTAGCGGATAGCTATGACAAAAAAAGCCTCACACTTCTAAAAGACATGGTCTTGTGTATATCCTTGACAACATCGCCTTGTAACAAGCGGCTTCCAAAAATACTATTGCCTTGAAAAATGCACGATGGAGTGTGCCAAGGAATTGGAAGACGTTTAACGAAGCAAGTTCCACTTTCCGTTCATCAGTGTCTCTGAAGGACTTGCAGGCTGAATTACAGGGATAAGTGGAGGGGTCTGAGTTCAGCTTGAGGTTTATTGATCGTATTGGCTTCTGTATAACTAGGATTTTTAGTCACACGGCCGTACCCTGTTTCCCAGTGCAGTATTGATTTGCGTGTGTAACTTGAATTAAAAAAAAGGAATATCGATAGATGCAGAACATTTGATTTGACACCAATACAGGGCGACTAAAAAGGGGCCAAAAAAGCCGCGAAGGGAAAATGCATTGTTGATCACAACCACGAGCCAGACGGCTGGAGATAGAACCTAGCCTTCCAGGTGCATCCTGAAGGTCCTGTTAAGACAGACAAAGTCTCCTCGTACGGAACCATCATCTTCCAAACAAAGCACATGTGAAAATGACCTACGTTAACGAGCACAGTGTGCTTGCGCTGGGTATATTATTTCTGATACTTCCTCCTTTAGCTGTAACTGGTCGCTTTCTCGTGGGACGCAGAAAACCGAGGCTCGATGTGGATGACTGGTTATGTCTTCCGGCACTGGTTTGTCCTCCCTGCTGGTAGATATGCTGCTCAACAGTTGACACTTCCTAGGCCCTTGTGGTCGCCGAAAGTATTATCATGATTATAGGTAATTGAACCCTAGACTTTGATGAGCTGCGATATTAATTAATATGTGAAAGGTTCTGCAACACACATTGTCGGAGGACATTCGACACCGGGGCTTGGTTCTTCTGTGATAACGTACGATGGTTGGGATCAGAGATTACTCGAGAGAGTATGTAGTTCTTTCCCGATGACTTTTGCTTGGTGTCCCGACTCATGTTCCGACCTAGATGGAGTTCCCATTTGATGTTATGCAGGTTCTGGCGCTTGCAACGATTAAGCTCTCGATCCTGTTTTTCTACAAACGAATATTCATCGGGCATACATTCTGGATCTTTAGCTGGTTCCTCATTGCCACGGTGATAGCATGGGCGGTCTCCTTCTTTATAGGCATTATCGCAGCATGCGGTACTCATATCCGTGCCAATTTCCAGTCCATTGGGAATCTCAAAAGTCAATGCATAGATACATTTGCGCTTTTGGTTGCTCTCGCAGTGTCAGATGTGCTTGTGGATCTTGTGATTCTAATTATTCCGATTTCACAAGTAGGTTCAATGAACTCAACAGGCCAGAGCTCTGCTGATGCAGTTCTAATATATAATATGAGGTCAAAGGTCTCTAAATTGCAACTACCTCTGAGACGGAAGCTTGCTGTGATGTGCATTCTACTAGTGGGAAGCTTGTTAGTATCGGCTGCTCAACGATGGATGCCTTTTGCTGACCTTCTGCAGAGCCATCGGTTGCGGTATTACACGCATGGTCTTATTCGTGGACATTCTTGGTCCATCGTGTACGTTCCCTGAGCCCCTGACACAGACTAAACGCTAGTTGACCCATAGATCCAGTGTTATCAAAAGCCACGGTGGCGGGGATACCCTCGGATGACGATATCGGTTCGTGCAATTGGCATCGTCTCTAGAAATAACCTCCGCTAATCAATCACCCATAGGAATTGTCAGCGTACTCATGTTCTGGGGTATGCTGGAGATTGGCATGGCAATGGTCGCGGTCTGCCTACCTGTCCTCCGACCCATTCTGCGCGGTTATTCACCGCAGGTCGTTTTCGAAAGACTTCGCTCCTTCTTAAGTCTTCAATCTAGCGCCAACGATGACAGGCCCATTTTCCGCGGGAGAAATAGGCCCTCCAGTTCTGATTCCCAAGGTTCAATAACCAGGGCAGCGAAGAATGATGCCTGTAATAACTTAACGTCCCTCAGAACCGTTAATCTTGAAGTTTTTGCAATGGGGAGACTAAATGTGGATGAAGAGCAGCTGGTCAGAAACGGACAAGGAGGTATATGGAAAAACACTGAGATTAAGCAGACTTCACAAACTATTAAAGAACATCGAGCAACATAGAAAGGTCTATTGAGATGTGAGGTCTAACAGAAACATTCGTCTTCGTCTATTATTCCATATGTCTATAGCAGTTATGGGCGATCATCCTTAATTACTTTGAACTTATCAGTTGTCCAATTAGATATATAGTTAGCAATTGTTGTGGTTTTCGTCCAGAGTTCTGAATTGCCATTCCTTGGTATCATGAGCTTTATCATCCATAATGTTTGAAGGGCGAACTATATGTTTTATAATTAAAAGCAAAAATCCGACCCGAGCTTCGTTCTCCTCGAGTACACACCCAATATCAAATTTCGTACTGTCCGGTGAACCTCGGCGTTGGTTGACTTCACCGCACTTCCTTCACCAGCTCACTCGCATCCACGGTTGCAACCAAAATGCTATCTAGGCACGATGATACTGCATAGCACTAAACTTGTTCTTCTCAAGCTCTAATAGTATCAGGCCCAGAACGCTCTTCCTCTTGCTTATCCATTATCTTTCCCAGTTACGCAATTCTTACTTCAATTCTAATAATAACCATGGAACTATATAAGCAGTTGTGAAGCTGATAAACTATTCTTGCCCTAACCAACCGTTGATGAACGGAGACGAGCCTAGTACTAGAGGCGCAAGAGCACCCTCGCAACCAAGCATTTACATCCGCTAAGTTGGAAATGAAAGGATATCTAAGAGCTACCCTAGATGCATTGCTGCATTGCTAGTCCTAAAGCACAATTTTGAAACAATCTCACATTTCTCAAATCGAGCAATCCTTTTTGTGAAGTCGCTGGATCTATGCTTAACTGTTACTTTATCTGTGCCACATATCCTCCCTTATCTTGAATAGTAGCCATATGCGGGTGATCAATAGAATACCTATCTCTCGTTGCTAAGCTTCAAATGGAAAGTGTCAACGAGAGAACGAGAGGCTAGTTCTGAATTCTCCTGCATGGTACTTTATGTCGTTGGTTCTAGGAGGATGTGCGGCGAGAGGTTGCTCTTCGAGTCAAGGATACTTGGTACAGTACTCGAGGACAACTCTACTTGGATATATTACCAGTATGCTTCTGAAAACTCTCTACTTCTAGCAAAGGAAGCGAGACCAGACCGGGCTTAGAATATATGCAAGATGATTCGTATTGCGTGCATGTATAACTGCACGATGTGAAAAAAACGTATAGACTAGAAACCGAATAAACCTCGAGGTGCGTACATAGAAAGAAGATAGAAATACAAAAGAAAAGAAAGCAACCTCGTAAAAACCCGACCCAATGTATGTGATACAGAAGACCTCCCTTGAGAGATGTTTGAAGAAGATAGAAAACAGAAAGAACAGTTAAACGAACACCAACTCCGTCACCTGGGTATACAACTCCGGAAACTTCCCCGAACCATTGAGGGTATCTTCATGCGGACAGTTCATCATCCATTATTCAGTATGCATTAATCGTCAGTCATCAGTCATAATTATGACTCGTCATCCCCATTCCGTCACTAGTATCGTATATCTCATTCAGGTTTTGTCTGTGTGTGTGTGTCTCGATCTCCGCTTGGCTTTTGTATATCTCGCTGCGCCATCGTTCGCTCTCCGCGCTTTGCATCTGCATTTGCAGTGCTGTATGTAAGTGTTCGTGCGTCGGGAGGCTATTGTAGGTAGGTAGATAGAAAGCAGTGACCACCGCAAAGAGTAATGTGTCGAACGGTATGTTGGTATGTGTGTAGATAAGCGGTTTGCCATATGGCGCGCAGTTAAATGCTATGTCTATCACATAAGTTAGTGTTTGCCCATGATGTATAGTAAGTAGTGAGCACTTACTGGTTCGGAGAGAGAGCTCTGTCTGAAATCGATTCCGTTTTTGGACTTTTGCTTTGGCCCTGCAGTCGATACCGTTACTGCGAAGTGTTGTTGACGCCCGTTCGTACGTCGTTGTTGTGTCCGAATGCTTGAAGGAAGTGAAGTCATCTGTTTCTCGAGAGTTTTCAGAATCAGAAGTCGGAATCATGTCGAAAGAATCGATAGATCGATGATAATATCGTAAGGTGTGATGGACATAAGGCTCGTTACCATGTCTACGGCAGCTGAAAATGAGAAAGGTGTCGGTATCAATAGGCATTCAGTAGCCTGCTGCGAACGCACATCGATAACATGGTTCTCTCAGATGAAGGTCGAAAAAGTGATGTGTGGATTCACAAGAGAGAAGAGAAATGAGGAGAGAAGTGTATGAGCCAGTCCAGAAAGTAGGTAATGGTTCTTCGAGAAGAGACATTCAATAGTGAGTCGAAATGATGATGTGATGAGAAGACTCGAATATCTCGTGGACGAGGTTGCGAAAAGTCGGAAGAGAGATGTGATGCCGACAAGACGAAAAGAGTGATCATCGCAGTACTCGTCGTAAAAAAAAAGTTGAATCGATCCGAAGGTGGTGAAGATGAGACAAGGAGATTCAAAGGACATGCTAGAAAGAGGTCGTCGGTATATGTGATGAAAGCAAGCAGAAACAGAAGCCCGTAGACCACCGCTGCTGCATTGCACCGATATCAACCTCAACATCCCGGGAAGCCAGTGAACAGGATGCAGAAATCTCAGCTAGTCACCGTCGTCGTCGGAATCCAGGCACCGTAAGTTATCGTGCCGACCGACAAAACAACTTGACTTGACTGAGGCAAGGTGGAGAATTCATGTCCGGAAAGAGGATGAAGAACCGTAAGTCTGCGAAGCACGACAAGATCGAAAGAGTCTTGACCAGGACGAGCAGGGAAGCAAGCATCATCCAAGGAGACAAGACACAGAAGGGAGCGTCGATCGCGGTAGCCGTGGTATCGCAGGAGCCTTTCTTCGCGCCGTATCTATCGAGTAGAAAAGAACAACGCTCAACGATCATGCCCTGCTGGCGCTGTCGAAGAAAGGCTTGAAATCGTCGTAAACGCGGCCTGTCGCTCGGAACTGCGACCTTGGACCCTCAAACAAGGGCAGACGAAAACAAGCAACAAAAGACAAAAACACAGTCTATATCCATCGGGACATCGATACCCATCAGCAGCTGTCCATATCGAAAAGCATATCATGAAGTCACTAACCTCTGTATTTGCGTTTACGGGCCGTACGTCAACTCACTCCCGAACTCCATTGACAACCGTTGGTCTCCGTGACTGTAAACTGCTCCGCGTATCCAAACAGCGTGCATTCACCTTGCAAAGCCGAGGAAGACGCATTGAGAGGCCCAACAACCCGAACACTTTCCTACCTCACGAGTCACCCGCAACAAACTGAAGGGACAGGTCTGTGAGGATCAGCCAGAGGGCCAACCCAATCAAACAGACCTGTATCCAGCCTGCGCAAAGCAACCGCAGGACGGTCCATGATCCAGGCGGGACGAGAGCTCAAGGTCCCAATCGACAATCACCAGGCGAGTCGCTGTACTAGCGAACTAGTACCGCCGGTAAGGACCGTTTGGAGGCATATACAGTCCGTACTGCCAGTTGTACGGCGCCGAGTACTCGTAATGGCCCCCGTACAGAGGCCCCTGAGCAGGCCCATAGGACCCAGCCGAAGCAGGTCCATACGGGCCAGTCTGAGGTGCTCCGTAGGGGGCATACGGAGTCGGAGCCGGGCGAGGACCCTGATGCCCATAACCCGGGCCGTAGTAAGGGGACGCCGGAGGTGCCATCGCAGGCCCCAGGTTTGGCGTCGGCGCCAGAGGAGCAGCAGGCACAGGAGAGGCTGGTGTCATCGCGGTAGACCGTTCGATCTCCGCGATCAGTTCCCCCTGCTTTTCCCTGAGTGCCCTCTTTGCTTGGCGCTTTCGCTTCGCCTGGCTGGGTCTCTTCCTACGACCAGCCGGGGTGGGCGTATCTTCTGCCCCTTGGACGGCCTCAACAACCGCCTGCTGATCTGAAGAGGCAAGATACCTCTCCCAGTTCGCAGCTAGAGCGCACACGAACTGGAACACCATCACTGGTGCCAGATTCTCCGGACGGCGAACCACAAGGGCCCACTGCCGGGGCAGACGGAAGCAAGGAACGTCCTCAGATACATCAGATGCGTCCTGGGACTTGTTCGTGAATGACTCGACGGCGCCATCGGCGGTAGCAGTCGAGCCCGTGGTGGTGCAAGACTCCAGCTCCGGGAACATTGCAACCGCCCGTCGTCGCTCGAGACGAGAGATGGCCTTCATCACCTTGCGGTGAATCCAGACATCCAACGAATCTTGTTTCGTTGGGGGCACAACAGACACGGAGCTGGTGGAAGTACCGACTTGACACCCGGTAGACTCCCACGAGAACAAGGCCTCATTTCCTTCGACCAGGGCAACCACCGCGTCGTACGCAGATGGCACACCGTCGGCCACAAGGTAGTGGGCTACCTTGGGTGAGGACCAAGAGTCGAGGAGGGTTTCCAGGTAGTCAAGGGCCTCTTCCAGTTTGGAAGCACCGAGGGAAACAAGTCCCATCCAACGGGCCCAGATGAAAGCCACCAAACCCACAACGAAGACCAAGCCACCAGACGCCGACAGGGTGTAAGACGAACCCGATACCGGTTCGCCAGAGCTCGTGTTGCCACGAGGTGACTCCCCGGTCTCGTCGTTACCCAGCCGGATAACCAGGCTGAGTCCTGTCTCCACGTCGGTTGGGATCACCATCAGTTCTTTGGAGCCGTCATAGACGACTCCGCGGAAATACGCCTCCCCGTACCCAGGAGAAACGTATGCAGAGACGAGCTCTGCCAGATCGTAGACCCCTTTCGACAGGGTCGTCGCGTGTATGGCGCCGGTTAGTCGCTTCACGAAACCCTCTGAGGGATCGCTCAGCAACGGCACGGGAAGGAACGTGCCCCAGAGGGCCACAAGGGCGAAGATCCCAACGAATGGGAGCAACATTCTGATCAATACAGCTGCCAACACAAGTCAGCTAAGACATAAAAAAACGCCAAGGGAAGAATATCATGATCTTTCTCACGTGTATTGATTCAGGGAAAAGCTTATCTCGTGAGTGCAGGTTGTTAATGATCGTTGTGTGAGCGCTGCGTTCTGACTCGATGAGATGGGGAGGAGAAGGAGAAAGAGAAGGAGGAGGAGAGGCGACGGGGGATTTTAACCTGGAGGACGCGCTAGGGGGCCGGGGTTGCATTCACTGTTTTGAAAGAAAAGGACTCACTTAGATCAGGTAGGAGGAACACACCAGGCAGGGAGCCCGCCCAGGTGAAATAACTCGCTAGCTCGAGGTCGAGTGTTAGACTGGTGGACTTATCGGGCAAGATGTAGAATGCCATACAAAAAGGGGGAGCAGACGTATAGGGACGGATAAAGTGCACAAGAAAATGAGGAACACAATGGAAGAAACTCGGGTCACTGGTACTGAATCCATTCCTTTTATCGAGAATCATAATCAAATGCAAAAGAAGCCCAACTCCATCCCATAAGTGCGCAGAATATTTGCCGAAAAAAAACTTCGTAAAGCCACTTTTAGTCGACGTCCATTTCCTCCTCGGTACCACCATCCACCAGAATCCTCGTCTTCTTCTTCTGTCTGAGCCTCTCCTCGCCGTGGACTCTGGATGCGATCTTGGCAGCTTCCGTTGTAAGAGGCTGGCCCTCTTCTCTGTCGCGCAGCTCCTTGCGGATGAGATGCTCGCCCTCTGCAACAACCTTCCTGTCTTCCTCCCGCTTGCGCTCCCGAGCCAGCTTGCCCGCCAATCTCTTCTTCGTGAACACACGCTCTCTGCGTTGTCTGATCTCCTCCACTCTCTCCATAGCCTTGACGGTAGCAGCAACGAGGTTTCTGTCGTATTTGACCGGGACGTTTCTCTTCTTGGCAAATTGTGACAGCAGTAGAGACGAGTCGACAATCATCTCCTTTCCGCGCGCGGCACGGTGAGCCTTGGTCCACTTCAGCTTGCGGGGCTGTCTCTTCATCTGTAAGACGGTAACGTATATTAGAAGCCATTCGTGGGATAAAATTATGAGTACTAAACACAAAAGTACCTTAAAGTTCTTGTGGCATTTCGAAGAGCCTATTTTATCTCATCAGTAATGTCGCACTTCGACGTGGTCTGGGATGACCGGATTACTCACAAAATCTGAACTGTTTCGAATCTAGACGGCAAAAGGTAATCCCCTTGCTGGGATAGACCGGCTTCGAGCATATATGACACGTTTCGACACTGCAATCCAAATCAGTCTTGTTCAAGAACCTACCTCCACCAGTATCGCAAGGTCTTTGACAGAGCAAGTGCGAGCGTCTTCGGCTCTTCAATCGGCAGATCTCATCGAAAAAAAGAGCGCTACATACCGCATGATGACTTATCTGGCCCCTTAACGAGGGCAGTCTTCTAGAAAGATAGGGCGTTGCCGGAAGATTTTAATATCTTGCCGTTAAAAAAAAGGTCGGTATAAACTTTCTCAAGGTTTGGATGTGGAGCAGCGATTGGGGGTGATGAGCTAAGCCAAAACGGGTGAAGAGAGCGCCGCCGAACGGTCCGACTTTTATCTCGACGGCCAACTTCTCTGCGCTTCCGCGACTTCTTTCGCAACTGCAAGCAATTATCTCTAACTCAATTCCTTTGGTTTCACGGCCTGTCGCTCATATTAGCCCGTTATCGCATTTGTCAAAATGGCTTCAACTCTCGCCGTTGGGTTGGGTGTCGCAACGGCTGCGTTCCTGGTGAGTAGACATCAAATCTCCGAATTCGCCATCGCGAATCACTCAAGGATTCAGCGCTGACAGACAATTTCACAGGGACGTGCTGGACTTATCGCATTCCGCCGATACAGGGGAGGCGTTAGCGCCACGGGCAAGGCATTCTATAAGGGGTAGGATACAGATTCTGATTCCGGGGAAGAGATCGTCCTTTGGCTAACATGAGCGCAGAGGCTTTGAACCGAAGATGACTCGTCGGGAAGCGTCACTCATCCTGGAGCTCTCGTATGTTGGACCCCGCTATACATTTTAAAGCCATCTGCTGACTATGAGACAGCGAGCGGACCATGACGAAAGACAAGGTCCGAAAGAATCACCGCCAGCTGATGCTCCTTAACCATCCTGATCGAGGTGGAAGCCCATACCTGGCGACAAAGATCAACGAAGCAAAGGAACTTCTGGACAAGACTCTCTAAGCCATTTCCGTTCGTGATCGAAGAAAAGACGATGCGATTAAAGCGCGTATAGACCTGTATTATACGAGAGAGATGGGTTTCGTGGTGCATAGCGTGGCGTTGGTTTTGGGTTTATGAGAATGGGACCTCTTCCATACTCCTATCGAGTGATGTTGGGAAGTTCTACTAGACTCTATCGAGATCGCCGCTCTTGATTTAGTTTTTTGTCGTATATAATGTCATACTACGTTGAACGCCCAGTCGTGAGTGTCGAGCAGTCCATCTATTCCTTCCACCCGTAGCGAGTCATGCCTGCCATGAATCTTGTATTGGAAACAATAATTGACCCCTTTTACCCAGAGTAGGCTTTCTGTACAGGGCTCTCGAGACACATGTATCGTCTCAGAAGGCAGTTCCCAAGTACGAGGCTTTGAGCTCGAGCCAAGTCTAAAACAAGGCCTGCGGATTTCTGATAGTCAATAACCCAAGCATGAATGACCGTAAGAGGATTAGTGCGCAGTCAACATTCAGGTGATTAACAAGGATCCTGCCCTCCCCTAGCTGGGCCAATCTCTTTGACTGTCATCCAATATCTGTCTAATACTTTGGTGTTTGGTACACGATCTAACTAATGACTTCGGAGTCGGCTTCATGATGAGTCGAGCTATGCGATACCCTCGCAGCATTTGTATTCCTTATTCTCCTCAAGGCGGGACTGTACCTCTATTCGCGACCCGTCTTCAGCGGATTCTATCAATTCGTATGCGGAGCTCTGTAAATGCGACCCATCGAGCAATGTCCTCATCGCAGTGGACATCTACCCCGAGAGAGTTTCTATCGCCCGGCTTCGATTTGATTGAACCCTCCTTGCAGATTGAAGAGGAGACTCTCCCGACGTATCACCCCCAAAAGTATTACCCAGTTCAACAGGGAGAAGTACTCGGTGGAAGGTACCAAGTCATTGCCAAGTTAGGTTATGGAGTAACGTCTACTGTTTGGTTTGCCCGTGACTTGAGGTCAGTATAATCATTATAGCATCCATTCAAACAATTCTGATTTTTGCAACATCAGCGATTCCAGATATGTCATTTTGAAAGTATGTGTGATAGCTCAAGGAAGAAACCATGAGCAGGATATTTAGAGCGTGTGAACTCGGTAAAGACAAGTCACCCCGGCAGGAGATTCATTCGCAGGCTATTTGATTATTTCTCCATCGATGGCCCTTTCGGGTGTCATATTTGCCTTGTTCACGAACCTCTAGGAATAAGCGCAAATGAGCTTATGGAGTGGATTCCTGGTCATGCTATGACTCTTGAGGATCTAAAGCCATGTATCAGGCAGCTACTTCTTGGTCTCGACTTTTTGCATACCGAGTCTCATATAATCCATACCGGTAATATCATCATTCTGTCTTTGGCTGAAGCTTGAGGGCTAATTGTGATAAAGATCTTCAACTTAAAAACTTATTGCTTCCCCCACCTGATGTAAAGGTTCTCTCAGAGTTTGAAGAACAAGAAATCAGAAGACCGTCGGCTAGGAAGGTGCTCGAGGATCGTACAATCTATAGATCTTCAAAGTTCCCACCAAGCAGTGGACTACCTCTTCTGAGTGATTTTGGCGAAGCTCGATTTGGTGATGAGGAGCATAACGAGGATATAATGCCAAACGTTTACAGGGCCCCTGAGGTCATCCTAAAAGCGAATTGGAATTATAAGGTGGATATTTGGAATATTGCCGTCCTCGTAAGTGTATTTCAGTTCCTTATGAGTTGAATCGGGTGTGATTTCGGAATTCTTTTATTCATCAATAGTGCCAGTGCCAATGCTGATTCGTACTTGTCAAGGCTTGGGATATAGTGTGCTCCCGGACTCTATTTGATGGTAAAAATACAGACGGCATATTTGATGATAGGTTTCATCTTGCAGAGTTGGTTGCACTTTTGGGTCCTCCGCCTCCAGAGTTCCGTGAAAGGGTCAAGCTAAGCTCTGTCTTTTGGGATGAGACTGGTAAGTTCAACTGTTAGTTTAGAGTTTGAACATTTTCTCCGTTGCTAAACTGGTATATATCCTATCCTAGGCACTTGGAAAGGATTGGCTCCGCTTCCCGATATCACTCTGGAGAAATTAGCAACCAATATCCGCGGAGAAGATAGAGAGGGATTTCTGCGGTGGCTCCGATCCGCCTTACAGTGGGATCCCAAGGACCGGCCGACAGCCAAAGAGCTTCTATATGATGAGTGGATGATGAAGGGACTTAAACTGACGAAAACGGAAGAGAATCCAAGTAGCAAGGTTTAGGTTGTGTCTTTTCATTAACATACCGAGCGATCAAAATCTGGAACACAACTGTACATAACTCATTATATTTCATCAATTGTAAGACCTGCATGCCAAAAATGGCCTTTGGCACTTCGTTCCCTTGCGCCAACAACGCTAACACACCATTCAAGAAAAACATTGAACCCTTGTTCAGGGCATTCCTCATAGAACCTCCAGTTTCACTTAATGAAAGCTTTCAATTCAGCAAAGAACTCTTCTATCAGATTCAAATCCAGTGAATAGGGCGGCAAATACACCAGTATGACTCCTGAGTGAGAGTACATTTGCCTAATCTGCTGCAAGTGATGGAAGAATGCATTATCTACAACTAAGACAGACTTTGGCTCAGGCCATTTCCCGCAGTGTTGGAGAAGCTGCTATGTTTATCAGGGTGTGAAACATTGAACCTGACACATAAGGCATCGGTGACACATTGTACAATGACATCATGGACTACTGACAAGTTACCGGCACTATTTTCATGTATGAAACTTAATGAGAATATTTAAACTGGACCCAAGGAGAACGGTAAATACGGTGAATACAGCTGCAAAGGACCTTCCGAAAGGCTGAGACCATATGCTCCGACACCCGGTCCATACTTAACCCGCTAACCCAAAAAGTGACCATTTTTTTTTAGATTCAATAACTAACTATTTACTGGTCGAGTTGGTAAGAATCATCTTCTTCCACTATCTACTTGCTTCCGTCTCCGGGAATAATGTGGGTGCCTGTCGGAATCGGCGTTCAGTTCTCTCCGAAAGCCGTTGATCACCCTTTTTGATGGAGATATCGGAGGTGCCAATTTCTGCGTTTTGAACTTATCACTTTAGACCTTTTCCATTCGAGGTAATCGTACCAGTGATCGCCCTTGGCCGGATTGTTGTGGACTTTCGGAGACGGCGACACGGAACAACTGGTTGGCAATCGCCGTTCGATAGGCACCAGCTGTCCCATCATCTGATACGCACTGGACAGGGGGAAATGAACTACGTACTTGGTCTGTGTCAATATTTCTGGCTTGTCGGGATCTATTATAATTTCATTATTACTATTGTAGCAGTAGAAAAAAATCAAAGAAACCTTTTTTTCACGCGACTACCCCAGCTCCGTACAAAACGGGCAGACCGGACCAAAATCGTACGCGGCCATCTCGAAGTCTTGTCGCCCACTTCGGGTTCAACCGTAGCTCCTCCGTTCTTTTTTTGCCTCAGTCCATCACGACTGCTTACTTGGGAACCATCCTGCAGCTTTCCCCAGACCCTTGGGAACCGATTGACTTTGCTCTTTCGGGTTCGCCGCGAATGAGCACTGACTCTCGTTCGTTGAATCTCCTCTGACTCTCCTGGGAGGCCCACCGGGAGTTTAACGTCGAATGTGTTTACTAAGATTGATATCGCCTCCTCTTGTCTCCTCATCTCTAACCGGTTTTGAAGTCTCTGCTTTTTGCGACAACCACCAAAGACTGCCCCCAGGAGGCCCAGCTCTCGAGGCAGCACCATTATCCGCGATAAACGGACTGATAACGAACCCCGCATCTTTTGCAGACGGCGCATGATCTACTTCTCCGCTTTCGCCATCGGATACATCTTTAATCCACGATCACATAAGCAATATTGGTACAATGGAAGGTTTAGGGGGGGATCCAGAAGGCATGGGGTTTGATATGCCCATGCTGATGAACCAACCGCCCCAGATCTTCGGCGCATACAACCCAGATGGCTCGCCCGTACCTCCCTCGCTTCCGGGTCCGCTTTTTCACGATGATCCAAATATGCATACCGGAGATGAAAGCAATGATGCGAAGAGGAGAAGGATAGCTAGGGTAAGGGGGTAAATTAGTAACGACCGCTCATACCCGGACTGACCGATATCTTGCATAGGCGTGCGATATGTGCCGGAAGAAGAAGATCAAATGCGACGGTAAAATGCCAAAGTGTTCACATTGCATCAACTACAAGACAGAATGTATTTTTACACAAGTGGAGAAGAAGAGGAATCCTCCTAAGGGGTATGGTTTTATTCCTGCCAGCGCTCATGCATGTGACTCAGATGATGACATTTTTGGATAGGGCGAAGTATATTGAAGGTCTAGAGAACCGCTTGGGGAGGATGGAATCTCTTCTGAGATTGTCCGGGCTATTGTCAGAAGATGATGCTGGCAAAACAGACCTTGGAACGTTGGAAAAACGCCTTGCAGATCGATCACTGGCCCAAGGCGCAGCTCTGAAAAACTTGAACCGAACTGGCTCTGTGAGTGCGGCGCCCCAGGCATCTGGATCGCACCAGTCCACTCCGCGCATGGATTCTCTATCCAGTCCACGAAACTCGGCTGGGTCACCGTCGTCCCAAAAAGAGTCCGAGACGGAAGTCGAGGCGCTCTCTGATATGATGTGTTCTCTTGTCACGAATAATTGTGGAGAGACGCGGTATATTGGTATGTAATATCTGAACTTCTATTAGACCTCCATGCTTATACATTTCATCAACAGGTTCCTCATCGGGATTCTCGATATTTTCACCCAAGGGCATCCAATGGGTCAACGAGAAGACGGGAGATTCATCCTTCCAGGACATGATTTCTTCCGCCTATGTAGATGATAATAAATGGATATATTGGAAGCCGGAGATCTTCAGCGACATATTCGCCCGCCGCGTCTTCAAACCTTTACCGCCGAAGGAGGAAGCACTGTCCCTGTTCAGAGACTACTTCGACAACTTCAACTGCATGTTTCCGTTATTCCACGAACCTACATTTATGCATCTGGCTGAGCGACAGTACTCGCGTGATCCGTACGAAGGATCCGGATGGTGGGCAAGTATCAATGTCGTCCTAGCAATCGCCCACAGACTTCGGGTCATGAGCAACTTGGTGCCTCAGGAGGAGGATAAGAAGGCCTGGCTCTATTTGAAGAATGCCATGGGAGTCTTGACGGAGCTTACGATGCGAAATACAGATTTGCTGAGTGTACAGGCCTTGCTGGGAATGGTGAGTATTCTGCGGCTGTCTTACGTCTGTTCTTCAATCTGACGTATGGTTAGTCTCTCTTTCTGCAAGGGACTCCCAACCCGCAGCCTTCCTTTTTCCTTGTGGCCGCAGCAATACGACTCTCTCACAGCATCGGCCTCCACAAGCGCGGTTCCGGCTTTGGCTTGAACCCTGTTGAGGTGGAGCAGCGTAAGAGAGTGTTCTGGATTGGCTATCTTCTTGACAAAGAGTAAGTGCCTCCTCTTTCCTGCCAGGGCCATTTCTTTATTGACCCGTTGAATAGCATCTGTCTGCGTTCCGGTCGACCTCCGGTGCAAGACGATGATGACATGAACGTTGAGCTTCCTAGCGAAGATCCTCCCGATAATATCGGTAATATCCCGCTGTCTGACGGTAAAGGAAAATTCAACCTATTCAGAGCTATGTGCACCTTCGCCACCATCGAGAGCAAGGTATATAAGCGGCTGTACTCCACGAGGGCAACAAAGCAGTCGGATGGAGAGCTGCTGAATACGATTGGAGAGCTGGACAAAGAACTCGAAGAATGGAAAGAAAGCATCCCCCTGGATTTCCGACCAGAGTATGAGATTAAGGCATCCCATGCTCCATTGATCCTCCACCTCGTGGTTCTTCATTTCTCCTATTACAATTGCCTGACGACCATCCATCGGATGTCGGTTCATCATGGATACTGGACAAGCAGACTGTCAAACTACGCCATACAAGGTCTAAATGCACGGCCGCTAAATCCCAGGGTCTTCTCATCAGCAGTGCTCTGCGTGGCCGCAGCGCGAGCCTCGATAAACTTGATCAAATACATCCCACAGGGGGATTTTGCCTGCGTATGGTAAGTTATGACAGGTATGACCAGATTGGAATGCGCTGCTAACGATTTATAGGTTGATTCTTTACTACCCCGTCTCAGCACTGGTTACCCTCTTCGCAAATATCCTCCAGAACCCACATGACGCTAGAGCCCGCTCCGATGTCAAGTTGATGAACTTGGTCGTCAACTTCTTGTCGATGTTGGTTTCAGATGAGTCTAATGGTAGTGTCAAGCGCATGCTTAGTGTCTGCGCTGAGTTCGAAAGAATTGCGAAGGTAGCGCTGGATAAGGCTGAGAAAGAATCACACACCAAAAGAAAACGCAAGGGCGCTCCGGAAGATAAGAACTCTCAATCTCAGCCGAGTGCGGCAGAGCCTCAGACTCCAACCTCCTCGAAACCTTCTGAAGCACCACTACCAACATCCATTTCACCCCCATCATTCGATAATCCAAACCCTAATGCTTTCAACCCGATGACCAACGGCATGAGCTCGCCTTCGGAGCCTCCCAACCCTGCAAACAGTGGTACCTCCGGTGGACCGAACGGCAACACTACGTCAAATATGCCCGACTTCAGTCAAGAATTTCAAGATATACTGAGTCCCAACGGTCTGGAGCCGTCAGGTTTTAATGATCAACAGCCATACCCAAACTCTACTACGGCAGGGATGAATATCCCCTCCTTCCAACAACCGTTTGTACCCCAGGACTTGTGGCAGATGCCTATGACCCTGGAATGGGACTGGGCGGATATGGCCAACAGCAACTTCCCTGTCTTTGAAAATGGAGATGGACAAGGCGGTCCACAAGGAAATGGAAGTGGGCCATGATCATGATGAGATGAACAATGACGATAATACCGAATTTTCATATGGGAGCAAATCGGATGGCTTTGGACGGCGATCATAGGAGTTCAAAAGGCAAAAAAAAGGGACTGATTATTTCTGGGAGTACTGACTCCTTCTTACTACCCCCCTCCAGTTGACATAGACGACATTGCTGTGGGAATGAGTTCGATTAGCTTTGCTTAGAGAGTTTGCTACTTGATGGCCTTCTATTGAAAGCTGTGGCAGTGAGCGACCATGTATCAGTAGTAATGTGTACCGCGGCAATGACCAACTATGAAGAATTTCTCTTTGCAGATCAATGATCTAAGAATGGCCTTTTAATGAGAGAGCGTCTCCAATCTCCGTTGTTCTCTGGGATTCTAGACGCGTTATTGCTTGCTAAAGCGTTTCCGTGGCGGAGGACTGATGACTCAGCCGGTCGCCGGAAATACTGAAAAATCAGCCCCGACGTCGTTGCTCCACAGGGTGCAACTGGCGGGCAAACGGACATCTGTGATAGCTTCCAGGAAGCTCGTTTTTTCTCTCATTTGTTGTCTATCTTCTCTTAAATGCAATCCTCTATGGGTTCTGCAGTTTGTCCCCATTAGTGATAGCTTTACAACCTTTTAACACACCCCTAGCCTCCGGGCTCACCCTCGACCATGGCCACCTTTCTCCGACGGCCAGGCAACCTTGCTCGATACTCGAGGAGAGCCGCAGAGAGCTTGAATCACTCGAGACCGCTGTCTGCGAACCTTTCACAATCACAGCTTGCATCATTTATCAGAGCGCGTCGGATTCGGTCGTATGCGACGGTCAATTCGGGTGGTCCGAAGCCTCCGAACGAGAATGAGGACCAGAACGCGCAGTCGAAGAAGTCCGGTGCGAATTCAGGCTCTTCGTCTGGGCCATCTGGAGGAAAGAATGGAGATGGAAAGAAACCCGAGCAGCCCCAGATCAAGGTGAGCGAGGAGGAAGCGAGGGAGATCGACCGGATGATCGACTTCATGAAGGACAAGATGCCTCCATCTCAACATCAGACGATGGAGGATCTCCGGATTCTATTCAAGCAAGAGGGTATACCGCAGGATCTGAAGGAGATCATTGGGTCGCGCTTGGACTCAGACAAGCCATTAAGCCTCGGTGAATTCGCCGCTGTCGCCCGTATAATGACGAAGCATTCCTTCGAACTCGCAGAGAAACTTGAGAAAATGAATCGACATCGGCAAAAAGGAGATGATGCCTCCACGGCGGCTAAGAAGGCGTCGGAAGAGCAACGTCAGGAAAAGCAGCAGCAACAGCAGCAGCAGCAGAGGCAAGGCAAGGACCAGAAGCCCCCTAACTTCAAGGGTTTCGAGTTTAAATTCGATCCTGCCAACTTCTTGATTACAGCTTTCCTGTCCTACTATATCTACCGGAGCATCTTCCCTGGCGAGAGTAGCCGGGATATCACCTGGCAAGAGTTCCGAACGACCTTCTTCGACAAGGGTCTCGTCGAGAAGCTTACAGTGATCAACCGTAACCGAGTACGTGTTGACCTGAACCGCGATGCTGTTCAGAGGCTCTACCCTGACTCACCGGCGGCTCAACCGAACTTCCACTACTATTTCACTATCGGCTCTGTGGAGGCATTTGAGCGGAAGCTAGAAGAGGCGCACAATGAGCTTGGTATTCCCACCCATGAGCGAATTCCTGTGGCCTATGTCGATGAAGTACCATGGCTTGCAACCGCTTTGTCGTTCGGACCCACAATACTTTTGATCGGTTCCTTCTTCTGGCTCTCGAGGCGCGCCGCCGGCGGTGCAGGTGGACAGAGTGGGATCTTCGGTATTGGGAAGAGCCGTGCCAGACGCTTCAACCACGAGACGGACATCAAGATCAAGTTTGCCGATGTAGCGGGTATGGATGAAGCTAAGGTTGAAATCATGGAGTTCGTCAGTTTCCTGAAGCAACCTGAGCGATTCCAAAAACTCGGTGCAAAGATTCCCCGCGGTGCTATTCTCTCAGGTCCCCCAGGTACAGGTAAGACGTTGCTAGCAAAGGCAACTGCTGGCGAGTCTGGTGTTCCTTTCTTCAGTGTCAGCGGTTCCGAATTCGTGGAGATGTTCGTCGGTGTCGGTCCTTCTCGTGTTCGTGATCTGTTCGCAAACGCAAGGAAAAACACTCCCTGCATTATTTTCATCGATGAAATTGATGCCATCGGTAAATCCAGAGCCAAGCAGAGTTTTGGTGGCGGTAACGATGAGCGTGAGAGTACCCTGAACCAGATCCTTACCGAAATGGACGGCTTCAACACTAGCGACCAAGTCGTTGTCCTCGCTGGTACCAACAGACCCGATGTGCTTGACAAAGCTTTGATGCGACCTGGACGCTTTGACAGACACATTGCCATCGATCGACCCACCATGGATGGACGGAAGCAGATTTTCCGTGTCCACTTGAAGAAGATCGTCACGAGTGAAGATATGGACTACTTGTGCGGTAGACTTGCGGCGTTGACTCCTGGGTTTGCTGGTGCCGATATCGCAAACTGCGTCAACGAAGCCGCTTTGGTTGGTAAGTCGTTTTCGATATCCATTCAAGCAGCTGTTGAATAATCATGCTAACGTGTCTCGTAGCGGCTCGCGAGGGCGCGGATACTGTCGTCATGAAGCACTTCGAACAGGCAATTGAGCGTGTTATTGGAGGTCTTGAGAAGAAGTCGCTGGTTCTTTCGCCTGAAGAGAAGCGTACCGTCGCCTACCATGAGGCTGGACATGCCATCTGCGGTTGGTATTTCCGCTGGGCCGATCCCCTCCTTAAGGTCTCTATCATCCCTCGAGGCCAGGGCGCCCTGGGTTACGCTCAGTACTTGCCCGCGGGAGGAGATACGTATCTCATGAATGTCAACCAGCTCATGGACCGGATGGCCATGACGTTGGGTGGCCGTGTCAGCGAAGAAATCCACTTCGACACCGTCACGAGTGGTGCCAGTGACGACTTCAACAAGGTCACCCGCATGGCTACCGCCATGGTCACCAAATTCGGCATGTCGTCCAAGATCGGTTATGTATACTACGAGGAAGATCAAAACCAGCTGCACAAGCCGTTCTCGGAGGAGACGGCACGCAACATCGACGTTGAGGTCCGCCGCATCGTCGATGAGGCCTACAAGCAGTGCCGTGAGCTCCTGACCGCGAAGAAGAAGGAAGTCGGCCTCGTTGCGGAGGAACTTCTGTCCAAGGAGGTCCTCAGTCGTGATGACCTTGTCCGACTTCTCGGACCCCGTCCCTGGCCTGAATCTGGCGAGTTCGCCAAGTACTTTGATGCCGGCCGCCACGGACAGACAATCGCGCCACCGGCGCCACCAGAGATGGAAGGAAAGGATGGACGGGATCAAACGCCTCAGCCTCTCTAAGCGCATATACCAACATTATGTCCCCTGTACTTTCGCCGAGCCATCTCTTCTCTCACCTTGAAATTCCCGTTCGACCTCCTGCCATAAATATTGAAGTTTATTATCTTCCTTACTTCTGTTGCTCCCCTGGGATCTCGAACCCTCTTATGTACACTTGTACTACATGTAAAGTAGCCATCCTCCTATCTCCTTACGAATCACCAACCAAGAATCTGATTTCAAACCGAGTCCAAAAACACTGGACGAAGCTGTGCGGTCGATGTATCGAGCATTGACCGCAAGTCTAGCTTGCTCTTTATTTGCTTGCGTGTTTCTAGATATCACCGTTGGCTTGCATCCTCTTGTTGCTGGATGTTGAGTTGACTTTTCATCTATGTGCATATTATGTTTTATATTCCACTCCACTCTTATCTTCATTCGGACCTGGTGGCTATTTCGTCTGCTGTTTGGATGAGGAACGCCCAGATACATTTAATCGTTTAGTGCGCAATGTTGCCTGTCGACGACGGTCGGGTGAGGTTGACATACATAACATTGCGAAACTGTTTTAGATAGATGAATGTCATGAAGTATACTCAATATCATTTCCGGAAAAAAAATCATAGAATAAATAAATCAGGGATAGCATAAACAAATCATCCCTGGTTCGATGAGCAATCGTCGTATAGAGGAAGTTCCAATCTGTAGTACACGAGTGGGAGAGATGGTATCAAACGACATATATAGTACATAGCTAAACGGGAGACGGTTAGAAGAGCTAATCCAGATCTTGAAAAATGTATCAAGATATTTCAACATCCTCTTTAAATTTTACCCACATTTTTCTTATTTTCTCTTGCTGTTCTCATTGTCTGTTTCAGAGCGCTTGCTCTTGCTTTCTGCAGTTGACTGTGCAACAGCCGTCTTCAAACCTCCCCTAGGCTCGACGGACCAGCGAGGGATGAATCTTCCAACGCGAGCCTGGTATTCCTTGTATTCAGGATACTTGCTCGCGCTGATCTCCTCCGTCAGATGCGTGCTGCCCTGGAAGAGCAGCAGGTAGCCCAGGGCACCTGCGCCACTCCAGTTCACGTACGTCTGGGTAGACCAGCAATCCCACGCATAGAGCATAAGCCAGATAGCCTGCTCAGCGGCGAAGTTAGGATGACGGCACAGGGACCAGAGGCCATAGACGACAAATCCCCGGTCCAAGTCCTCCGCCGTGAATTGACTCTTGTACTCATCCGGCACACGCGCTGTCTTCTGATAGGTCTTCTTCGCCTGGTGGAACTTCCATTGTTGTTGGTCGGCGAAGAACTCGATAATGATAAAGAAAACGAGCAAGCGGGAGAAGACGAGGTCTGGGATGCCGAATGTGCTACCCTCGGGAAGGCGCGAGAGGACAATGAAGATGTAGCTCGGGGCGGTGATCAAGTTGAGGAGAAGAGACTGCATGAGAGAGATGATGAGGACATTGAAGAGGAAGAAGACGAAGCGGTTTGGTACGCGAGCCCGTATAATCTTCCAGCGGTAGTCTTCGGATCCGATCTTGTAGCCGCCTTTGCGCCAGTAGTTGAAGGTCAACCGAACCTGTAATGGGGTCAGTGGACATGTGTTGAATGATGAGCGACCGCAGAAGGATAGGTAATGGATACATACACTCCAAATTAAACTGCAGATTGCAACTGTCTTGACCTTCTCCGTGGGAAGCCCCGCCAAATGCGCCCAGAGCGCGTAATGGACATTGTAAACCGAGGGTAGGATACTCCACACCCTGTCCACCTGGGAGTAGTTGCGGTTGAGCTCGGATAAGATCACGAATATCGGGGCCAGAAAAAGTGAGAATGCGATCGCGGTGACAAAAGGATTGGTTGCGAGATAGACTTCTCGCAGACTTTCCCAGTCGGTCCCGGCCTCAATGAGGGTTGTCGGCAACGAGAGAAGCTGCGGGATGAAAGGCCAAACGACGCGACCAAACTCAGCAGCTTCAGAGACTGACACGATAGCGGGAAGTGGGAGCACCATGATGTTCTAGAGAGCTGCTCGATGCGCTCCCAGTAAAGGACCGTTGGGAGAAAGTGGATTGATTGTTGAGCGAGTTTGACAGATCAATGAAGTTGGCAGAGTAAACAATGACGCCTCAGGCAGGAAAGTGTGACGTCTAAGGAATTCAAAGCCTAATTGGGATTTCGTTCCGTTGCGGCGCGTCCCTCCGTTTGATGCTCCAAGACACGCGTTTTTCGCCTCAGACCGGCGACAATTCCGGGCATATCAGATACTGCTGGACATGGATCGCGTCTAAGAAGTGTCTTTGGGAGTCAAGATGGCTGGTACCATCCTGTGCGTGGCTGAGAAGCCCGCTATTGCCAAGGCAGTAGCTATGCATTTGTCTGGAGGTGCTTTGCAAACAGTGAGTGCTCTCCTATAGAACCTTTTTTTAATGGGCCGTGTCGATGTGTAAGTGACTTGGAACTAAAAGATAGACGTAGAGAAACGTCCCAGGCAGCAAGTATGTGAAGAATTATATTTTTAATTTCAATTTTGGAGGCTCTTGGGGCTCGTGCTCCGTGACGATGACGAGTGTTATTGGCCATCTGATGGAGATCGAGTTTGAGAGACAGTACAAAACATGGCTGGCATGTCCTCCGGGAGCTCTTTTTGAGGCTCCTATTCGCGAGTCAGTGTACCAGGTTTGTAGGCTTTTGGATGCCCGGACGCGAGGTCGACGATACTGATTCGGCCAACAGGATAAGGTGGCAGTTGCGGAGAATATCATGAAGCAGGCCAGGTATGCCAAGGCCTTGTTCATCTGGACGGACTGTGATCGGGAAGGAGAACATATTGGCACGGAAGTTCGACGACAGGCGAAAATGGGCAACTCGAACATTCAAGTGAAGCGTGCCATGTTCAGTAATACGGAGAAGGCGTAAGTATCCCCTATTCTTGCGCTCTCTCTCTTCAGCGGCCCTCCTGACTCCGGCCAGTCATGTTATACAAGCGGCTCGCAGACCTATTGATGTAGATGAGCGTCAGGCAAACGCAGTGGCAGCGAGGATGGAACTAGACCTCCGAATTGGTGCTGCTTTCACACGTCTTGTGACGTTGCAGCTTCGACCAATGACTCCTGTATTGGAGAACAAAATCCTCAGCTACGGTACCTATCCTGAAAGTTCTCTTAAGGATCAAACTGACGTTGCTCCAGGATCTTGCCAGTTTCCCACGCTCGGCTTTGTCGTTGATCGGTATCTTCGGGTCAAGAAGTTCAAACCTGAAGATTTCTGGGCGATCAAGGTGATGCATGTCCGCGATGAGATCAAGGTCAATTTCAACTGGCGCCGTGTTCATCTTTTCGACAGAGCGGCAGTCACGGTGATGCTGGAGCGATGTTTGAACGCCAAGCAAGCCAAAGTCACCAAAGTGAACAAGAAGCCGACAAGTAAATGGAGGCCTCTCCCATTGACGACGGTGGATTTGCAGATGATGGGAAGTAAATACTTGCGTATGAACAGTCAAAATATCATGAAGGTATGGGTGTCCATGCTTGGTTCCAGTAGACGAGACGACCGCTAATCTCGTGCAGGTGGCTGAGGCGCTCTACACCAAGGGATATATCAGCTATCCAAGAACGGAGACGGATCAATTCGACAAGGAAATTGACCTGAAAAAACTCATTGAGAAGCAAATACCCGATCGAGACTGGGGTGGATATGCACAGGAGTATGCCGCGCCCAGTTTCAACTTGGCGGCCCTTACTGACGACTCTATCTTGCAGGCTATTGAACGGCAAATTTAGGACCCCACGATCCGGAAAACACAACGATAAAGCCCACCCTCCCATTCACCCCGTTGCTTGGGTCGACCCTAGCCACTTGGACGCACAGGAGCGGAGCGTTTATCAGTTCGTTGTCCGTCGCTTTCTTGCCTGCTGCTCCGAGGACGCAAAAGGTGAGACCTCTGAAGTCGAAATCCTGTACGGTGACGAGATCTTCCACGCGAAAGGCCTTATTGTCTTGGAAAAGAACTATCTGGAAGTTTACGTCTACGATAAATGGGAGAGCAGCCAAGAACTCCCGAATTTCCAGCTCGGCGAGCTCTTCGAGCCCACAGAGGCCAAGATCGTTGAAGGCAAAACCACCCCGCCCAATTACCTCACCGAACCAGAGCTCATTGCCCTGATGGATGCCAACGGTATTGGCACCGATGCCACTATGGCTGAGCATATCGCCAAGATCAAAGAACGTGAATTCGTCGCGGTCCGTTCCCGTAGGAACGGGCGGAATTCCGTACAAGAATTCATCCCGACACGCCTAGGAATCGCCCTCGTGGAGGGCTACGATAACGTATTCGCAGACATGCCTGATGGTCCGTCTCTGAGCAAGCCGTTCCTGCGAAAAGAGATGGAGTTGCAGATGCGCGATATTTGCGCGGGCACCAGGACCAAGCAGCAAGTTGTCGACGAGGGTTTGGACATGTACCGTGGACTGTTTATCCGGACGCAGAGGCGAATCCAGATGCTGAAGGATGCATGTAAGAAGTATGTTATCGATGGAGAGACATGCTAGAGAGAGGGAAAGGGAAAAGGGGGATCAGACTTTTATCATTTATTGTCCCTCTTGGCGTTTATGGGGATGGGATGGCTGTGTCAAGACAGGAGTTTGGGTGACGAAAGGTTACGGCAGATATATACCCTTGTGCTTGGCTGATTTGGGAGGTCTTTGTAGCCATAGTTGACTAAATTGTCGTGGTGGCGGCATGAATATGAATGATGGTGCTGACCATTACTTCTCTTTTAATGATGATATCGAACTTAGATCATGAAGTGAAAAACAGGAGAATTTTTTTAAGTTTCAATTCCGACAGAACAGTTATTGGACAAATGAAATGTTCAAACCAGAGAAAACGATCGCAAAAATCATTCAACGTATCAACACATCCAAGTCCACGAATCAAAAAAACAATAGTGCAAAGAAGAAAAATCTGAAAACTAGGAAACTAGAGCTAGATCTAGCATGCTGCCTAGTGAGATACTAAGCATCAAATGCAACAGGAAAAGAAGTAGTTTTCTCTTCGGGTAACTAAGATCATTTGTCGAATGTATAAAGTCCAATGGCAGGCATTCTACTTTTTGCCTCGTTTCTTCCCAGATAAATTACGAGAGATCTCATGAGCCTCTTCAGGCGTCAGTGCAGGTGGCACTGGCTTGTCTGTAGCCCATCGACTGGCAGTGAGCGGGGTGCCTTTTTTGTCAGGGGTCTCGGTGGCGGAGGAAGACGAAGGACGTGACGTTTCCTCCTTCTTCTGAGGTTCTTCTTTCTTCTCGTCCGAGGTCGTCTTCACTGGCTCTTCAGCTTTGACTTTGGGTGATTCAGCAGCGGGAGATTTGGCGGATGCATCGGATTTCTTTTCCCTCAGGATTTGATGCACATCTTTACTGACGGCGCGAAGAGCTCGCTGCTCTTGTTGCATTGTTTCCTCCATGAACTTCAGCTTGACTGCATTCTTAGAAACATTTTCTATAACTGGAGTGATTCGTCGCTCAAGAACGGTGTGTCCCTTCTTTAACATCTCGATCTCGTTGTGAGTCGAGCCAACCTTGACCCGAAGTTCCTTGAACTCCTTTTCTGGGACACTTTGAAGCCCCAGGCCAGCAGACCTTGACGGTGCGGAGGTTTTGAGCTTGTCTATTTCTGATTTGGCAAACTCGATATCAGTCGTCTTGGCCGTCAATTCGTTCTGCAGCGCTTTGAGAGAGTTGTCGC
Source organism: Paecilomyces fulvus (assembly GCA_029606305.1). NCBI lineage: Eukaryota > Fungi > Ascomycota > Eurotiomycetes > Eurotiales > Thermoascaceae > Paecilomyces > Paecilomyces fulvus. The sequence goes on from JAPVCG010000058.1 coordinate 343,323, forward strand.
ACTTGGATAGGTCATTTTCGATGTCCTTTTTGAAGGCCACAATCCTCATAGAGATTTTATCCACGGACTCTGCCGTCGCGACATCTTTTAGTCGTTCCTCCATATCCTTCCGTAATCCATCAACGTCACCTCCCAGTTTGGAGAAGTTTTCTTCCAGCTTCTCCAGCTCATGGCTCGTCTCCTTTGATTGAAGCTCGGCAAGTCCTGTCTCCATGTCCTTACGAAGATTATTGAGATCCTCTTCAAGCCTGGAGACCTCCACAGCATCATTGTCCGAGCCGTAGATTGCCACTCTTGACTCGAGGGACTTGAGTCGTTCTTGAATGCTCTTTTGGAATATTTGGAATTCATCCTCAACATCAACCATTTTCGTTCTGAGTTTCTCGAAAGTATCGCCCAAGTCGTTCCGTAAGTCATTGAGCCCGTTGTACAGATTCGCGACCTCAGAATAAAGTTTCTTAAGATGTTCCTGAACGTCTTCTGTGATTGCCACATATCTGAGTGTCTCCGATATCTGGAGGTGCAGTTTCGTCAGCCGATCTTCAAGCTTGCTGGTAACTGGCTTCCATCCCTCTTGCGAATCACCCAAAAAGTTAAAGGGGGAGCTAATGCTAGTGGAGCGTTCATCTATTCTCTTTTGGAGTGCATCAACACGATTCCTGGTGCTTATCATCTCATCCACGTGAGTGTCGGTCAGCCGTTTGATGTTTTGCACATAGGTACTCTGCATATTTTCGCATATATCATCGAGTCTTTTATAGACCTTGGAGAACTCAACATTGAATTTTGATTCGAGCTGCTCCGTCGAGGGCATATTCTCGAACCGTTCTCTCACAGAGCTCAACATTTCACTTAGACTCTTTCTAAGACCGGAGATATCATTCTGGTTCTTGTGACAAAATCTCTTGAGGCTCTCCAAGGATTGCTGGTCATTGTGTTCCTGTGTATCCTGGAGAATTTTGTCGAGATCGTTCCTAAGACTAGAGATATGACCTTTGTATTTCTCATCGAAACTCTGCAGATGCTCCATCCCAACTGCGTTGTCGATACGACTGAATCGCTCTTGCGTCTCCATTTCTAGACGTATAAGCCTCCTTTGAAATTCGTGAAACTGTTCCCTAAGCATCCTGTCGATGCCCGGTTGTTTAGAGAGAGGCGTAGAAACTGTGGGGTAGAGGTACTGTTTCATTTCATCACGGAGGCTGTCGAGGTCTGTTTGAAGTCGGGATATTGATTCCTGGTGGTTCGAATCAGGAACCTGCGGTGTTTCCTTTGTCGCCATCTCTAGAGACCGGTTATCTAGATCGGATTGCAGTGCTTCAAGCTTCTTCTCGAGATTAACGATATCTGCATTCATTTTCTCCTCACGTTGCTGCATAACATCCATTCTAATACCATCACGAATGATCTTCTGCATGTCTTTTTGCAACTGTCCGACTTCCTCTTTGAGTTCAGAAGAGTTCAGCGTGAGCTTTTCATCAAGCTGGTGGACGGACGTCAGCGACGCCGCACCGTCGACAGAATCCAGCCGGTTCTCCACTCTCTTCAGGCGTTCGTCGAGCAGTCTTTCAATCAAGTCTATCCTCGGCCCAAAATCCTCCTGCGGTTTCGACTGGGACTGCATAACTTGCAGTTGACCCTGAACATGGCTCATACGCTCGGTCAAGGATTTATTCTCTTCTTGCAAACTTTGAATGTCACGCAGAAGGCGTTCCAGTGTCGAGGAATGCTGTTCCTTCTTCAGATCCATGAGCTCCTGAATCTGTTCTCTGACGACATCGTCGGCCCAAGAATGCGCCTTCTTCAAGTTTTCCGATGATGCTCTTATATCTGCCAAGGGCAATTTCTCATATCTCTCAGCCACGTCATTGATGGCCTTCAAGCAGTTATTCATCGTATCTGCGGTCTTTTTGATGGGTTCAGTAACTGCTTGCTTCAGCAGATCAGGGAGAGTCTCAAACACGGCGTCGGAGGGGGACCTGCTCGAATACCGCGACCAACCGGTTCGTGCGTGTCTCTGGTTGAGATTCATCGCAATTATGAGCACCCAGGACAATGCGACAATGATCCAAATGATATGATTAGGGTCATCGATTACTAGACCCCTGCCTCGCGGCCTTGTCGCGTTGTCAAGCACAGTATACATTCTGTGCTCATATGCCTTACCATCTCCTGGTGATTGCCGTGGCGGACCTGTGGATGATGCATCTGCTGGAGCCACAGAAGTCTCAGCCTCTGATGGAAAAGAAACGAACACATGCCGGCCGTCGTTATATTGTCCATGATCTCCAAATACGGCCTCTTGCCCATCACCGATGACAGAACCACGTCGGTAGGTATCACCACTCACGAGAGGCACATCATCCGGGCGAGATTCGACCCGTTTGGCAATTTCGGAGAGTACGTAAATAGACGATGTCAGCTGCAAGGAGCCTATAAACCTCTCGCCGATGGTACGTGCTGGGTTGATATTTGTTCCAGGGATGCTAGCATAGAATCCCCAGGCGTTGAAAACCGTGCAAAGGACGGCCAAAATTGGGATTGACATGCCCGGCACGCCAGGAAAATCGTTCCCTAAATCAAAAGATATCTTAGCAGTGTTCTCATATGACCCACGCCTCTGAGGAGAAGTGCTTCTCGAAACGCTTCGAGAAGAAGAAGATAAATATATGTTACCTATGATTCAAAGAGGAAATATACTGAGAGAAAAAATATCTCACTGAAATGTAGATTCAAGTCCAATAGGCTTTATCGAAAAGAAGATGCGTCTCTGTGGTACGACCAGAAAATCCTGACAAGCTTCCTAGTAAATAGAAGGTGAAATGTAAAAGGTATATGCTATGCAGCGCAAAAGTTTCTTCAGAGTGATATATGAAGAGGGGAAAAAATTCTAGGGTGACAGAAAGACACATGAGAATGATATAGAAGCCATATGGGCACAGTAATATAAACGGAACAAAGACGTTCTGAAAGAAGTAGATATCTGTGTTGCATGACTCAAAGGGAGTAATTGAGCCAGGTGCTCAATCAATGAAAGGATTATAGTTATACTTTGTCTCATATCGGACTACTACTGCCGAAACCAGAGTGTTGTTGACAAAGGAATCCCAGCGCAGCTTTCCACATTGATGTAAGTTATTCATTGCTGCTGAATATGGCAGGTGGATACCGTGTAGAGGAGCAAACAACTCTGTGAATAGGCAACTAATTTCGGTATTTTTTTGTAGCTTATTGTTGTGTAATTAATAGCAAGCGTTCAAGATGAGCAACTGTTCTGGCAATCGCGAGCCGTGGAGATACTATTGCCTCCCACAGTGTTCCATCTCCCCATGCCATCACTCTTTCAGTCGGAACAACACTACTGCATGCGTTGCAGGATCTCAATGTTTCTATATATAAAAAAAACTTGTTGAATCCTAGGGCACGGAAGCATAGGAAAGACTCTATCAACACATGCTACTGTTCAGAAAATAGGAACGCTTTACTGATATAGAAAACTGAGGACTGAGGGTCTCATGATCGCCAATGTGTGCTTCTCTGCCATCAAAATCCTTTGCTTTGATATGCATATGTAAATTATTTATGCAAAAGAAGAGGAGACTGGATCTAAAAGAAATGGGATAGACATGAAGGCTATCCAGTCCCTTTATACAGTGAATCTCAAACATAGAGAGATTATGAGAATGGGAATTCAAACTAGTAAAATGAAATAGTTCATTCCTATTTCTATTCACTGATTAAGTTGAATTTTCTGACTTGCAACTACGTAGTGTGTCCACCTTCCACAAACGGAAGAGCCAAACATCTCAAATGGAGCAGTGGATTTTTCCTGCGGGCATACCTCTTGCGACTCACTCCAAACCCTTCAGCTGTTGATTCAACAGGATCACATACAATATGCACACTTCCTCCGACCAAGCAGCCAGCATCTTGCATCTTGCATCGATGAAACCTCATTGACCAACTATGGATCACTTGACCACCCAGACCGCAATCATTTGCCACTTAACTTCCGCCTTTTCAGTCCTCGTTTTAAGCCTTGTTTTAAGGCGTACCCCGTGAGATGTAAGAAGAGCAGACAAGGGTTATTCAAGCGCGGAAAGAGAGATGGCTTGGCACCAATTAACGGACTCTGCGGTAGTCCGACGGAAATGGAGTTGATAGAAATCCAGACAAAGCGATACGAACCAAAATGAAAGAGGTAAGAGAGAGCGCTCGGCTGAGCGACTCTGCTCGCAGTTCGGGATATTATTGTGTATGCTGAACAGCCTCCATAGGTTTCCAGTCATCAATTCTCCGCACAGTTGTACACAAGCCCCGGAAATCTGGACGCGAGGGCCACGCGAGAAACTGCGGGGTTAAGCAGTGGAATGGGGGCCAACAGCGCGTGGGTGTCGGTCTCACCACTGTGGCTTACTATACATGCATTTTCTGATAATCATCCCTGGATACTGAGTACGGTCTTTTGTCCAAGCAACATCCAAGAATATTATCAGAGTACACCTTCGATTCAACTCCAGTCCATTTTCATATCTTAGTTCCTGCGGTCTATGGCGCCACTTAATTGGGATTGGGGGAGACAACCAAATGCTAATCAGTCTTTAACGGATCGAGGCTGGGCAGTCATCGGCGGCGTTCTCAGTCCGTGGTTTCTAGGACAAGCGCGGCCTAAGCGTGTGCCTCCAAGCCGCAGTCGTTCGCCTCAAGCCAACGGAAGAGCAGCCAAGTTGAGACTATTTTGTAAGTCCCGGCATCGACCGTGCTGGCGCCCACGGCAGGCTTCAACTCCGCAACTTTGACAATGCTTGTTGAAGCCAATGGCGCCACATGCGGTCCCATAACGGCTAGGGGAAACCGAAAACATGATCAGAATAGATCTACTGAGTAGTCAGCAGGAACTTAGGGATATCGTGGGAGCGCGGACAACATAGAGAAATATGGGGAGAGTATGGAGAGAACCCGGGGGGTCTGGAGAGCGCGGAGAAAAGGAGACTGGGGACGAGGAGAAAGAGAAAGAAGGCCCAATGACGACAACTGCAGTGATCGGCAGGACAAGACCCAGAGCCCTAAGCCCTAGACAGGGTTGTGATGCATCGTGTCTTATGAATCGCGGTTGGATTCCGGCATGGAATTGCGACATTCTATGGCCTCAACCTCGGAGACGACGACAGAGCTGGCTCTAAGATCCCGTCCCTGCTGCAACTCTCCGCGAGATGGCTCCCCACGGCCGTTCTGACATCTTTCATTGGACTCGCAATCCTTCCCTGCACATGGACATGGACACTCCCATGTCCGTTCCTCACTCGGACAGCCTTTCCATTGAGATATCCACCCTTGAAAGAGCCTTTGTCCTACATTTAGGCATGAGAAATATCTCGTATCGTCTTCCTCTTGGATCACAAGATGAGGTGGGCATCCTATAGGGACATGGCATCACTGGATGTTGAGCGATATATGCGCTTAGAGGCGCCTGAGCTGACAGTGCGGCTTCTTGCCGACATTTTCCACATGGGTGAGGGTTTTTTTGACCCTAGTTCCGATTTCTTTCCCTGGCTATGCGCAAGCGTTGAGACATTTCTCAGATACGACCATAGGTGGGGAATATGGCAGGTGTCCTGTGGATAGCCCGTGGATAGCCCGCAGGACGGTCATGTATGCACTCGTAGAAACGGTCCCATAAAAACCATTAGGGGCCCTTATAACCCCTCGAAAGCCCGCCATCTCCATACAGAACGTGACGGGATCGGCAGAAAGTGCTGCCATTGTATCCTTTTTCTTTGTGAATGCCCACCTGGGGAGAATCACGGCCCGACATGAAGGACGAGATCCCCAGTTCAACGCTGGAGAAAAAGACACAGGAGAACCCTGTGAGTCAGGAACATGCTGAGACGGTGAAGGAGGCCCGAGGGGTCTTTGACATCGAGCAAAGGTCTGTCAACAAGTTGAGTACTGTTTTTCAGAACCCTCTAGCCGATGTACCTCGCGAACGATTGTTCTCGGACGTGGAGAAATTCTGTAAGCAGTTTGACTTGGAGGAACATGTCGAGACCTTCAAGAAAGGTGCCCTCATCTCTCAAAATCCATCCGGGGCACAGGACCTCGTGGAGTTGTCTGAAGAAGAAAAGGCGGTCCTGCGCCGGGAACATACGAACAAATGGTCACAGCCATGGCAGCTCTATTTCCTGGCCTGTAAGTTTGAAACTGTTCTTTTAGGATACCCATTAGCTGACCATAGATATTCTAGCAATGTGCTCGCTGGCTGCCGCTGTGCAAGGAATGGACGAGACCGTGAACAACGGAGCCCAGGCCATTTATCTCAAGGCATGTCTCCTGATTGATAGTGGGACCTAACATAGATGGATCGCTAACGAGTTTTGCAGAGACTCAACGTCACCACCAATCGATTCTCGCAGGCCATGGTTGACAATCTGACCGGTCTCATCGTTGGAGCCCCGTACCTTGCTTGTGCTGTTCTCGGTTGCTGGCTTACGGAGCCTCTCAATAGATATCTCGCGCGGCGTGGAACGATATTTATCTCTTGTGTCATAGCGGCCGTAGCATCTATCTGGGAAGGAGTTGCCAACTCATGGGTGAACCTCTTCCTGGCCCGTTTTGTCCTCGGTCTTGGAATCGGTTCGAAGTCATCCACAGTCCCGGTATACGCAGCAGAATGCTCACCCCCACCGATCAGAGGAGCGTTGGTCATGATGTGGCAAATGTGGACTGCTTTCGGCATTATGCTTGGAAATATTATGGGCGTGGCATTCATGAACGTCTCCGAAGATCTCTCATGGCGTCTTATGTTGGGTTCCACCGTCGTGCTGCCCATAATCGTTTGTGTCCAAGTCTACTTCTGTCCCGAATCTCCCAGATGGCTCATAGAACATGGCAAGATCAACCAAGCCTTTCAGTCATTCAGAGTCTTGCGAAACACCGATCTTGAAGCCGCGCGCGATCTTTATTATGCGTATGTCGGCGTCGAACTTGAGAAGAAGATCAACAAGGGCAAGAACTTTTTCACGATGTTCCTGGAGCTGTTCACCGTTCCCCGCAACGCTCGTGCAACCTTGGCCACCTGGATTGTCATGTTTATGCAGCAGTTCTGTGGAGTCAATGTTATAGCATATTATTCAACAACCATCTTTCAGGTACGTTAGTATTGTGATATAAGATTACATTCAATTGACGCTGATGACCGTGAACTTCTTCTGTTATTACTCAGGATTCCGGATATAGTATTCAATCAGCACTCCTGGCTTCAATGGGTACCGGTATACTCAACTGGGTCTTTGCCCTTCCGGCGTTCTTCACCATCGATACTTGGGGGCGGCGTAATCTGCTACTGTTCACTTTCCCGTTCCTTGCAATTACGCTCTTTTGGTCTGGCTTCTCGTTTTGGATTGACGAACAGGTGCCAGACAGCAAGAAGAGAGTCGCCATGGTAACGACAGGGATGTACCTCTTCGAGGTGTTTTACTCGCCCGGAGAAGGACCTGTACCATTTACATACTCGGCCGAGGCTTTCCCACTGCACGTTCGGGAGGTAGGCATGTCATGGGCTACAGCCACCACTTGGTGCTTCAATTTCATCCTCTCATTCACCTGGCCACATCTTGTCACTGCCTTCCGCCCCCAGGGAGCGTTCGGATGGTACGCCGGTTGGTGTATCGTTGGATGGTTCCTTGTGCTGCTGTTTGTTCCGGAGACAAAAGGTGAATTACTCTTTGCATCGCATTATGATATCAAGTCACTGACTATCTCTGTAGCTCTCACTTTAGAGGAATTGGACCAGGTATTTTCTGTCTCTACGAGGAAGCATGCAGCCTATCAGATCAAGAATGCAATCTGGCACTTCCGTGTCTGGATTCTCCGGCAGAAGCTTGAGCCTTTACCTGAATTCTACCAAGGCGTGGAGAATCTCAATGACTCCTGAAGGGATTCTTTCTCAACTTCCCTTTGTTGCGAGTCTTTCAGGAGGTTTATGTAGTGTCGATGTCTTCAGCTGTTTTCCCCACATGGTTCCGCACCACTCATGAGAAGATTGAACAATAAGATTGGTCAAGATATTTTGGATTTTCAATCTTCCTATACCGTTCGCTATCTAAACTACTTTACGAGTCTTTATTCGTCACGGCAACTGTCATGTCAATGGATCACTTTCGATCAAAATGTCTGAGCTTATGAACCAAGGTCTTTTTCAGAATCAAATGCGTTCTTTGAAGTATTTGAAGTGGATCGTGCCGGCAAGATGGTAGCTTCTGCCTTGGTCGTAGTCGAAATAGGCTAGTCGAGCCTGAAATGCATGGCTTGGCTTTCCCGTGGCGGCAAAGAGCCTCGCTAGATCGTGAAATTGCGCAAGGGAAATGATGATCGTACAAGACACCAAAGAATAATAATATACAGAGTGGAGAGTGTCATATGCGCTAATTATGTTTCTCAAGATGCTAATCACTGGGAACTAGAACACGTCCGACAGATCCTCATCTGACTTAGTAAATCCGCTTGCCCAGAACGGAGCCATAGTAGATGGTGGCGAAGACAGCAGCTAGATTCACGAGAGTCGAGTAACCGTGGAGCTTTCCGAATTTCTTGTTCAGAGCAGCCATCTCCGTGGAGTGAGGAGGGGGGTCGTAGCTCTTCTTGCCATCAATAGCTTCTGCAGTTCCAAGTCAGCTATCTACGCAGAACAAAGGGAATGCTTGCATCAGGGATGGCGAACCTTGCTTCTTCCTCTCCGCCATAACCTTGACGGTCTTCGGTCCAAGGAAGACCAAGTTCGTCAGACCGGCGATGAACACCGTCGCAAGAGGCAGCAAGGTGGTCAGCCGATTCTCCGGGGCAAGTACTCCAGCGAGGCTGGAGGGTCCGGTCCCTGCCAGGGACTTGTCCCCGGGCAACGTAAGAGCAACGACGACAGGAAGTGCCGTCTGCATGGAGAAATAGATGGGAAAGAGATGGCTCTGCAGCACGGCGAACTGTGGACGAGGCAGAACCCTGAAGGAGACGATCCCTCCAATGAAGGACTGAATCCATCGTCAGAAAATACTATTTCCAGCAATGTCATATCATAGAGCCAGGGAGGTATTTATTTACCTGAAAGATCTCCACACCTAGGAGGGTGCCATAGCTGCAATCGCAGTTAACATGGACGTTCCATGAATACCGATATGTATAAGCGTAGAAAAACTAACCTCAGAATATGGAAGGGTCCGAGATCGACCATTTTGAAGAACTCTGACCAAGACTGTTCTTCTTCTTCCCTGTAAATAGGGCTACTTTCAAAAAATACAGATGCGTCGATTTAGGTGCTGATTGATCTCACGTTATCGCCTGGAGATGAAGCTGGAATTAATTCGAGTGAGGTCATGTTTGGGGTGGGGCCCCGGCAAACACCGATGAATTGCTTGTTTGGTTAGTAATTGCCACGTCCTTTTTATATACCCACCGCATATGGCATGGAGTACTCCTACTAGATATCAACAGTAGTATCCACAATTGCTCTAGGTTAAGGTTTTGGAGTTAAAATAAACTGTCAGATTTCATGTAATCTCATATTCAGATTACAACTGAAATCAGTGCATGTCAGGGTCAGACTTGACTAGATTGGCACACTGTTGCAAATGTGTACAATTGTTACAGACCAACCATGGAGGGGCATGACTGTGACACCCCGATAAGATGAGACTCTACAGCACAGCACTAGAGCAAGGCAGACACCAAGGTCACATGACAATAAACAAGTTCAATATCACATGATAAGAAATAGTCCACAAGGGACTATAAGGAGATAGTCCAGTGAGGACTACAGAAAGGGAGTCCATATGGGACTATAAGGAATCATAGGAAGAAGGACTAAATCATGGGATATATAAGAATGCTCATTTCAGTCCAGCAGATGTATTTAGTTCTTCACATTCAATCTAATTTTATTATCTACTATCTACTACAGGTCAGTAAGAACAGTACTGAAAGGATTATGATTTGACCAAGCCCTACTTCTGACTTAGCTATTGTTATTCAGTTAGACCCATCAAGTTACCCAACATACAAAAGCCTTACTCAATGAACTGTGATAAGCAGGCTGCATCAACTGCCTACAGACAAGATTTAAGCAGGTTTAGATCATTGAGGAGGAACCAGATAAAGTGTTCTATTGAGCCTTCTCTAACCAATAGTATGATAGAATAGCTAGAAAGAATCCTGAGATGATAACACATTGAATGCCCTTGACTCTGTTACCAAAGGCTCAAGTATTATAATCAAGGACAGCAAGTCATCATGTCAGCATTCAAAACAGCAGAAAGACAATCAGCTGCAGAACTAGCAACCTCAACATGGCCACTATCAGTGACAACATCTGAAGACAATGACAAACTGAACAATTCAGAATTGATGGAAGAAATCAGACAGTTGTGCACAATAATATAGAAGAACAACACAAAAGATATTGAAAAAAGACTTGAACAGCTTTAAGAAATGATTTAAAAACTTGATAAATTATAATGCACACAACAAATCATCATAACTTAACTTAAACCACCAAAATCCAAATCATTTGATGGACAATCTTGCTGTTTACAGGCATTCCTCACTCAGCTTGAATTGTATTTTGAAATGATAGAAATCACCAGAGATTACAACAAGATTATGCTAGTGATATTCTACATGAGAGAATCAGCATTTGATTGAATTAATCCCATCATGAAGAACAGAAAAGAAAACTAAGATAATAAAGAAAACCAAGATGAAATCATCAAGCAAGTATTCAGCAAATACATAAGTTTCACTATGGAATTGAATAAGATTTTTAAAGTGATCAATCAGACCAAAGTCATAGAATAGAAACTGTGACAACTTCAACAGATTGAATCAGCTAGATAATACATCACACAGTACCAACAAATCATATTACACTTGCAATAGAAAAACAAAGTGCAGATTGTGACATATAAACAAGGACTAAGAGAAAAAGTCCAAGACAAATTAGCCAGAGAAAAATTAATCACCAATATTGACAAATTAATTGAACAATTCATACAAATTAACAACAGAATCTATGAGAGAAAGTTAACCAAGCAACAAGTGAAACAATGAAGAAATAGTGGACAGTTTACATAGCATCTGTAGTACATCAATCAAAAATCACAGCAGAGAAAATCTAAAGTGAACTTTTACAGACCACAACCAATGGAATTGAATGTGACATAACAGAAAGACAAGGCCAAGACCAAGCCAGAGAACAAGCAAAAAAAAGAGATCATATATTATAACTGTCAGAAGAAAAGGCATATAGTCAAACACTGCAAATCACCTAAAAAAGAGACACAACAGCTTAACACAACAAGACTTTTCAAAGATTGACTTTAATGACAAACTTGAAAGCCAAGAATGGGCACAATATGAAGAGTTACAGCATTTGAAATATGAAGAAAAAGACTGAAAACTAATTGAGACATTTGAAAAGACAACAAAACCACACAAGATCATGACACAAATTGAAGATGAAATAAATAAAATATTTCAAAGAATATCTGAAGAACTCAGTCATGATAACAGCACCAAAAAACAACAGATTGTGAGGCACATAAAAACTGAAATGAACTTTACAGTTGAAATCATCATCAATGCAGTGAAGATGGCAATGATAGAACTGAACAAAGACACAAGCAACACTTTAGAAGATGTTGAGATGATTGTGAACCAAATTATAAATATCAAGCAATACAGAAAAGAAGAGAAATAACAATGCTGAATAAAGAAAACAGCAGAGCAAGATGATTCAAATGACAAAATCATCAAATGATATACACAAAAACAAAGCATACAACAGATTTATGAAAAACTAATAAAGAACAACAAAAATTTCATCACTGAAGAATAACACAAAGTCAGTGAAACACCTGAGAAATCAGAAAGTGAGATAAGGTCACTTGAGACCAAAGGAAAACCAGGCAATGAGACAACTGAGGCTGAGATGCAAGTGATAAATTCCACTTTGCTAAACTCAGATGAGAACAGTCATAAGTGAGAGACTCATTGAACTGAAGAGAATTTTCTAAAAAGAGAGACATCAGCTTATTGTGATAAGTCAGAATGTACATACATAGAGTATCAAAGACACCCACAGCACAAAAACATACATTGAATAGCATGTTATAACAACTATTGCATAAGGCACTATGATGCAAAGGTCAGCAGTGCATATTTCTCACAGGAAAATTAAATCAGAAGACAACAACAAGAGTGACAACATCAGATGGCAGCAACAGCCAGAGGCTAACATGTCAAGATACAGGCTAAGATTATAGGCCAGTCAGCTAGAGTGCTAGTTGACTCAGAAACCACAGAAAACTTTATAAATTCAGAATTCATGAAAAGGCTATGAATTTTAGAAATAGCCAAACAACAGCCAGTATTGATTTCAGAACTTAATGAAGAAAATTTAAAACAGTTTCTGACCACAGAGATAGAATTAATATCAGTCTTAATTCAGAACCATTTGAAGTTACTTAACTTTGATGTAACCAAAGTTGAAGAGTACAATGTGATACTCAGAATACCATGACTAAAGCAACACAATCTAGAGATTGACTGAACACATAATAAGATACAGTTCACATGATGTACATGTGGAATAAGGCCAAAACAAGACCACTCACAGATCTCAGAGAGTTAGGCAAGAAGTGAGATAGAGTCAGTCACAAAAGAAACTGAGTTGAGAGGAATAATCAGTGGCCTTAGAATGAAGAGACAGACAGAGCCTGAGGAGCCTACAAACAGTGAGTCAACAGATGAGACTATGCAAAGAGACATGCAAACCCAAAAGAGGCAGCATAGTCAGACACTATATGGCACTGCAGTGAGCAAAAGAGAAGCACAAGAAGCAACAGAATTAACAATTTCAAACAAGTATGAGTAATTCAAAGATCTCTTTGATCTTAGTATCAATGAAGAATTGTCAGACTATGGATCATTTGATCATAAGATACTTCTAATGGAAGAAAAGACATTAATATGCAGACCAATTTACCAGCTCTCAGAAAGAGAATTGAAGGTATTGAAAGCATACATTGAAGAAAACCTAAGGAAAGATTATGTGCAATCATCAAAATCACCAGCAGAATATTCAGTTCTGTTTGTACCAAAGAAAGATGAAAGTCTACAACTATGTGTGAACTACAGACAACTGAATGCAATCACAATAAAAGACAAACACCTATTGCTGTTAATTATAGAGATACAAAATGTGATATGAGAAGCAAAATGGTTTACAAAATTCAATGTGGCAGATGCATACAACAAACTACAAATCAAACCAGAAGAAGAATGAAAAACAGCATTTAGAACTAAGTTCAGACACTATAAGTATAAGATTATGTCTTTTGAACTTATAAACACACCAGCAACATTTTAGCATTTCATCAACTTAGTACTAGACAAGTATCTATTTAACTTCATTGTGGCCTATTTGAATGACATCTTAATATTCTTTAAGAGTCTTAAAGATCACATCAGATATGTCAGAATGATACTACAGAAACTATGACTAGCAAAGCTACAACTCAAGCTAAAGAAGTGTGAATTTCATGTTCAGAAGACAGACTTCTTAAAACATTGAATTACTCAAGAAGAGATATAGACAAATCAACTAAAGATTCAGGCAATCAGAGATTGGCCAATACTGACAAATCTATGAGAATTACAAGCATTCATTGAAATGATGAACTACTACAGATGATACATCAGATAATACACAGACATCATGAAACCACTATTCAACCTATTGAAGAAAAAAAGAGAGTTTCAATAGACTAAAATGCAACAGAAAGCATTCAAAGAAATTAAAATGAAAGTGACAACAGCACTAGTGATCAGACAACATGTACCAGAAAAAAAAACAATTCTTAAAACTAATGCATCAGACTATGCATTAGAAGCAGAAATGTCACAGCCAGACAATGATGGAAAGTTACACTCAGTGGCATATTATTCAAGGAAGATGATATTAGCAGAACTCAATTACAAAATTTATAACAAGAAACTGCTAGCTATAGTGACAATGTTTTGACATTGGAGAGTTTATTTTAAAGAAGCTAAACACATAATTAGAGTGATCACTAATCACAAGAATTTTACTTACTTCACAACAACTAAAGTGTTAACATGAAGGCAAGCAAGATGGGCAAAAGTATTAGCCAACTACAACTTCACAATTGAACATTGCAGTGAAAAACAGAATGAGATAGCAGATGCACTCAGCAGATGATTAAATTATAAGAAAAAAGTTCAAGAACCAGAATCAGCACTATTGAAATTCCAGAAGAATAAAACAATGACATACAACAAACAAATAGCAACATTAGCAGCAACAATGACTATTGAGAGTCAAGATGAGAAACTGATATAAATTATCAGATGGGAAATTGCAAAAGATAAGAATCTCAAAATAATCAAGAAAAAGACCAACAAGATAACAGAAGACAACAGATTGATCTACTACAATAAACTAATATACATACTGTTTACAGCAAGAATGAAAGTAATCAAAAGATATTATAAGCCATCAACAAAAGGACATTTTGAAACTGAAAAGACAAAAGAATTAATATTGAGAAACTTCTATTTTCCAAATATGCAATGGACAATATACTGATACTTAAAAGAATGTGACACTTGTCAGAGAAACAAGACAGTGAGACATTTACCATACAGAGAATTACAATCACTTGCAATATTCACTCAATCTTGGGAATGAATTACCATGAATTTTATCATGCAACTATCAGAGTCAAAGAAGAACAAAGTTACATACAACACTATCCTCACAGTGGTGGATAGATTAACAAAATATACATACACCATATCAATGAGAACAGATGCAACAGCTTCAGACACAGCATATTTATTACTTTGATATGTGTTTAACAAACACAGCACACCAAAGAGAATTATTACAGACAGAGATTCACAATTCACATCAAAATTATGAAAGACATTGATGAATATGACTGGCATTGAGCATAGACTCAGCACAGCTTATCATCCACAGACAGATGAACAAATAAAAAGAATGAACCAGACAATTGAGCAGTATTTATGAAACTACACAAATTACAATCAAAGCAATTGGGTTGAACTACTATCTATGGCATAATTTGCATACAACAATTCAATCAATGCAATAACCAAGAAAACACTGTTTTATACCAATTTTGGATATAATTCCAAATTTGGCAGTGAACTAAAGAAAACATAAAAAATAAACCACAAAGCAGAAAAGAAAGTGACACAGCTACAAACACTGCACAAGCAACTATGGAAAGATATTGAATTTGTGAACCTCAGAATGGCAGTTTACTACAGCAAAACTCATCAGAGAGGACCTAACCTAAAAAGAGGGGAAAAAGTATACTTGCTATGCAAAAACATTAAGATGAAATAATCAAGCAGCAAACTTGACAGCAAGAAAATTGAACTGTTCATTATCAAAGAAAAAATTGGACCAGTGAATTACAAATTAAAACTACTAGACAGCATAAAGATACATCTAATTTTTCATATCTCATTATTGGAATCAGCATCACAAAGTGCTCAGATGTAGAATGAAGAGATCAAAACCACAGAAAAAAAATACAAAGTTGAAAGAATTCTAGACAAGAGAAAGGTCAATGGACAAACATAATATTTGGTACAGTGGAAGAGATATGATACTTCAGAAAACACTTGAGAACCAGTTAAGAATTTGACAAATTGCCAGCATCTGATGAAGGCACATTAAGACCAACAGAAGTTCAGAAATCAGAACTCAGATCAGAAAGAGAATCATCCATAACCAAAGCCAGAAAAACAGAATTAGGCAGAGAAATGACCTCAGAATCACAGTGAAGAAGAAAAGCACTTTGATTATGAAGCTCTTGTTGACATTCACAGAGCACCTCATGCTTAGATAACTTTTTAAATATACATTTTTGAATAACACTCATTTCAGCATGCAACTAATCAGCACATTTTTGAAGCAGATAAATATTGAAATCTCTAGCAATCAAGGTAAAAGCAACTTGAGCTTTTTCTTTATGAAGTGAATTTCACTGGTGATTATTCATAATGAGACCAGAGCAGTGGAAGTTGTAACACAGACAGGAAGAGCAGAATGAGAACTAAGAATTAAACACTACACACAGAATAGATGACAAGAAACAATAATCACAGAGAAAAAAAACAATAAAACTATTACTGTCTATACAGTCAGCAAGAATCATACATTCCCTATGACAATTACACAAAACTCAAGGAAGTTTGCAAGAAGGCATCACAATGACACTCAAAACAAGGCACAACAGAATCACTTACAACAAACAAGTCAAAGTTCTGATGGTAATGAGAGTAAGCACTTTACTTATGTGTCTTCAGAGACAAAGACCTTGAAGAGGAGAAAGTGATATTATGAACCAACCATGAAGAGGCATAACTGTGACACCTCAATAAGATGAGACTCTACAGCACAGCACTAGAGTAAAGCAGACACCAAGGTCATGTGATGATAAATGAGTCCAATATCACATGATAAGAAATAGTCCACAAGGGACTATAAGAAGATAGTCCAGTGAGAACTACAGAAAGAAAGTCCATATGGGACTATAAGAAATTATAGAAAAAAAGACTAAATCATGAGATATATAAGAATGCTCATTTCAGTCTAGCAGATATATTTAGTTCTTCACATTCAATCTAATTTTATTATCTACTATCTACTACAGGTCAGTAAGAACAGTACTGAAAGAATTATAATTTGATCAGACTCTACTTCTGACTTAGCTATTGTTATTTAGTTAGACTCACTGAGTTACCCAATGTACAAAAGCCTTACTCAACAGACTGTGGTAAGCAGACTGCATTAACTGCCTACAGACAAGACCTAAGCAGGTTTAGGTCATTGAGAAGGAACCAGATAAAGTGTTCCATTGAGTCTTCCCTAACCAATAGTACAATAGAATAGCTAGGAAAGATCCTGAGGTGGTAACAACAATTTTCTATGGGAATTCAGACTGAATACAAATTTATGTGCATGCAAGGCTAAATCCATTAACTATAAAAGTCTAGCTAAACAAGTGTAATAAATTATATACTAATATTAAAAATATTATTTTCTGACACATCTTCTCAGCTGAATAGTCATTCAGCTGAATACACTGATCTTATCATTTTAGCAGTTCTGCAACATCATTTCAAGTCTCAAATCTTTTATATCTCTTTATTTCAATTTCACATTGAGAATAGTGAGGTTCTTTAAGCCTAGCATTTCAATGAATTTTCACTGTTTTTTACCATATAACATTTTGATTAAGCCATCAGCAGGCATTTAATTAATTAGCATTCAGCTAACATTTATCTTCTCAGTCTGAGCTTATTTTTATAATCAGTGCTGATGAATATTAACATGCTACAGTTTAATAGTTATATGAGAATTTTCACTGCTAATTAAATAAACTATTTGATAGTTATCACATTAAATTGAAAGATTCATTTCAGAATCAAATTGCAGTGCTTTAAACATTTATTTTCACCAAAAAAGCTATTTTTCAGCTTCAAATATTGCTAAAAGCTTTGCTTTAGTGAATGAAATAATCATTATTTTTTAACACATCATCTTTTAGTCAACAAATTTTTTAAATAGCTTTATGAGATATTTCTCAAAGCTTCATTGATTAAAGTTATTAGCTAGCAAAATGTCATTAGCACTAAGAAACATCTTCTCAGTAGAATTACTATTATATTTAATAGCATAATGCTTAGTTCTCAATAAATATTCAATTGTTTGAATCACTGCCTTGAGATGCTGAGAATCAAAATTAAACAAAAACTGAGATAAATTTTCAGCAGTGTAAATGATGTCAAGTCTAGTTATCACTGTAAAATATAAAATTGATTTTACTAACTGCTAATATTGATGAATTTTTTGTCTTATAGTCTGTCTGGTAAACATTATCAATTTCTCATAGAATAAAAGCAATCTCAGAAACTTTTTAGAAGCAATATTATATTTAGCAGTCATATGTTTGATATAGAAGTTTTAACAAAGTCAAAGCTTTTTATTCTTTTTATCTTAAACAATTTTAATGTTTAGAAATCATTTTGCTAATTTTAAATTGTGTAGTTTGTATTCAGATTGAAGTTGTTAAATAAAAATTTTCATTTTATACTTCAAATATGATATTTTGAAATGCAACATTAAAATGTCATTCACAAAAAATATTATTAATAAATTCTTGTGAATGAAAAGGCATAGCTCATTAAATATAAATTTAAATTTTATTTAAGTTAAAGTAGCTAACAGCTGCTTTTATCAAAGGCAAAGTGATTTTCATAGTTCATATAGCAATTTTTTTAATAGCTACACTTTCTTCTGTCTTTGCATTTCAGAAAGAAGTTTAATGTAAATAATTTTGTTAAAATCAGATTAAACAAAAGCATTGATTACATTTAATTAAACTATTTTCATGTCAAATGCTGCAACAAGAAATATTATCATTTTAAACAATTTTGCAGCTAAAGTAGCAGCAGTAGTGTTCTCTTATGTGACAAATTGAAGATCATCTCTAACACAAAAACAAGTTTTAAACTTCAGCAGATATTTTTCTTTATCAAACTTGTATGTAAAAATTCATTTCAGAGACACAATAAAAAAGTTATATAATCAATTAATTTTCTAGTAGATGCTTAAATGTTACCACCTCAGGATTCTTTCTAGCTATTCTATTGTACTGTTCATTAAGAAAGGCTCAACAGAACACTTTACTTGGTTTCTTCTTGATGACCTAAACTTGCTTAGGTCTTGTTCTTAGGCAGTTAATGCAGCTTGCTTACCACAGTTCATTGAGTAAGGCTTCATACATCAGATAACTCAGTGAGTCTTAACTGAATAACAATAGCTAAGTCAGAAGTAGAGTTTGATTGAATTGTAATTCTTTTAGTACTGTTCTTACTGACCTGTAGTAGATAGTAGATAAACAATATAATATTGAGTGTAAAAAACTAAATACATCTGCTGGGTGAGAATGAGCTTTCTTATATATCTAGTTCTCTGTATACCATTTCATATATTAATTCATATATCATTTCATATACCAATTCATATATCATTTATTCCTATGTTGTATACCATTTCTATTTCTTTGTGTCTTGGTGTAGTTGATATATCAAATTGTCATATAATTTCATAATTGTCTCTTGTGTCTGCCTTGCTCTAGTGCTGTGCTATAGAGTCTCATTTTATCAGAGTGTCACAGTTGTGCCTCTCCATGGTTGGTCTGTAACATTAAAGCAGCAAAGTCATTTATTTTTTTTAGCAGCACATATTCAGTTGTTTTTGAACATATGTTTTTTTATATTTCATCATTTCTTTAGAGATGTAAAGAAATCATTTTAATGGTGCTTTCAGTTCAGAGTTTGGTTTAGAGATTTTTCTCAATGCTTAAATGCTTTAGCTATAAAAGTGTAATGAAGATTTACATTTAAATTAAATGAAGTGTTCAATAATTAAACATAAAATGCTTATTTTAACTTTAGCTTCTGTTTTTCATTCAAAATCAGAGATAGACTTAATGTTAATTTAATCTTTTTGCTCAGTTCAGATAATGACAAAAGTATTTATAAAGTAAAGTTTTCATCAAAATGAACTTTTTTAAAAGTAGAAAGTTTTGAAGAAGTTAGTACAGAATAATATAAATTTCAAACAGTATAAAAATTATATAGCATAATTAAATTCATCTCATTTTTACTTTTTTTATTACATTTATCTTTCAATAAGTTAAGCTTTGACAACTCATCTCATAGTGAAATCTTTGAAAATGCTTTTGATATATTTTTTAAATATTTTTTTAGCAAATTTCACAGTGTTTAGTACTTTATATGCAATAATGCTGAATAAAGCGATGTCTCAGCAAAAGTGTAAATGCTTAAGTTAATTTTCAAATCAGAAAATTTCTCAAACATTTTATAATATTGATTTAAAATTATAAAAATATCTAAATTAAATGCTGAAGTTTACTCAGCATGCTGTTGCTAAATAAATAACTGATTAAATGCTTAAGCAGATGACAAAGTTAAGTCTGGTAATATTAAATATTTCAAATTTTTAGTAATTAATACAGTTATCTGATTTTCAGCACTAGTTATAATAATTTTAGTAGATTTAATATTATAGTGCTAAGCAAACTTCTTATAGTGTTAAGTTTAACTAGTATTCTGATACTTTAGTTGCCTTTTCACTTTATTTTTTATTATATCAAAGTGATAAATATTTTAAACATCAACTGGCTCAAAAATCTTTAATAGTGTTTAAATTTTGATAAGCAGTTCAGAGAATTTTACTTTAAGTCTCATGCTTAGTATAAAGTTATTCAAATTATATTTTCTTATCTCATTAAACACTACATCTCACACACAAAAGACTTAAGCATTTTTTTTCAGCTCAAGATTGAAAATTTTTCAAATATTCAATGATTTATATTTCACTAGATATTTAACTACTGTGCAAGGCTTCATTTTATTCAGTTTTAAAATATTATTGCATTAGTAAAATGCTATAAAGCCAAACTAGTATAGCATAAACACATTAGGTTTGATTACCTCATATTTTAAAGCATTATTTAGTTTTTTTATGAGTGTGATTTATTTATTTTCAATTTTAATGAATGTTTTGTTTAGTATCTAGCACACTGTCTTGTAGACTTTCAGATGAAAAAAATGAGAAAGATTTAACTTTATTATCATTGCTCACAATTATATAGTTAATATAGCTTTTGTTTGCTTTGAAAGTTTATTCATTTTAAAAAATTTAACAATTATAAAGTTCATTTAACTATCTCTCTCTCTGATTAAAATGTTGATTTTCTAATTTAAAGACTGCTTATTATTACACTAAATTATTTGAATATTTAAATTTCACTGTGCAAAAACATAATTAAAGAATATATATATTACATTAACACATTTGCTCTTTTTCTCATGAGTAAAAATGAAATGCAGTTGTGTATAATTGTTGAGAAAATGCATTACTCAGCAATGCTCATTATATTCTTTGTTTAAAGATATCAAATTAAAATAAATCTTTTAAAATGATTACTGAGCATGTTCTATCACTGAACAATATAATATTTGCCTAAAAGCTTGAAATAGCTTGCAGATAAAGTATTTTATTAAAGTGAAAATTGAAGCTGAAGTCAAGCTCATTAAGCTAGCTAAGCTCACTAAAGATGTTCTAGTTAACTTTATTTCTTTCATTAGCTTAGTTGCAATTTTCAATGCTTCTTAATTTAAATGTTCAAACCACTTATGCTACTGCTGCTCAGTTCTCTTTAAAAATTTCAGTATAGCTGATTTTAAATATTTTCTTCTGATCACTGCAAATATATATTTAGTATCTTTTTTCATCATTTCCACATATTGAACTATAAGAAAATTATAATGTCATTTAACTATGCAGAGTTCTGACTTATTCTTTTTGATAAGCTGTTTGTGCTTAATATTTCAAAAAAATTTAGCATTTTTAGCCTTCATCAAGGAAAGAATATTAATATGCATTCTCAGAATATATATAGTATTCAGAAGTGTGATTTTAACTGGCTAACTAGTTGATTTTCTAGCATTTATTCTCACAGTGCTTTATTTCTTAATCAGAATATGAGTATTTTTAGCCTTAAATAGTTCTCAGAACTAGCATCACACAGATTAAACATGCAATTAAAATTATTGCAAATATAAAAAGTTGCATCACTGTTTGCAATAGTAAAATTGAAAAAATTAGCATCTTTAAGATTTAGAAAGTTCACCATGTATGCTATCATCACTGCTTTATTCTTTTTCTTCAAGATCTCACTAAAGATAAAGAATGAAAGCATTTTGAACTTTATATTAATTCTTTTAAATGAGTTCTCAACAAAAGTATATATTTTAAAGTTTTTTAAATTCTTCTTGACTTTCTCAACAATTTTAAGTTTTGTCTGTCAATTTGTTATTCATTTCTTCTCATTTTAAGTATAAGCATAAGTCTGGCCAGTGTCTACTCTTTTCAGAGCAAATTCATTTACATGCACATTTTCTTACTTTTCACTTAAATTTTTAACTGAAGTTATTTTGCTTTGTGTTCTACTTATAACTTTAAAGAATAGCAAATGTTTGATTAATTATTTTAAACATTGCTCAATTGATTTAATTTAATAAAAGATTATTTCAAATAACTTTAACTATTATGAAATAAATAAGCTTTTTAGTTTTTTTCATTCTTTTAAGGTCTCAATACATTAGTGAATTAATTTTTTTAATCACTTGTATAAAATTCTCAACATTTGCTTTATTTTTGATTAGCAAAAGATCAACATTTTTAGCTTTAAAATAAAAATTTTTTAATTTTATAATTTAGTTCTGAATTGACTTATTTAAACAATTTTTTAGTGGGCATCTTACAGTCTTATACTGAGTACATATCTTAATTTTTCTCATCTTATTGTTTAGTTTATAATATATTTTCAGCTTCTTCATTTTATTTCAAATGATTGTTTGATTTGTGATTTTTTTTTCAAGCCTATGTTAATATCATTTTGTTCAGAAGTCAAAACATATAAATTATTTCTGACATTGCCACTTTGTTACAGACCAATCATAAAGAGGCACAACTGTGACACTCTGATAAAATAAAACTCTATAATATAGCACTAGAGCAAGGCAGACTCAAGAGACAATCATAAAGTCATATGATAATTTAATATATCAACTCAGTGAAACTGTTACAGACCAACCATGAAGAGACACAACTGTGACACTCTGATAAGATGAGACTCTACAGCACAGCACTAAAGCAAGACAGACATAAGAGACAATCATAAGATCACATGACAATTTGATATACCAACCACACCAAGACACAAAGAAACAGAAATGGTATACAACATAGGAATAAATGGTATATGGATTGGTATATGAAATGATATATGAATTGGTATATAAAATGATATACAGAGAACTAAATATATAAAAGAGCTCATTTCCACCCAGCAGATATATTTAGTTTTTTACATTCAATCTGATTTTATTATCTACTATTTACTACAGGTCAGTAAAAACAGTACTGGAAAAATTACAATTCAATCAAACTCTACTTCTGACTTAGCTATTGTTATTCAGTTGAGACTTATCAAGTTACCAACATATGAAAGCTTTACTCAATGAACTGTGGTAAGCAGGCCATATTAACTGCCTATGGACAAGACCTAAGCAGATTTAGGTCATTGAGGAGAAACTAAGTAAAGTGTTTTGTTGAGCCTTCTCTAACAAACAGTACAATAGAATAGCTAGGAAAAATTCTGGGGTGGTAACAGAAACACACAGACTGGTATACAGAATAATATACAGTATAGCAACAAGTATAGCAAGGCAAGTGGTATATAAAATAATATACAAAAGACTAAATATATAAAAAAGCTTATTTCCACTCAGCAGATGTATTTAGTTTTTTACACTTAATATCATATTGTTTATTTACTATCTACTACAGGTTAGTAAAAATAGTATTGAAAAGATTACAATCTAATTAAACTCTATTTCTAACTTAGCTATCATTATTCAATGAGACCCACCAAGTTACTCAACACATGAAGCCTTACTTAACAGATTATAGTAAGTAGACTACATCAACTGCTTAAGGACAAGACCTAAGTAGATTTAAATCATTGAGAAAGAACACAGATAAATGTTTTGTTAAGCCTTCTCTAACAAACAATATAATAGAATAGCTAGAAAGAATTCTGAAGTAATAACACATTAAGTGCTTTTGATTTTGTTATCAAAAGCTTAAGTATTATAACCAAAAACAGCAAGTCATCATATTAGCATTCAAAACAGCAGAAAAGCAACTAGCTGTGAAACTAGCAACTTCAGCACAGCCATCATTAGTGACAACATCTGAAGACAATGACAAATCAGACAATTCAAAATTGATGAAAGAAATTAAATAGTTATATATAATAATACAGAAGAACAATATAAAAAATATTAAAGAAAGACTTAAATAGCTTCAAGAAATAATTTAAAAACTTAATAAATCACAACACACACAACAGACCACTACAACTCAACTTAAACCATTAAAACCTGAATTATTTGATGGGCAATCTCATTGTTTACAGGCATTTCTCACTCAGCTTGAATTGTATTTCAAAATGATGAGAATCACTAGAGATTACAACAAAATTATACTAGTGATATTCTATATAAGAGAATTAGCATTTGATTGAATTAACTTCATTGTGAAAAACAGAAAAAAAAACCAAAACAACAAAGAAAATTAAGACAAGATCACTAAGTGAGTATTTAGTGAATACATAGATTTCACCACAGAATTAAATAAAATTTTTGAAGTAATCAATTAGACTAAAGTTATAAAACAGAAACTATGACAACTCTGACAGACTGAATTAGCCAGACAGTATACAACACAGTATTAACAAATCATGTCTCACTTGCAATGGGAAAACAAGGTGCAGATTATGACATATGAACAAAAACTAAAAGAAAAAGTTCAGAATAAATTAGCTAGAGAAAAACTACTTACTAACATTGACAAATTGATTAAATAATTCATATGAATCAACAACAAAATTTATAAAAAAAAGTTGGCCAAGCAACAAGTGAAACAATGAAGAAATAATGAATAGCCTACATGGCACTCATAACACATCAATTAAGAACAACAGCATAGAGAATTTAAAGTGAACTTTTACAGACCACAACTAATGAAATTGAACACAACACAACAGAAAGACAAGGCCAAAACTAAGCTAGAGAACAAGCAAAAGAAAAAAATCATATGCTATAACTGCTAGAAGAAAGAGCATATAGCCAAATACTGCAAATCACTCAAGAGAGAGACACAATAGCTTAACACAACAAGTAACAAAATTGGTAATAATGACTTTTTAAAGATTGACTTTAGTAACAAACTTGAAAGCCAAAAATAAGCACAATATGAAGAGTTACAACATTCAGAATATGAAAAAAGAGACTAGAAATTAATTGAGACATTTAAGAAGACAACAAGATCACACAAAATCACAATGCAAATTGAAAATGAAATAAATGAAGTATTTTAAAAAACACTCAAAGAACTCAGCCATAATGATAGTATTAAAAAGCAATAAATTATGAGATGTATGAGAACCAAAATAAACTTCACAGTTAAGACTATCATTGACACAGTGAAGATAATAGTAATAGAACCAGACAAAGACACAAGTAATGCTTTAGAAAATGTTAAGATGATTATAAATTAAATTATAAGTATTAAGCAATACAAAAGAAAAAAAAAACAACAATGCCAAATGAAGAAAACAGCAGAGCAAAATAACTCAAATAATGAAATCATCAGATGATATGCACAAGAACAAAGTATACAACAAATCTATAAAGAACTAATGAGAAATAATAAAGATTTCATCATCAAAAAATGGCATAAAGCCAGCAAAACATCTAAGAAATCAGAAAGTGAGTGAAGATCACTTAAAATCAAAGAAAAACTAGACAATAAAGCAACTGAGGCTGAGACACAAATGATAGATTCTATTTTGCTAAACTTAGATAAGAACAGTCATAAGCAAGAGACTCATCAGACTAAAATTTAAGAGAATTTCTCACAGAGAGAAACATCAGCTTATTATGATAAGCCAGAATGTATATATATAGAGTATCAGAAACACTTACAACACTAAAGCATGCATTAAACAGCATGTTATAACAACTATTGCATAAGGCACTATGATATGAAGGTCAGCAGTGTATATTTTTCACAAAAAAATCAAACTAGAAAATGACAATGAAAGCAACAACATCAAATGGCAGTGACAGCCAAAGGCCAACATATCAAGATACAGACTAAAATTATGAGCTAACTAGCTAAAGTGCTAATTGACTTAGAAGCCACTAAAAACTTTATAAATTCAGAATTCATAAAAAAGCTATAAATCTTAAAAAGAGTTAAACAACAGTCAGTACTGATTTCAAAACTCAATAAAGAAAATTTGAAATAGTTTTTAATCACAGAGATAAAATTGATACTAGTCTTAGTTCAAAACCATTTGAAGTTACTTAACTTTGATGTGACCAAAGTTGAAAAGTACAATGTGGTATTTGAAATACCATGGCTAAAACAATATAATTTAAAAATCAACTAAACACACAATAAGATACAGTTCACACAATGTATATGTGGAATAAAGCCAAAACAAGACCACTTACAAGCCTCAGAGAGTTGGATAAGAAGTAAAGTAAAGTCAGCTACAAAAGAGACTGAGTTGAGAAAAACAACTAGTGGCTTTAAAACAAAGAGATAGACAGAGCTTAGAAAGCCTACAAATAGTGAGTCAATAAGTGAGACTATGCAAAGAGACATGCAAATCTAAGAGAGGCAGCATAGTTAGACACTATACAGCACTGCAGTAAGCAAAAGAGAAGTGCAAGAAGCAATAAAACTGACAATTCTAAAAGAGTATGAGTAATTTAAAAATCTCTTTAATTTTAGTATCAATAAAAAATTGCCAAATCACAAATCATTTGATTATGAGATATCTTTAATGAAAGAAAAAAAACTAACATGCAAACCAATTTATCTAATGTCAGAAAGAGAAGCAAAAGTTGCAAAAGAATACATTAATAACAAATTGAGATAAGATTACATTAAACTAGTAACATCATTAGCAAAATACTCAGTGTTATTTGTGCCAAAGAAAGACAGCAACTTACAATTCTGTATCAATTACAGACAGCTGAATAAGATTATAATCAAAGACAAATACTCATTATTATTAATCACCAAGATATAAGACATAGTACAAGAAGCAAAATGGTTTATAAAATTTGATGTTGCAGACACATACAACTAGATACAGATTAAACCTAGAGACAAATAAAAAACAGCATTTAGAACCAAGTTTAGACACTATTAATACAAGATTATGCCTTTTAGATTGACAAACACACCAGCAACATTTCAGAGATTTATCAATTTAGTACTAGGCAAATATCAATTTGACTTTATTATAGCTTATTTGAATAACATCTTAGTATTTTTCAAAAGCTTTAAAAATCATGTCAGACACATCAGAATGGTACTACAAAAACTACAATTAGTGAAGCTACAACTCAAGCTAAAGAAATGCAAATTCCATGTTCAGAAGACAAATTTTCTAAAATATTAGATTACTTAAAAAAAAATACAAACAAATTAACTAAAGATTTAAGCAATTAGAGATTGACTAATACCAACAAATCTACAAGAATTACAAGCATTTATTGAAATGGTGAACTACTACAGACAATACATTAAATAATACATAAATATCATGAGACTACTATTCAATCTTTTGAAAAAGAAGAAAAAGTTTCAATAAACAAAAACAGAACAGAAAGCATTTAAAGAAATGAAAATGAAAATAATAATGGCATCAGTAATCAAACAGCACAATTTAGTGAAGAAAACAATCATTAAAACTGACACATCAGACTATGCAATTGAAGCAGTAATGTTACAGCCAGATGACAATAAAAAACTACACTCAGTAGCATATTACTTAAGAAAGATAATATTAGCAAAACTCAACTATAAGATTCACAACAAGAAATTATTGGCCATAGTAACAGTGTTTCAATAGTGGAGAGTATATCTTGAAGAAGTTAAGCACATAATTAGAGTGATTACTAATCACAAGAATTTTATTTACTTCACAACAACTAAAGTGTTAACACAAAGACAAGCAAGATGAGCAGAAATATTGATGAATTATAATTTTAAGATTGAATATTGCAATGAAAAGTAAAACAAATAAGCAAACACACTTAGCAAACAATTAAATCACAAGAAAGAAGTTTTTAAATCAGAACTAGTGCTATTGAAATTTCAGAAGAATGAAATAATAACATACAACAAATAGACAATAACATTAGCAATAACAATAACTATCAAAAGTCAAGATAAGAAACTAATACAAATTATCAGATAAGAAATTGCAAAAGATAAAAATCTCAAAATGATCAGAGAAAAGACTGACAAAATAACAAAAAACAATAAACTAATTTACTACAATAGATTGATATACATACTATTTACAGCAAGAGAAAAAGTGATTAAGAAACATCACAAGCCACCAACAAGAGAACATTTTGAAACTGAAAAGATAAAAGAATTGATATTAAAAAACTTTTATTTTCCAAACATGTGATGAACAATATACTGATACTTGAAGAAATGTAACACTTGTCAGAGCAATAAGACAGTAAAACATTTACCATACAGAGAATTACAATTACTTGCAGTACCCACTTGACCTTGAGAATGAATTATCATAGACTTCATCATGCAACTATTAAAATCAAAAAAGAACAAAGTTATATACAACATTATTTTCACAGTGGTGGATAGATTGACAAAATATATATACACTATATCAACAAGAACAAACACAACAGCTTTAGACATAGCATACTTGCTACTTCAATATGTGTTTAGCAAACATAGCACATCAAAGAGAATTACAACAGACAGAAATTCACAGTTCACATTGAAGTTATGAAAGACATTGATAAATATAACTAGCATTGAGCATAGACTCAACACAGTTTATCATTCACAGACAGATGAACAAACAGAAAAAATAAATTAAACAATTAAGCAATATTTACAGAATTACATAAATTACAATCAAAGCAATTAAATTGAACTGCTATCTATGACACAATTTGCATACAACAATTCAATCAATGCAACAACTAAAGAAACACTGTTTTATATCAATTTTGAGTATAATCCCAAATTTGACAGTGAACCACTGAAGACATGGGAAATGAACCACAAAGCAGAAAAGAAAGTGACATAGCTACAAACATTGCACAAGCAACTACAAAAAGATATTGAATTTATGAACCTCAAAATGGTGGTTTACTACAATAAAACTTATTAAAGAAGATCTAATCTAAAAAGAAAAGAAAAAGTATACTTGCTACACAGAAATATTAAGACAAAACAATCAAGCAGCAAACTTGACAACAAGAAAATTGAATTATTTATTATTGAAGAGAAAATTGAACCAGTGAACTACAAATTGAAACTATTAAACAGTATAAAAATACATCTGATTTTTCATATCTCATTATTGGAACTAGCACCACAGAACACTTAAATGTGAAACAAAGAAGTTGAAACCACAGAAAAAGAATACAAAGTTGAAAGAATTTTAAACAAGAGAAAAGTTAACAGACAAACACAATATCTAGTGAAGTGAAAGAGGTATAATATCTTAAAGAACACTTAGAAACTCATTAAGAATTTGACAAATTGTCAACATTTAATGAAGAGATATTGAGACTGGCAGAAGCTCAGAAACTAGAACTCAGATTATAAAAAAGTTAACTTATTAATAAATTATTAAAAGTAGCTGATAGCTTTTGATGCTGACAATCATTCTCATCAGCCATATAACACAATTTGGCTGCATTCTTAAGAGAATTCAGCTCTTCAAGAATTTTGAGGATGTGAGTATTATGATCAGACATTTTAGAACCACACTTTTTCAGAAATTTGCAATGCTTTCAGAGATGAAGAATTTTGAAAAACAAAAGAGTCTGCTGCTCTTCAGCCTCAGTTAATTTAGCCTTTAGTTTATTTTTAGCAGATTGAAGATTACACTATTCTTTATCACTATGAAAATGCTTTTCACATTTTTGACTGCATTTAGTATATGCAGCACAGTTTTTGCAACAATCATTTATTTTGCAAGGAATACCACAAGAAAAACAATATTGACAAGAAAACTTCACAATAAAACTGTTCTTTTTGATTTCCTTGAAGCAACAATAGTTTTCACAATACTGATCATGAAGAGAGTCAGTTTTCAATACACACTTACATTGAGAAGGCATAATGAGGAAAGAAAAACATTACTTACAAAAAAAAGTCAGAATCATAATGGCAACAAAAGCAAGTACTCTACTTATGAGTCTTCAG
The DNA here is from genome assembly GCA_029606305.1 of Paecilomyces fulvus. Classification (NCBI taxonomy): domain Eukaryota; kingdom Fungi; phylum Ascomycota; class Eurotiomycetes; order Eurotiales; family Thermoascaceae; genus Paecilomyces; species Paecilomyces fulvus. The sequence continues at coordinate 373,369 of JAPVCG010000058.1, forward strand.
AAATGAAGATCTTAAAGAGAAGAAGTAATATTACAGACCAATTATAAAGAGGCATAACTGTAACACTCTGATAAGATGAGACTTTACAGTGCAGCACTAAAGCAAGACAGACTCAAAAGACAATCATGAAGTTATGTGACAATTTAATATACCAACCCAGTGGAACACACAGACTGGTATACAAAATGATATATAGTATAGCAACAAGTATAGCAAGGCAAGTGGTATATGAAATGGTATACAGAGAACTAGATATATAAAAAAGCTTATTCTCACTCAGCAGATGTATTTAGTTCTTTGCACTTAATATCATATTGTTTATCTACTATTTACTACAGGTCAGTAAAAACAGTACTGAAAAAATTACAATTTAATTAAACTCTACTTCTGACTTAGCTATTGTTATTCAGTGAGACTCACCAAGTTATTCAACACACAAAGTCTTACCCAATAAACTGTGGTAAGCAGGCTGCATTGACTGCCTAAGGACAAGACCTAAGTAAATTTAGATCATTGAGGAGGAACACAGATGAGTGTTCTATTAAGCCTTCTCTAACAAACAGTATAATAGAATAGCTAGAAAGAATCCTGGAGTGGTAACACTTTTTTATGGTTTTCTTATAGTAATTTAAGTTTGTCTTATAGTTTTTTTTTAACTGCAGTCAGCTGCAAAAAAATCTTGATAGTTTTTTTTCATTTTTTAATGCTGATATAAGTTTTTTAAATAAAGATTAGTGATTCATTAAAGAGCTTCTTTTCTTCATCTGAATTAATATATTTTCAGATGTTTTGCTTCTCTGCTGCATTTTTAATCTTTTGTATTCAAAATCAGTAATTCTCTCACAAGATCAAAATAATCATATTCACTATAACAGTATGCCTCTTCATGGTTGCAGAAGCTAAAAATGCTTGTCACAATTCACAGTCTTATTGTTTTGCTGATTTTAAATCTAGTTTCAGTCTGACAATAGCTATCTCAGAGAAGTGAATAGATCTATCATCAAATAGTGTTACAGACCAACCATGGAGGGGCACAACTGTGACACCCCAATAAGATGAGACTCTACAGCACAGCACTAGAGCAAGGCAGACACCAAGATCATGTGACAATAAGCAAGTCCAATATCACATGATAAGAAATAGTCCACAAGGGACTATAGGAAGATAGTCCAGTGAGGACCACAGGAAGAAAGTCCATATGAGACTATAAGAAATCATAGAAAAAAGAACTAAATCATGGGATATATAAAAATGCTCATTTCAGCCCAGTCAATCTCTGGATTGTGTCATCTTAGCCATGGTATTCTGAGTACCACATTGTACCCTCCAACTTTGGTTATATCAAAGTTGAGTAACTCTAAATGGTTCTGAATTGAGACTAGTATCAATTCTGTCTCTGTGGTCAGAAACTGTCCCAAGTCTTCTTCATTGAGTTCTGAAATCAGTACTGGCTATTGTTTGGCTTTTTCTAAGATCTGTAACTTCCTCATGAATTCTGGATTTATAAAGTTTTCTGTGGCTTCTGAGTCAACTAGCACTTTAGCTGGCTGGCCTATAACCTTAACCTGTATCTTAATGTGTTGGCCTCTGGCTGTCACTGCCATCTGATGTCACTATTCTCATCATTGTCTTCTGGTTCAATTTTCTTGTGGAAAATATGCACTGCTGGCCTTCACATCATAGTGCCTTATACAATGGTTGTCATAACATGCTGTCCAATGTATGGTCCAGTGCTGTGGGTGTTTTTGATACCCTATGCACATACATTCTGGCTTATCACAATAAGCTGATGTTTCTCTCTGTGGGGAATTCTCTTGAGTTTCAGTCCAATGAGTCTCTTGCTCATGACTATTCTCATCTGAGTTTAGCAGAATGGGATCTATCACTTGCATCTCAGCCTCAGTTGCCTCATTGCTTGATTTTTCTTTGGTCTCAAGTAATCTTATCTCACTTTTTGATTTCTCAGATGTTTTGCTGGCTTCATGCCATTCTTTGATAGTGGAATTCTTGTTGTTCTTCACTAGTTCTTTGTAGATTTGTTGCATGCTTTGTTCTTGTGTATATCATCTGGTGATTTCATCATCTGTGTTGTCTTGCTTCACCATTTTCTCTAGTTAGCATTGTTATTTCTCTTTTCTTCTGTATTGTTTGATATTTGTAATCTGACTCATGATCATTTCAACATCTTCTAAAGTGTTACTCATGTCTTTGTCCAATTCTATCACTGCCATCTTCACTGTGTCAATGATGATCTTAATTGTGAAGTTTGTTTTGGTTCTTATGCACCTTACAACTCATTGCTTCTTGGTACTGTTATTATGGCTAGGTTCTTTGAGTATTCTTTAAAATACTTTATTCATTTCTTCTTCAATCTGCATCATGATCTTATGTGGTCTCATTGTCTCTTTGGACATCTCAATTGATTCCCAGTCTCTTTCTTTGTATTCTGACTGCTGTAACCCTTCATATTGTGCCCATTCTTGGCTTTTGAGTTCATCACTAAAGTTGATCTCTGGAAAGTCATTGTTACTGATTTCATTGCTTGTTGTGTTAAGTCATTGTGTCTCTTTCTTGAGTGATTTGCAGTGTCTGGCTATATGCTCTTTCTTCTGGCAATTATAGCATATGATCTCTTTCTTTTGCTTGTTCTCTGGCTTGGTCTTGGCCTTGTCTTTCTGTTGTGTTGTGTTCAATTCCATTGGTTGTGGTCTGTAAGGGTCCACTCTAGATTCTCTTTGTCATTGTCTCTGATTGGTGCACTATGAATGCCATGTAGGCTGTCCATCATTTCTCCATTGTTTTGCTTGTTGCTTGGCCAATTTTCTCTCATAAATTCTGTTGTCAATTTGTATAAATCATTCAATTAATTCATCAATGTTGGTAAGTGGCTCTCCTCTGACTAATTCATTCTGGACTTCTTCTCTCAGTTCTTGTTCATAAGTCACAACCTGCATTTTGTTTTCCCATTGCAAGTGAGACATGATCTGTTAATACTGTGTTGTGTACTGTCTGGCTGATTCAGTCTGTTGGAGTTGTCACAGTTTCTGTTTCATGACTTTGGTCTGATTGATCACTTCAAAGACTTTATTCAATTCTGTGGTGAAATCTATGTATTCACTGAATACTTGCTTAGTGATCTCATCTTAGTTCTCTTCATTGTCTCAGTTTTCTTTTTTATTCTTCACAATAAAGTTGATTCAATTGAATGCTGATTCTCTCATGTAGAATATCACTAGCATGATCTTGTTGTAATCTCTGATGATTTCTGTCATTTTAAAATACAATTCAAGCTGAGTGAGAAATGCCTGTAAACAGTGAGATTGTCCATTAAATGGTTCAGGTTTTAGTGGTTTGAGTTGAGTTGTAGTGATTTGTTGTGTGTGTTGTGGTTTATCAAGTTTTTAAATTATTTCTTGAAGCTATTCAAGTCTTTCTTTAATATCTTTCATATTGTTTTTCTGTATCATTGTGCACAACCATTTGAGCTCTTTCATCAATTCTGAATTGTCTAGTTTGTCATTGTCTTCCAATGTTGTCACTGATGATGGCTGTGCTAGGATTGCTAGTTCTGTAGCTAGTTGCTTTTCTGCTATCTTGAATGCTGACATGATGACTTGCTGTTCTTGGTTATAATACTTGAGCCTTTAGTAACAGGGTCAAGGGCATTTAATGTGTTATCACCCCAGAATTCTTTCTAGCTATCCTATTGTACTATTGGTTAGAGAAGGCTCAATAGAACACTTAACTTGATTTCTTCTTGATGACCTAAACCTGCTTAGGTCTTGTCTATAGGCAGTTGATGTGGCCTGCTTACCACAGTCTGTTGGGTAAGGCTTTGTATGTCAGGTAACTCAGTGAGTCTAATTGAATAACAATAGCTAAGTCAGAAGTAGAGTCTAATCAGATTGTAATTCTTCCAGTACTGTTCTTACTGACCTGTAGTAGATAGTAGATAAATGATATGATGAATTGAATGCAAAAAACTAAATACATCTGCTGGGCTGAAATGAGCATCCTTATATATTTCATGATTTAGTCCTTCTTCCTATGATTCTGTTACCACTCTAGAATTCTTCCTAGCTATCCTATTGTACTATTGGTTAGGGAAGGCTCAACAGAACACTTAACTTGGTTCCTTCTCAATGACCTAAACCTACTTAGGTCTTGTCCTTAGGCAGTCAATGTGGCCTGCTTACCACAGTCCATCAGATAAGGCTTTGTGTGTTGGGTAACTTGGTGGGTCTAACTGAATAACAATAGCTAAGTCAGAAGTAGGGCCTAATCAGATTGTAATTCTTCCAGTACTGTTCTTACTGACCCATAGTAGATAGTAGATAAACAATATGATAAATTGAATGTGAAGAACTAAATACATCTGC
>JAPVCG010000058.1:382441-448643 GCA_029606305.1 Paecilomyces fulvus
AGCCTTGTCTTTCTGTTGTGTTGTGTCCAATTCCATTGGTTGCAGTTTATAAGAGTCCACTCTAGATTCCCTCTGCTGTTGTCTCTGATTGGTGCACTGTGGGTGCCATGTAGGCTGTCCATCATTTCTCCATTGTTTCACTTGTTGCTTGGCCAACTTTCTCTCATAGATTCTGTTGTCAATTTGTATGAATCATTCAATCAATTCATCAATGTTGATGATCAGTTTTTCTCTGGCTAATTTGTCTTGGACTTTCTCTCTTAGTTTTTGTTCATAAGTCACAACCTGCACTTTGTTTTCCCATTGCAAGTGAGATATGATCTGTTGATACTGTGTTGTGTACTGTCTGGCTGATCCAGTCTGTCAGAGTTGTCACAGTTTCTGTTTCATGACTTTGGTCTGGTTGATCACTTCAAAAGCCTTATTTAGTTCTGTGGTGAAATCTATGTATCTGCTGAATACTCACTTAGTGATCTCATCTTGGTTCTCTTTGTTGTCTCAGTTTTCTTTTCTGTTCTTCACAATGGGGTTGATCCAATTGAATGCTGATTCTCTCATGTAGAATATCACTAGCATGATCTTGTTGTAATCTCTAGTGATTTCTGTCATCTTGAAATACAATTCAAGCTGAGTGAGGAATGCCTGTAAATTGTGAGATTGTCCATCAAATGGTTTGGGTTTTGGTGGTTTGAGTTGAGTTGTAGTGGTCTGTTGTATGTGTTGTGGTTTATTGAGTTTTTGAATCATTTTTTGAAGCTGTTCAAATCTTCTTTCAATACCTTTTGTGTTGTTCTCCTGTATCATTGTGTGCAACTGTCCAATCTCTTCCATCAATTCCAAATTGTCTGGTTTGTCATTGTCTTCAGGTGTTGTCACTGGTGATGGCTGTGCTGGAGTTGCTGGTCTCACAGCTGGTTGCTTTTCTGTATTCTTAGATGCTGACATGATGACTTGCTGTTCTTGGTTATAATACTTGAGCCTTTGGTAACAGGGTCAAGGGCATTCAATGTGTTACCACCCCAGGATCCTTCCTAGCTATTCTATTGTACTATTGGTTAGGGAAGGCTCAATAGAACACTTAACTTGGTTTCTCCTCAATGACCTAAACCTACTTAGGTCTTGTCCTTAGGCAGTCAATACAGCCTGCTTACCACAGTCCATTGGGTAAGGCTTCATGTGTTGGGTAACTCAGTGGATCTAACTGAATAATGATAGCTAAGTCAGAAGTAGGGCCTGATCAGATTGTAATTCTTCCAGTACTGTTCTTACTGACCCATAGTAGATAGTAGATAAACAATATGATAAATTGAATGTGAAGAACTAAATACATCTGCTGGGCTGAAATGAGCATCCTTATATATCCTATGATTTAGTCCTTCTTCCTATGATTTCTTATAGTCCCATATGGACTCTCTTCCTGTGGTCCTCGCTGGACTATCTTCTTATAGTCCCTTGTGGACTATTTCTTATCACATGATATTGGACTTGCTTATTGTCACATGACCTTGGTGTCTGCCTTGCTCTAGTGCTGTGCTGTAGAGTCTCATCTTATCAGGGTGTCACAGTTGTGCCCCTCCATGGTTGGTCCGTAACAGATTCCTTATAGTCCCATATGGACTCCCTTCCTGTGGTCCTCACTGGACTATCTTCCTATAGTCCCTTGTGGACTATTTCTTATCATGTGATATTGGACTTGCTTATTGTCACATGACCTTGGTGTCTGCCTTGCTCTAGTGCTGTGCTGTAGAGTCTCATCTTATCAGGGTGTCACAGTTGTGCTCCTCCATGGTTGGTCTGTAACAAATAGTCTTTGATATTAAATAATTCTGATGTTTTTAAATAATTCTAATGTTTTCAATATCTTTGGCTTGCTGGGCTCATAACTGTCAGATTTTGTGTAATCTCATATTCAGATTACAACTGAAATCAATGCATGTCAGAGTTAGACTTGACTAGATTGACACCTTATCACAAATGTGTATAATTTTCTATAGAAATTCAGATTAAACACAAATTTATGTGCATGTGAGGCCAAATCCACTAACTATAAAAGTCTAGCTAAACAAGTGTAATAAATTACATACTAATACCAAAAATACCATTTTCTGACATAAACCAATCTACTTGGGAACTAGGTCTCTAGTAAGGCTGGTATTAACTATAACAAAGATGGCTTGATTGAAATACTATATAATTGTCATCTTCGACTGGGCTGTGTCCATTTACCAGAAGCACAATTATGGTCACAGAGTTCAAATTTCAGTAATATTATATGCGATGTTGCAATGATCATTGTTATGAAACATACCGTTAGGGTGTGTTGTATCATTACCGATCCGGTCAGGCGTGCTGTAAGCTGTTCCATGGTCCTACCCAGGGACCATCTAGATTTGAAGGATGACAATTGTCTAATTACATTTCCTATCTTCGTTTGTGTTCTCTTGTACTATTATGTACTAGGAGAATAGAATTTCCTCATTTGGGACATCCATAGTGATCACCATAAGTACTGGTACTAGTCTAAGATTGGCAAACTCGACGGCTCGCTTATGAACTTGATGGCACGCCTTATGAGCTGAACAGACCTTGCTGGCTGTACGTCAGCTGATCAAGTCCCGTAGTCGCACAAGGTAAAGATTTATCGGAATCACGAGTCATTCCATATAAGATATTGCAGAGTGTCCATTGCACTACTCCTGAACTGCATTTAACAACCTTCCCATTCCAGAAGCGACGACACGATTCGACCTACATCAAACAGCACAACCATGACAACTACGTTGGCGGAATACATTTCCATCGAAAAAATCAATGAGGGTGTCTATGCCTCCAAGTATCCTCCACAGCGCCTGGGCAATGCGAAGCCCATAGCGTATGGAGGATACGCTATTGGATACGGAATCCATGCAGCTTATCAGATTGTGCCAGATGGATTTCACTTGTACTCTGTACTCGGGAATTATCTTCGGGCTGCGAACACGGAAGAGAAACTCGTATGCAAGACGACGGAACTTCGTAGAAGCAAAAGCTTCATTACCTATCGTGTCACAATCGAACAGAAGCAGATCAGCGGGGAAGTGCGGCCTTGCATGGAACTGCTAGCAGACTTTCACAGAGACGAACCAGCCCTCCTTACATACGCTGCATCACCAACACGAAAGTACAGTCACTGGAAAGATTGTATGCCCTGGGAACAAATAGCAAATGGTCGGAGGCTGGCAAATTACCAGAGGCAATATCTGAAATCGTCATCACTTCTTTCGAGACTTCAAGGATTATATATGAGTGCCGTCCATGTCCTGAAGGTACCGCATATGACAATCTGATGGGAATGGTCAAGACCGCCCAAACGAATCAAGATGGTTTGTCTCCAACGGAGAAGTCCTCTGCTGATTGGATACGTGTGGACCGTTCTCTGCAAACCGAGGGTGAGCAGATGGCATCTCTGGGTTTTCTTATGGATGGAATGCTGTCTTTCTTACCTCTGATACACAATCACCTGTTCTTTGATGACGTTTCTGCTTGTTCAACTCTCAATTTTGCCCTGAGAATATTTTCTCCGCGAATCGATATGAATCATTGGCACTTAAGAGAGGTCATTGGTCATCATGCTGGTCATGGTCGCTCATACAGTGAGAGCAGACTTTGGGATGAACAAGGGAGTCTGGTTGCTTCTATGACGCAGCAGTCGATTATAAGAGTCCCCGCCCAGTTTGCGAAAATTTGATCAACCCAGAATCGACGAGACTTCACTTAAATATAGTTAGACAGGAACTAGCGTGTTATGGGCTTTCGAATAATAATTACACATATCTAGTGACATTGCTTCCATACCCGACAGCCATAAGACTAGAATCGCGCACGGCCCAAGCTTCAGCTGCCACGCACCTCAACAACTGATGTCATGTGCCGTCGCGTCTCGGCTGTGCCTAAAACGGAAATATCGCGCGTCTGCCTGGAGCGACGAGACAAAGACGTGGAAAAGGCGAGGCCTGTTCTCCCAGCATCCTCAATCTTTCTTTTCTTCCCAATAGCTGCTATTGTTTGACATCGACAAAATGGCAGATAAAGAGGCCACAGTGTACATCGTCGATGTTGGGAAGTCGATGGGGAGGCAGCGCAATGGGAGGGATCTATCTGACCTGGACTGGGCAATGCAGTATGTCTGGGACAAGATCACCACAACAGTATGTTGACCTTCTCACGAAATCCTGAATACTTGCTGAAATTCACCTTGCAGGTTGCTACTGGGCGGAAAACCGCAACGATTGGTGTTGTTGGTTTAAGGACAGACGGTTAGCACGGCTGCGAGGTTCCGCCGAAGGCACAGTACTCACAAGATCGCATAGGCACCGACAACGAGTTACAAGATGATGATAGCTTCTCACATATCACAGTGTTCAAAGAGATCGGACAGTAAGTTGCCAATTTGACATGTCAGTCTCTAATATTGTGGAAATTGCTGATAGTTTTCAGGGCTCTTATGCCGGACTTGCGCAAGTTGCGTGACCAAATAAAACCCAGTAATACTGATGCAGGAGATGGCAAGCGTATGCTATATCTCGAACTTCTACAGAAAGGCTAATACTGAGGTAGCTATCTCGTCCATTATCTTGGCCATCCAAATGATTAACACGTACACCAAAAAACTGAAGTATAGACGGAAAATCGTCTTAGTCACCAATGGAGAAGGATCGATGAGCAATGAAGGTCTTGATGAGATCATAAGTAAGCTGAAGTCAGACAATATTGAACTCGTAGTTCTGTACGTTCCCATTTCCATGAACATGAAGGCGCTGTCTGACCACCACTATGCAGCGGAGTCGACTTTGATGATCCAGAGTACGGCTTCAAGGAAGAAGACAAAGATCCATCAAAGGTACACTAGCTTTTGCAGCTCTACCCTTTCACATATACTGACCAAGACAGGCTGAGAATGAGCAACTTCTCAAAAGTATGACCGAGGACTGTGACGGGGTGTACGGGACTCTAGAACAAGCCATCTCAGAACTTGACATCCCTCGAATAAAGGTTGTCAGAGGAATACCGTCATTCAAGGGTCAACTGCGACTAGGCAATCCCGAAGAATATGACTCTGCACTTTGTATTGATGTCGAACGATATTATAGAACTTACGTCGCCAGGCCACCGCCTGCAAGCTCATTTGTTCTTCGTTCAGATATCGCCGCGGGACAAGAAAATACACAATCTGCTGCCGCTGCTGTAGCAGATCTGGCCGCGCAGGGAGAAAATCCATTAACCTCTGTCCGAAGTGCACGAACTTACCAGGTCACGGATGAGTCTGCACCAGGAGGCAAGGCTGACGTCGAGCGAGAAGACTTGGCTAAGGGCTACGAATACGGCAGGACTGCCGTACATATCAGTGAGTCCGACGAAAACATTACGAGACTAGAGACGTATGCTGCTCTGGAAATCATTGGCTTCATTCAAAGTGATCATGTATGTCTCCCTAATTCCCCACTACGTAAAGCCCACTGACGTTGGCCAGTATGATCGATATATGCATATGTCCACAACAAACGTCATAATTGCACAGCATACGAATGATAAGGCTATTCTCGCGCTCTCATCTTTCATTCATGCTCTTTTTGAGCTGGACTGCTATGCTGTCGCTAGACTTGTCACGAAAGACAACAAGCCCCCTCTTATTGTGTTGCTTGCGCCTTCGATTGAGGCGGACTACGAATGTCTTCTGGAGGTCCAACTCCCATTCGCTGAGGACGTACGATCTTACCGGTTTCCGCCATTGGACAAGGTTGTCACTATATCTGGGAAGGTGGTCACTCAACACCGCTACCTGCCAAATGATGACTTACAGAATGCGATGAGCAAGTATGTCGACAGTATGGAACTAGTCGACAAGGATGAAGATGGGTGAGTTAGATCCTGAGTACCATCGAGAATATCTGCCAACACCAACATATAGGAACATAATCGAAACCATGACTTTCGACGATTCGTTCTCGCCTCTGCTGCACCGGATAGATCATGCGATTCGATGGCGTGCAATTCATCCGAATGAACCAGTCCCTCCTCCTCCGGAACGGTTGACCAAGCTAGCACACCCACCTGAAGAACTGCAAGCAAGGGCGAAGAAGTATTTGGATAGACTGGTAGCTGCTGCTGACGTCAAGAAAGGTGTGTATCGCATCGCCCATGAAAATATTTGCTTTCACCTGCTTCATGAGCTAATGACAACCAGTGCCGCCGAAGGCTAAGGGACGCAAGCGCAACCGTGAGGCCGACAAGCCTCTTTCGGGCCTCGACGTGGATGCGCTGCTGCACAAAGAGAAGCGAGCCAAGATCTCACCAGAAAACGCAATTCCTGAGTTCAAGCAGGCCCTGACAGCTACAGTGGACATCGAGGCTGTTGCTGGCGTGGTCAAGCAGATGTCTGCTATTATCGAGGACCAAATCCGGCACAGCCTCGGTGATGCCAACTATGACCGGGTCGTGGAGGAACTGGGTGTCATGAGAGATGAATTAGTTGCGTTTGAAGAGCCTAAGCTGTACAACGACTTGATCCGTCAATTGAAGGAGAAGATCCTGAAAGAGGAACTGGGCGGCGATCGGCGCGAACTTTGGTGGCTTATCCGGAGGAGCAAGCTGGGATTGATTGACAAGAATATGTCGGAGCAGTCTGACGTGTCGGAGGAAGAGGCGAAGGAGGTAAGCTTCTTGCTACTCTATTTCCTATATACTCCCGCTAACAACAGCAGTTCCTTTCCTCGAAATGATAGGCCGTGAGTCCAAAATCATTATTTCATCATTGCTAACGAACTAATGTAAATTATCGAATAATACGTGTCTGGTTAGAAAGCATGCTTCGTGAAACCGTAAATACGCCTTAGGTATATAACGGGGGTATAATGGACTCTTGACATGCAAAGGAAGAGAAGTATGAGACGCCCGCTGAGAAGCCATGTGCCAGAAGCAGTATGAAACATGTGTCCTTCTCCAAAACTGTATTAGGAAATCTTGCCAATTCTCCTCTTTCCGATATCGACCTTCGCTTTTAGCCTGTTTTGATTGATTAGCAAGGTGAACCCAAGGGTAGATAGTAATATGGATACTAACCTGTCAGCGTCCTCATGTGCCATGTCAAGAAGCTCCCTCTGGATATCCAGTTCGTTGTTGATAGCAATACCAAGCTCTTTCTGCCTAGCGATGATCTTCCTAAGTTCCTCGACGCTCATATCTTGTTCCTCCATGGTTTGCTTCTGCAGCTGCAGCACCCCTTGGTTATCGAGCTCCCGTGTCCTATCGGTCTCTTTCCCAAGTACTCTCCCAGATCGAGGTTTCTTGGAGCCCACTAGTGCTTCCTTATCTTGCACCGATGCGACAGCATTGTCAAGCTTGGCCTTCGTCACCATGGCGTTATGTAGATTCTCCAGTCCGTCTTTCTCTTTCTTCGCGTTGGCCAGAAGGTCCTTTCTCCTCCTGATCTCACCGTCACCCAGGCTGCTTCCTCCCCACACACCCTTATCACTGATATTCTTCAGTCCCTGTTCCAAACCTCCAATCATGGATCCAGCTTTAACAAGACACGTCTTCGCCTGCGCAGAGCTTTCATGTTGTTTCTGCGGCGTCGTAGCTTGATCGCGCCTCGTCAGATGAAGTCGCGCATCGTGTAGATGATTCTTCAGCTCTCTGTAGCAGTCCAGCCAAAGCGTTGGGTCCGTTATGGGACCGCCTGCGCTGCCTGGCTCCGTGATGGCGGCATGGAGCTTCGATGCACCCGAGCCGTTTGTGCTCGCAGCTGCGGTGGGAAGGTTCAAGAACGCTCTCCAGACACTGGAGTTACGCCATCTGGAATCTTCAGCTTCGTTGATGGCACGTAGATAATTCTCTAGGCCTTTTCGTCTCTCTTCTCGCAATGTTGGACTCTTGTTTGTGCTCGAGAACCAGGACTTCCCCGGGAGCGCCACGGGCGGCGCAGAACCGACCTGACTGACGAGAGTTTCATGGAAAGCGGCAAACTCAGAGTAGCGCTTTTGTACGTTAAATGATCGCAGCGGCAGACGAAGGGTGATGTTGTAGATCGTGTACGGATCAGGACCTTGGGAGATCGTCGTTGTTGGGATCGATATCTCGACGTTCGGAGCCATGACGGTTAGGCCACAAGAGACAGTAGGGACCAAAAGAGTTATCTCACTGGATACGTGCAGCCTCGGCCTCCACTTGTGAGAGATCAAGGGAATACTAACTATTCGAGGGACGCAGGGAGGTTGATCACTGATAGGAGCACGAACACAGCTTAGACGACTGACATGACGCACAGTCCGGAGGCTTATCCACCTGTTGCTCCACGCCAAGCGGGACCGGGAACTTAAACACATGAGGATCAATAGCTCCATCAATTAGATAAACCAACATCTCCTCATGACTTTTGAGGTCACTTCTCAATTTCTTCACGGCCCTTCCATCTGCTATTCCCCAGATGGCATCAGACCATGAATTGACCGTGGTGGAAGCACGCCCTGTGAGTCCCGATCGGGTAATATCTCGAGCGGCTTCTCCGGACTTTGTTTCCTCTATTCCACCGCAGACCAGACAGGATACGATTCATTTGACGCCTTATTCGCGGCCTCCTGTGTACAATTCTAGGGAGCATGGTGCTGATTCAACTCACGGTGATCCATCGTGGACGGGTGAAGATCCACGTTCGTCATCCACGCATTCTCTCGTCCCCGATGAGAATGCGATAGATGGAAGACGAAAGTTATTGTTGATTTATATTCATGGTTTCATGGGCGCAGAAGCTAGCTTCAAGAGCTTTCCTGCACATGTGCATAGAATCTTGACTGATGCTTTGAGCGAAAGTCATGTGGTACATTCTAAAATATACCCCCGATACAAGTCTCGCAGAGCGATGAACTTTGCACGCGATGATTTTAGCTACTGGTTTGTCTTACCTTAGCATGATGCAAGATTAAGGGACATGCTGAATGGCTAGCTAGGTTGTCACCTCACGAATCAGAAAACACAGATGTCATTTTGCTCGGTCACAGCCTGGGTGGCATTCTGGCTACAGATGTTGCTCTATTGCCTCCTTCGTGGTCTGGGAGTAATGATATGTTAAAGCATCGCATCCTAGGAATTGTTAACTTCGATGTTCCTTTTCTTGGACTGCATCCAGGCGTTGTCAGCGCCGGTTTGGGGAGTCTATTCCGCCCTAAGGCGAAATCTTCAAGTTCTCAGACAGATACTACAGAAGCCATAACAGACACACTAACGACCACAACTTTGCATGATTCCTCATCTTCGTCTTCTCTCCCTACTATTGGTCATAATTTCAATCCAGACTTTCCCAATGATGTCCGGCTAAAAGAACGGAGTCAGCTCGATGGAGCATTGCATTTCATCATGAAACATTCAGATCATCTAGTAAGAGCCACTAGAGAATATGTATCGTCTCATGTGGAGTTTGGAGGCTGCCTTGCAGATTATCCTGCGCTTAAAGATCGATACAGGAGAATCCGGGCACTTGAGGATGTCGATGAATATGCCCGCAAGCGAGATGCTCATGGTCGTACTTTGCGGCGTGTCAGATTCGTCAATTACTACACCGCGAGTACTGGGTTTATCAAACCCGATGCTGCTGTCCTGGACAAACAGAGCGATGAGCCTAACCACAAATCAATCACGACTACAACGTTAGAGGAGCGAATAACAGCATCGAATGATATTTCCACTCAGTCTGTATCGCAGTCGACCACTACATTAGCATCTGTCGAACTGCCTTCTGAGTGCAATCTAGCAGATTCTCCTCCTGACTATGAGACAAGCCAAGGATATCATCAATCAGCTTTAGAATCTGGTCTGCTACAAGAGAACAGCGCACCGCGGACTTCGAACACTTTCCAGGAAGAAACGGAAGAATATCATGTATCAGAGAATGCAGAAGGTGGCCTATCTCTCCAGAATACAACAACTTCGACTTCCTTGTCGGACTCCCTATCCTCACTTCCACCCTTACCACCTCTTCCAGAGGAGCCAGCTACATTCGACCCCTCTCAGTACCCCGACAAAGACACGCTGAAATTAGCACAAAAGGAGCACGCTCGACGGGTAAAAGCCTACGAAAGAGCCAAGAAAGACCACGAGAAGGCTATCAAAGATCGTGAGAAGCTGCTCAAAAAGAGAGAAAAAGCCACCGCCAAAGAGGCTGCGAAAGAGCGCTCCTCCCAGCAGCAGATTTCCGAGAAGACAGAAAGCATAATCCTACAGGAGACGATTATCGAAACTCCTATACGGATCCCTCCACCGCTCCCTCCTCGACAATCAAGCACATCAATAATAACGACAACAACGACAACTACCTCATCTTCCAACAACCAAGATCCCACTGCCAAAAACGATGCCCGGAAGAAAAGCCCACCGGAACTGCCACCCCGAAAAGGAGCCGCATCCAAACCCAAAAAGGACCGGAAATTCTGCACTCTCCCATCGAAAAATGCCAACGGCATCAGGGATCCACTATGGGTCAGGGTATACATGGAAGGCATTGACGAGGTATTGGCGCACCAGTCACTATTCATCCCGAATAACAACTATTACGAGAAATTGGTAGGTGATACCGCAGCTAGGATCCAGGACTGGGTCCAGGAGGCTCAGACGACGAGAATGATATTGGGGGAGATGGAGGGACTTGATTAATATATTGACAGATCGGTTCGACGTGATTGGGCTTTAGGTTTTCTGCTTGAGAGCAGATATGGGAATCGCTCTTAATGAAATGTACATACACATCTAGAGATGGCCATAATTATAATTATTAGAGATAATATTAGCTATAATGATATGGTGGGCTGGTATCCACCATTCAATATAATTGTTTTGAAGCTGTGACTACAGAATCTGGTACTCGACATCTGTTCTGAAACATATCCCGAACATCTCCATGACTTAGAGATAGAATATTAGGTTCAATGTAAAAATACGACACATCTAAGACTGATATCATCAAAGCAGTAAGGGGTATCTTATTGATAAGAATTACTAACTATGGTCACTATCGGGTAGTAATGAAAAGGACCATCGATCTTTTCCATACAGTGTTCAGATGGAAGCCTAGAATATCCAACAGGTCTTACCACTTCATGTCTTCTTCCCATATATCCCGCTGATCGAGAAGGTCTCGCTGTCCGTAGAACTCTCCGACAACGGTAATGATCATATCCAACATGGCGCGAGTCTGTTTGTCTGCATCTGTTGGCGATGTTTCTTCCGATGCTCTTGATGCTTCCCCTTCATCTTCAACTGCTGTATTTGGGGCGACAGACTGCTCTAGTTGGGAGTCTGGTTTTAGTTCCTGATCAAGCTGTAACCTTGCCTGAAGTCGAGCTCTTGCCACTTCGAGGTCTTCGGTACTTGCTTCCGTCGGTTCTACCTCTTGTTGAGAGATATCCATCGGGTCATAGCCGCTGGCACCTGCTGTTTCAATTGTTCCCTCTGGGGCGAGACTCCCAGGCTTGCTTTCTCTAACCACAGGTTCTTCCTCATCGCCGTCCGATTCTTCGTTTCCTGTAGGAGGCTCTGTTCCTTCTTGAGCCGCCTCCGCCTGCTTCGCCTTCCTCATCCTCGCTAATATCTTCGCCGCTCTCTTCCCCAGCTCTCTAATCTCACCCACCTCCTCACTCCCTAACTGGCCGACCTCCCGACATCGCCCCAGCAGGCCCCAAGCCCAAGCTCCCATCCTTCTCACGCGAGTCGCATCTCCACTCTTCACGTTTTCAGACATCAAACGGCCCATAATCTCCAGCACGCCTAGGGCGCTGTCCATGTCCATACACGCAAGCTGAACCATCTGCGGGTCGGTAGAGAGCAGGAGATGCCGCCATTCTGAGCGGGCTGCTTTGGATCCACGAGGGAGAGAGATGGGATGTTGATCATCGAGAGCAGCGATAGCTGAAGCGGGCGGTTGGCATCTCAGGGTCGAACGTAGAAGCAGGAAGCGGTGACGAAGGAGGTTATAGTATGAAGATTGAGCGTCAGATTCCTCATCGGCCCCGGTGACCCCCATAGATGCGTCTTCTGTCGTATCGACACGAGGTGCTATATAGACACCATCAGCATAGAGACCCTCCGGCCCTTCCCTTCCGACGCTTTGTTCCTGAACATCGGGATGCGCGTGCGTTATCGTCTCGACCGTCTGGGGTGGTTTAGCCGCAACAAATAGCGTAGGTAGAGAGTTTGCTTCCGATCTAAAAAAAAAAAAATCACACAAACAAGACATGTCGAATCAGTCTCCGACCTTATAAAAGGGTGCCATATTCCGCCAGCTGAAGGAACCAAACAAGGATACGACACTTAGCGAGCGGGAAAAAGTTGGACGGATCAAGGAGGTAAAAGACTCACCGGACCATGCGAAGGTACTCTAGTCCATCTTCTGCGGGTCCGTAGAAGAGCTCGTCACTAGCAGGTTCGTCTAGACCCGGAAACGCGCTCTTCATGCCATAGACAGGGTGGTTCCGGGGTCGTTCATATGAGCTTGGTATTGAGGACGCTTCGTCGTCATCATCTGCGTATGAAGGGCGCGTCCGCTTCGCATAAGGGGAGACTCCAGGTATTTCTTTTCGTTTCTCAGGCATTTTGCGATGATGGATGATGGATGCAAATGTGGAAGATGACGGAGCTACAAGACTCGCCCGAACTTTGATGGAGCTTGGGCCACCCGAGGCTCAAAGTTCCCATACATAGACCACTGATGTTACCTGCTGGATGTGATGATAGCCTACTCCAACCCTTACATGAATAGGCAGACTTCATTCTCTGCCAACATAGAAGATAGATATGTTGAATGCATCAAGGACTGTACGTTCATTCTTTCTTCCCCAGATACAGAACTACTCGATTGAGGATGAAGGGCCTCAATAGGCGTTTGAGAAGCCCGCAGGCTAATAAATATTTCGCTAAACATAATCTCGGAGCTGCTAAGATGCTTGATTGAGGAATCTCTAGGAGACTATGCCTAGGACTTAGTAGTCCTCATTCTGAATCTGTCACGGTCCAGTTCTGCCAGTCCGCCTCCCCACTAGCTAAAGCTAGCTATCTAACTCTAATCTAACTACCTGAATATCCACAAGAATCTAACCATAAGTGGTTCCAAGAGTAGATACTTGAGGATTGTGTTATCATACTGGAAAGAGTAGAACTACGCACAGGAGGGAATTCACAGGTCCTCGCTCAAAGTATCGGAAATCTGGGTACCTACGAATTACCAGCTGCTAAAGTCCTGCATCATTCCCTATGATCAATCCGAAAATATGATTTCTCTTAATTTTAGGTATCATAAAATTTGCGTTAGGCTCTACTGGGATAAGAACTTCTCTCCCAGAGTCTCTATATCAAGACTGAGTAGGTTTAGATCCCAGAACCACGCTCAAGGACGCAGACGCTGAGGATCACGGGGGAACAGAGTGGCTTGTCGGACATTGGGGAGACCAAGGAAAAACATGACGATACGGTTCAGACCGAGACCACCACCGGCGTGAGGAGGACAGCCCTGTCGGAAAGCAGCCAAGTAGTCCTCGAAACCCTCCTGGTTCGGGTCCAAGCCCTTGGCTCTCATAGAATCCTCCAGTTCCTTGACGTCGTTGATACGCTGGGCACCAGACATGATCTCTTCACCACGCATGAAGAAATCGTACGAGTTGGAGAAAGTGGGGTCCTCTGGGTCGGCCTTGGTGTAGAAAGGTCGCACCGCCATGGGGAACTTGTCGAGCACGTAGAAATCGGTGTCGTACTTCTCCCGGATGATCTGGCCTAGCTGCTTCTCCATAGCCGTGGTGAAGTCATTCTCGTACCGCTCCTGCTCAGAGACGTCGACACCGGCCTCCTTCAGCATGGCCAGACCCTCCATATACTTCAATCGCAGTGCCTTGCCGTCCTTCGGCAGTCTAAAATCACCAGCCTTGGGATAGGACTTCTGAATGATAGCAATCTGGTCCTTGTACCGCACCTTCAGCTCGGTAAGGATGAAAACGAGGAGGTTCTCGGCGAACTCCAGGACTTCGTGGTAGTGGTGTCGGAAGGTCTTCTCGAAATCGAGTCCGGTGAACTATATACTTGTCAGCGTAAGCGTTTTCGCGAAGAGGGCCACCGTCGCTATCGTACCTCAGTCAGATGTCGGTGAGTGTTGCTGTCCTCGGCTCGGAAAACTGGAGCGATCTCGAAGACGTTCTCCATATCACCAGCAATACACATCTGCTTGTACAGCTGGGGGGACTGCGTGAGATAAGCATTTCTCTTGAAGTACTTGATCTCGAAAACATTGCTTCCACCCTCGGAAGCAGCACCCGCAATCTTCGGGGTTGAGATCCATCGAGAACCACTCTTCAGCATGTATTCAGCAAACAGCTGGGTGACACCGCTCGAGATCCAGGTGATGGCCTGGCTGGTCTCGGTCTGCAGGTCGAGCACACGGTTGTCAAGACGGGTCTTCAGAGTAACCAACGGAGTACCTTCGGAGTCCAGCTGACCCTCCTCAGCACCCTCTGGAGGAGGTCTCTCGGCATCCTTCACCTGCATCGGTAGCATCTGAGCAGCCTCTGCAATGACATAGACCTTCCGGATGTGGATCTCCAGGTTGCTCAGCGAAGCAGACGAAACAGGCACGCCTGGCTTCTTCACGATACCAGTAACCTGAACAATCGAATTGACATTGAGACCACCAGTCCACTTGACCATTTGTCTCGAAATAGGCTCCGCAGCAGCCACGACGGCCTGGATCTTCGTTCCCTGTTCTCGGAGCATCAAGAAGGCCAACTTGGCACTCTGCACACGAGCATTATCGACACGGGCGACCACCGTAACCTCCTTCTCGTACAAGTCCTCCGAGAGCTCCTTGATCCTCGTAACAGGCACCGCATCTTCAGTCTTGGGAATCTTGCCGTACAGATCCTTCGCTGTGTCGTCCGCAGTTTGGGCCGCGGCCTGGGCCTTCTCCTGCGCGGCGCGCTGGGCAGCCTTCTCAGCCTTTGCCTTTTCCTTCGCGGCCTTCTTCAGGGCATTCTTGCTCGGGGCCGCAGCACCACCCTCTGCAGCCGGAGCAGCAGCGGCAGCAGCTTCAGGAGTCTCCTCGGGCTTGGGACGGTGGGGTAAACCGGAGTCGGCCATGGCTGCTAGCTATATCATCGCAATTAGAACAATACACCAAACAATATGGGATTGGAGCTCCGAGAATGGAGAATGGGGCTCTTTTTTACCTCGTATTATAAGAATGACTAAATTTTAGTCTCGGGGTGAGTCAAATATTTCCCAAGCTGCCTGGAAAGAAAGTCTTGCGACTCATACGACAGCTCCGATCAACCCCGCCGAAGAGGGAAACCCTAAACCCTAGAATGGTTCTTCTTTAGGATCAGCTCGTCGCATCACGTGCGATAAGGTACGATACGAGATATGTCCGTCTATAACAGATGTAAGTCGACCGAGTATCTTCTACTTTTCTTGTTGTAGGAATATTTACAGGTAAATTCAACATTCTATAGTCTTATAACACAATCACCAGAGAACATATGTGCCAATAATGCGGCCATCAAACTTTCGCAACACACTGTTAGGCCACGTCAATCATACATGCTGTTGACTCGAAGCTGCAGACCATGACCTCTTGGTCAAGAAATCATCGCAGATGCTTCAGTCTTTAATAACTCAAAACAACAATTAATCAGTCCTCCTTGATTGTCAGCCACTGCGAAGACTTCAACGCCCATTCCACAGCTTTCTGCACATCGTCGACGATCGTTCTCGGTGTCCATGCCGGTTCTCCACCACTGTACACACCACTTCGAACAAGGATCGAATACCATTCACTGCCATGTTTGCTCTGGTAGGAGTTTGCTCCACGGATATCGGACGCGGGGTTATCGCCCACCATGTATACCCTCCGCAACGGACCCAAGTGTTGAGAGTGGAAGGTCCTAGATCGATTGCGCAGCAGCTGTTTCTCTGCAAACTCGTACGTTGACTGATGGGGCTTTCCCACGACCGTCTTTATCAGCTCTACTCCTTTGCTTGAACCGCCAGTGGTGGCGGCCCAGGTTCCTTCCAAAGCCTCGCGGAAGCCACCTTGCCCGAGACGGGGAAGGTGGTAAGCGGCAGCCCACCACAGGTCTGGGTTGGAAAAGTAGATAGGCGGCTGGCCATCCTGTTGATATCCACGGTTTGGGAGATCATCTCTGCCATTCTTAGCGGAAGTCGTGCCCAAGATACCTTTGGAGGACATCAACACGTCAGTGATCACCTGCAGATCCAAGCCCCAGTCCCTCGGATCGTTGAACACGAGCACCGCGTCGATCTTGAGACTCTTCTCCGGATTCTCCGCGTCTATTGGCTTGGGAAGTGGTCTCGCAAATTCCTTGTAGTAGTCCATAAAGTTCTTCGAAAAGGGCCAGATTGAGGGGTATGCCACGAAGATGTCTCCGGGAGTCACGACGTTCTTAAATCCGTATCTGAAGTCTATTAGACTCCAAACAAGAACAACCGCATAGATAAACATACCTCTCCGCCACCAAACGGCAAGCATCGCCATCTCCTCCAACGACCAGTACACACTTGTCCCCCAGCGGTCCATGTGACTCCGATCCCCGAACCAGCTCCGCGAAGGGGGAATGACTCTGTATTATGACACTTGGGTCCAGCGGCAGGTTCAATTTCTCGCTTATCTCAACCACACGCTCCGTCTCGTGTTTCCCGCCGCCATTGGTGAGCAAGATAAACGGGATACCCTGGTCTTGTAGTAGGCTCAATGCTTCTGCGGCTCCGGGGAGCGGCTTGGAGGCTCGAAGGAGGACACCGTCGATACTGAATCAATTAGACTCTGTGAAAGCTAGGATACTTATAGAAAGGAGGATTGGAGTAAATATTCAACTTACTCGAATGCAAAAGCAAAGTCCGGTATGGTAGGCTTAGTGTTGCTGACCGTCTGGAAGCCTCTCCGCAAGACGGGGCCCGGAATGGCTTCCAGATACGAGTGAGTTCGAACCCGCTGCAGCAGGCGCAACGAGCGCAATGCTGCTTGAGCTCTCATTCTGCAGAGCTATCAAATTCAATCTTCAATACTATAACGAGTGAGTGACTCTGGAGCAATGGTGTACGTTGGAACTGTTATCGAAGGGCGTCGAAGCAGCTGCAGAGGAGCGATGATGCTCAACTGCGGAGAGCTTCCGTCCACGGACCAAACAACACCCAACGTCACGGTGGGCCTGACAGATGATTATTTGCACAACATACCAAGACTACCCAACGCGACATAAAATCACCTGGAGATAAATCCCTTCTACAATGGACGAGGCATGAAGTCACCACCGCACGCCGCGCAGAGTATCTATCTTCCCACGGAAATCGTCATTCAGATCGTTTCTTTCGTCGCCGCCGATGATGCCCGCCGCCAGCAGAACCTTCATGCCTGCTGCTTGTTATCTCGCCAGTGGTACTCCGCAGCGGTTCCTCTGCTGTACGAGAGACCTCGACTCGATAATGGATTGACATTTCAACTGTTTGCGCGGACGGTCTGCCCGCCCGTCAGCGCTCGCCCGAGCGAGGTCAAGTTGGGGAGTCTCGTGCGACGCTTGGATATGAGCTGGCAGGTTCACGAGAGCACTCACAGTCTCACAGCCAGGCTTCTAGGAAGGGTCAAGGAGAATCTGGAAGTATTCATTGCTCCAGCGGCTGCTTTTGCGTGAGTAACGAAAATCAGGTGTTGTATGCTTGATGCGAGTTATAGTGCTTTCTTCGAGATCAGATATTGTATCGTAGTTGCATTGTATGCTTTCATGCCGTAGCGCCAAGGGACTGTTAAAGATTGTATTTTCACTAACGTGACTTACCACAGAATCAACTGCCTCGCCTCCCTCTCGAAATGCAGCAACCTGCGCTACCTCGACCTCTACCTCGTCCGCGAACCCATCCCCTTCACAAACCTCAAAAAAGCTATAAGTAACCTTGAGAAGCTCACCACCGTGCGTCTTCCCCGATCCAGTTCCCTAAACGCGTCCGACGCAGCCAATATCAAATGGTCATCAAATCTCCAACGTCTCCAACTAAGCGGAAGCTTACCGGAACCATTTATCGACTACTTCTCCTGGCCAGACCGTCTGACCAGCTTAACCCTCCGAAGCTGCCAGGACCTCTCCGTTGGTGCCATGAGCAGTCTTCTCGGTAGTCCGCAACTATCGCGGACTCTGAAACGGCTCACGGTCTCGGGACAAAATCGCGGCTTGCAGCCGGAATCGATCAATGCGATCCCGGCTTTTCTGCCAGAGCTCCAGTTTCTCAGTGTACCGGGGGATATGGTCGAAGATTCTTTGTTCGATATATTGAGTACCGCTTTCAGCTCGAGGCCGTTGGCTCTCGAGGTCCTTGAGTTCGGTCCCTCGTATGATGGCGATGAGCTTGGGTTCTCCACAGACGCGTTGATAGATGCGCTGGACAAGGGACTGTCCAACGTTCGTGCGATTGGATTCCACGAGAAATGGTGCACTGAGGAACGAATGATGGAAGATGAGTATATCGAACAAGCTCTAAAGGCTCGTGCTAAGATCCGCGCTATGAATGGCGGTGCTGCAGCGGTGGCCGAGGAAGAGAACGATGTAGACGTAGGAGTCTACTACACATGATTGACGATGAGAAGTTTTACTGTTCCCTTCTTTCGCCTTATTCTACTGTAAATATTTTGTCGCAAAAAGTACATATATATATAGATTTACTCTAACCAAGAATAGAGATTGTTAATTCAAGCCAAGTTTTAACTAATACTAATAACATTTAGATTTCTACTTCGATATCTTGCTAAACCAGGACAGAATAACCGCAGGAGCCGAGAGTCCTGCTCATTTCCTGGAACGAACAAACCAGAAAAAGAGAACCAGGGGACCGACAAATCAGATCCTGCCACACCGGGCTCGCCATTGTGAGGATCAGATGGGGGATAGGACCACGCAGGCTGGACGTCTAGAAATGAGGTCCACATTCAACAAACACCTTCGTGGCCAGGTAAGAATTTTCTCGAGCATCATCATCACGGGAGATAGGAGCGCAACGTCCCTACGCGAGGGACCACATATTGCACCGAGTTTCATATAGCTACCCATGAAAATAAGAGACAAAGGACCTCCAACATTCAAATAGATTTAAGTAACAGAGGCGACCACAGTGGCCGCAACACCTTCCTCCTCAGCCCTGACGGTGACCTTCGTCGTGACACCGGTTCTGGTAGAGTAGGCCATCTTGACGAGGGCAGCAACTCTACCCCCGGACACCGTCTTGCCGTAAAGCTTGAGAGTGTGAGTAGTATTGCTAAGAGCCACATCGGTTCCCTCCAGGGGCTGCAGGGACAGTGTGTGGATGAGCTGCTCGGTAGCATCTGGTATAGGTTAGTGCCGAACTTGAAACACCCAAGATTGCTGTTCTTGCTTGACTTACCAGAAATTCCTTTAACGTTGCCCAGCTGCAGAGTCTCACTGGCCTCCTCTCCATTTGCACCGGTCTGCTCCCACACATGGTCGAAGCTTCCAGCAAACGCGGGAATGACATAGTCACTGCCCGTCAGCTCGAGGTCCTCAACCTGATACTCATCTTCGTATCCACTTTCTTCTGGTTCGCCGGTGGTAGGGTCGATTTCCTTGCTCGTAAACTTCAGAACGTTCGTAAAGGACGTAACAGGGAAGCTGTGCTCCCCGCCCAGCTTCTTGAATGCAACATAAACGATGCCGGGCTCATTGGTGGCGAGCTTCGGAACAGGAACAGTGAAGTCTTCCTCCAGGACTTCGTCCTCCTCAGACGGCGCTGCAACCACGGAAACATCCTCCAACATCGTATCAGGGAGGGTGTTCTTAATGTCATACTGCAAGACCACATGCTCTTTGAAGATGTGCTTGACAGCGCTGACGACATACTCCGTTTCGCTTTCCGTGAGCTCGACGGGAGAAGACGACTTGAGCAACGTTCCATATTCCTTGAGCTCTGGAATGCGCATGAGCTGCTCGGCGTACTTCTGAGTCGCTGCTGCTGCTGAGGCGGCTCCATCGGCGGCTCCAGTGACCTTCTTCGCAGGACCGGCGGAGGGAGCCTTGAGGGTAGGAGTGGCCGTCGTGAGCTTCTTTGTCCTTTCTTCTGCCAGTGCCTGTTCTTGTGACACGACTGGAATCAAGGATAGGTCGAATGCCTTGGCGAACGTTTCCTTATCCGTTGCGGTCACATACATGACCAGCTGATGCTCGAAAGTAGACAGTGAATACATGGAATCTGTACACATTAGCTTCTGGTGTGCAAGGCAGAGGGCTACAAGTCAGAAGCTCACCATTCTTGATGAATTTCTCAGCGACCTCATCCTCCTCACTCATCAACCTTAGGTTGAGCGCAGCACGATCCCGGACCTCATCATCAGTATCATCCAAGCATCTTGTAAGAAGAACAGACACGCTTCTCTTAACCTCAGGGTCCTTCTGTCCAACGCCAAATTTGGCCAGCGCTGTAACAGCGGCAGCCCGAACCAGAGCGTTTTCCAGAACCACTCTGTTGTAAATATACCGGATATACTTGGTTGGGTGAGAAGTCTTGGGACCTTCTACACCGAGCAGATGCAGAATTCTTACGGAAAGCTTCGTGAACTCGCAGTCCTCGATAAACTCGCAGAGGTGAGTGAGCGCTGCTTGTGGTCAGCAATTACATAAATACAGTTTTGCAGCTTTTGAACGTACCATCTTCCTTGCTTTCAGGAACGAATTTAATAAGGTCGAACATGCTCTCAACTACACTTCTCTTGAATTCATAGCCACCCTCGTCCCGAAGAATGCCACTCAGGAATGACAGCATGCCAGCCTGCTTGCTGGGGAACTTGAGACACAGAGTTCGAATGGCCTCAACGATAGTGATCTTGAATTCATCGGTAGTATCAGCCATGAAACCAGAGATCTGCTTCATCAGGCGGTCGACACTAGCTTCATTACCCGTCTTAAGCAGGGTAGTAATAGCAAAAGTGGCTATCGAACGGTTGCTGCTGGAGATAAGCGATTCAATATCAGGGTTGCATTGGTTCACAACATGCGGCTTGAATGAGGCAAAGTTGTGGAGAATACGGATGGCAGCGAACTTGGTGATGTTCCGCGGCGAAGAGAGGAAGAGCTGGAGGACATGAACAGCCTGGGAGGCTTCAGCGTCCGTAACATCCCTCATGTCGCAGATAGCCTTGGCAGCCTCGAAGTTCACCATCTCGTGCTTGTGTCGCAACCAGCCGTCCAGCATCTGCATCATGGGCTTCCTCAAACTCTGATCCTCCTCAGCCAATTTGGCAGCCAGTCGTACGAGTAGCACAACTGCCGCGGGACTCTTCACAGCACCAGCCGCACCATACTGCTGAACCATCTTCACCAAGGCCATTCGGTCGTGTGATCGCATCTGGTACAGGAGACCAATCGCATGGTACTGAGTCATGTAGTTCGCCTGCGAGATCGCGTGGGACGCTCCACCACCTCCGAATCCGAGGAATCCTGTCGACTGCTTGGACGACGAAGCCGCTTCTTGTGTTTCGCTCTGCCATCTTCGGACCACGTCACGGGCAATTGGGAGAAGGTGGTAGGAGGAGACCAGAGCTGCCGAGGAGACGGAAGGATTCTTGTCGACGATGGCAGTCTTGATAAGTCTCTCAATACCCTGAACAGTCGTAGCCTAGTACATTTACTATCAGTTCATGAAGCTTCACCGGAAAGGACACAGTGGTGGTTTACATCGATAATGCGACAGAGGGCTCTGATAGCATTCGCGCGGTAGAGCACATCACTGCCGACTGCCGTGTCCTTCATGATGATACTGGTCGACATGATCACATCTTCTGCAGTGTTTGCCAATTCCTTCAGGATCAAATACACCATCTGTCGTAAGGAGGGGTCCTTGTTCTGAAATAACTTGGAGATGCCGAAAAAGAGCGTCGTGGCCTCGTTCACGGGGAATTGCTCCCCGGTGAACAAGAGCACACCGATCTTCGTTAATAGAGTGCGGCATTTTCGAGGCGATATGGGAGAGGAATTGAACAATCGTGCTGGCGAGGACAAGAAGTCAGCTCCGCGGGATTGGAACTTCGCCCCCAATCTCAGGAGAAGTGAACGTACCATCTTGGAATACAGAGGTCCGATCTAGCTTGATCATGACCTGATCTGCATCCTCATCCTTCTTAACGTAACTCATTGTGATTTGCCTGCTGAGTTCACAGCGGCCAGGAACGGGGTACGAAAGCGCGAAAGGGCGTGTGAGTTGACACCCGCGAGGTTGTCTCCGGGATCAATAAGGGCGGATAGTAAGTAGAGTACGGGCGGTGTAATTAGACTACCGCGTCTTCATCATTCGCGGCCAGACGCAAAAGAGGAGAAATAGATGGACGAGAATCAACCGTCGCGGATCAGTCACACTCAATCGAAACTCACCCCAAGACTTGGATGTTCATCCAACTTGTCCGCCAGATCTCCAGGTTGTCCTTCCGTGTCTGCGTGTGTGGGCGCATCAGCCACGGTGGCCCAACAAACATTGCAAACAGGCGGCTCATCAAGCATCTGATGCTCTAAGAGTACACGAGTTGAATAACTTCATAAAATAGTCAGTTACTACTCGAGAATCGAGAGGATACTCAATATTCTCAAGGAAGTTTAATATTGAACTCAGCGACAATGGACATGCCCGTACAGGTCCCCGTGGATGACCCCAATGCAGATACAGAATGGTAAATGCAATCGCCTCCTCCCCCGCTCATGATCTCTCCAGGAGATTTCGCAGTTCTAGGTAGCTAACTTTCTGCAGGAATGACATTCTCCGCAAGCATGGGATTATTCCAGAGAAACCTCCTTCCCCGACCCCGATCATCGAACAGGCGATTCTAGAAGCACGACAGAGAGAATATGAGAATCGGTTGGAAGACAAAGATCTGGACGAGCTAGCTGCTCTCGAAGACGAGGAAGATGAAGACTTCCTCGAACAATATCGGTACCATTTCAACTCCTTATGATCTCACTCGTGATCCACTCCTAACAGAAACTACCAGACAAAAGCGCCTAGCAGAACTATCCACCCTCCAACAAGCAAGCGTATACAATCAAGTCTACCCGCTCCAGAAAGTCGATTATGCACGAGAAGTCACCGACGAGTCATCCAAAGCCTTCGTCCTCGTGCACCTCACATCGCCATCAGGAAATGTGGAGTCGCGCGTATTATCAGAGATCTGGCGACAACTCGCGAGCAAGTTCGGCGACGTCAAGTTCTGCGAGATCCGAGCGGATATGTGCATCGAAGGGTATCCCGAGAGAAACACGCCTACGATCCTGATTTACAAGGATGGCGAGATTCGACGGCAGTTCGTGACATTAAGAGAATTCAATGGT
Organism: Paecilomyces fulvus; assembly: GCA_029606305.1. Classification (NCBI taxonomy): domain Eukaryota; kingdom Fungi; phylum Ascomycota; class Eurotiomycetes; order Eurotiales; family Thermoascaceae; genus Paecilomyces; species Paecilomyces fulvus. The sequence continues at coordinate 405,832 of JAPVCG010000058.1, forward strand.
CCTAGAACTAAGATCGGAGGTGAGTTCCATCTTGGCTTCTTTTTTTCTTTGCGTTTCCGCGACTCCGTACAGCTGCTAACATCTAATACCATCACTCAGATTTAGAGAAAGTCCTCGTAGAACTCGGTGCTATCAAGGAGAACGATACCCGTCTGCGAAAACGGTCCGACTCCGCAGATGAAGACGATCGATCCAAGGCCAACGACAACGACGATGACGATGATGACTGGGATTGAGAGGTTTAATTAACTTAAAAATAAACAAGACAATGCATCATGGGGTTCGAATTTAACCTCTTAGAATGCATGAGGCTCATCCCGCATGCATTCTCCGTCATGTGCCAGAATCGATGAACACGGCACACGCTCTCGGGACGGAGTCGTTGACATCAATAGGATCGAATTCCTCATCTCCGCGGGATACATGAAAACACGCGAGCTTTGCCTCCATTGCGTTCGTCTTCGCGCGATCATCGGCCGAATCCTATCTACTAAACATAGATATGTACATGTGCAATACTTGACTCCCTATTGTTGACGGCCCTGGAGCCGCCAGTATCAGTGGAGATGTAATCCGAATCGAAAAGAAAGCCAAGCACCATGATTGAGAATGTAGAATTCCCATTTCCCATTAAGACGACTCCCGGATAAGGGAACAGTATTAAGTGGGTCGAATAATACGCATACTATATCTGGAAAACAGTCAAAGCGTTGGAGAAAGCAGATATCTACCATATTGTTTTGTACAATGAAGTGCACTTGGGGCCTTCACCGGGCGGGAAAGAAGACAGTAGGTTTGGTTCAAAGGTTAAGTCTGCGGGGAGCGATGTGTCTATAAAGACAAGGAAGGAACAAGGAAAAAGAAGACTCGTTTTTCCCCCTAGACATCCGGTCTATCACTGCCCCTTGCTTGTCAAAGGAACATGCCATTTGATGGCTTCTTTGTTAGTATGCTAAGAAGAAATTGCAATAGACCATGTAAACATATACAGTTAGAAACAAAACAAACGAAGCTAGTGCAAGTCATATTTCGGAATGACTGAAATAATTCCGAAAATCTCATACGGAGGAGGGTTACTGCTCCATCTCCCATACAGGCTCCAATGACTCCAGATATGTTCATCGTTTAAACCTCGTTCATCCAAACGTGTAATCACCGAAATTCCCAAATTCATCCAATATCCAAAAAAAAGGTCCTGAGCGCCGGATAAATATTATGTCAGTGAAGGATGTAAATAGTTTCCTCAAATGAGGACAGAATTCAGGATGTGGCCTTGGATGACTGCCCTCCATGGTATCAGATGAGCTCATCACTACCACCAGCGACACTCTCCTCGATGGCCTTCCGGATGCGTGACTCCTCGAAGACGGGACCTTGGCCATCGCAGCGTGCAACACCCTTTAGCCTCTCACAGACATCACCGATATCCACAAGACCTCGCTTAAACATATCATGCCCCTGGATTAGATCCCAGGTGGCACCGGCATCGAGAAGTCTCTCACCCGTCTCCTCACTGACTGTTACGCGATGAACAGGATGAGGCTCTCCTTCTTTGAGAACGCTGGAATAGAAGTCTGTAGGGGAAAATTGCATCGGTCCCGTAGTTGTCGCTTCTGGGTGAGCTCCATGGCCACTGCCGCCAGAGCCCAGGCCAGAGTGGGCAGTAGCACGTAGAATCTCGTTCTCAGTGGCATATCTAGCAAGTTCACGCTTGAGACGCTCATTGTCCGCATGTAGGGTACTGGATGCCTGCTCCAGATCGTTGAGTTTCTGTTCCAGTTCCCGAACGTGACGTTCTTTCCTCTCACGGAACGCTCGTTGACTGTAGATAAGTCATGAGTCAGTTTGCACGCCTCTTTTTTAGAGCGAAGAATCAAAACTCATCGCCAATGACGTACGCAGCTCGGTTCTGAGCCTTCCTCCGGCTCTGGGCTGGAGTCAGTGATTCCTTCTCCTCACTGCTGCTCCGGCCCGTATTCTGATCGGCGGAGTGTTCGTCGCCGACATCGGGTGAAGTCTGTGGAAGGTCTCCATTACATTCATTGCTCGTACTAGAGTGCTTCGAGAAAGACTCTGGCGGAGAATGGGGTGGAACGGGCCCGATCAGAGTGTTCGGGTCAAAACGAAAGGAGTCAGCAAAGGGGTCGTAGGCAGAGGGATTGAAGTGATCCTGTATGACGGTCAGTAACGACGTGAAAAGAGCGGAAGAAAATGAAAGTCGTACTGAATGAGGGCCGCCCGTGAAGTTGTCCGCCTGAGAGGTTGGCCGTTGAGGCGTCGAGAGCTCAAATGGATGGAAGGGCTGATGCGGTCCTGTATAATAGGAGTAGTCCATTGTATGATCAGCCAGCCTCCTTCGAGGCTACAGATGCGATGATAATGATAATGAATGCTGGAGTGTGACTACTTCGGATTGCTGAATCGATGTTGATGGAGAGTGGCAATATAAAGAAGGAAATGCCTTTGAGTGGAGATAGAGCACAACTCGTGGGGCTGAGAAGTTGCGCGGAGGCTTCGAACAGCGGCAGACGGAATAAACTTGGGGAACAAGCCGGATAATGAGTGGGGGGAACAAATGACACCGGTTCGTTCGCGGAGATACGGGATTAATGGTTCCTAGGGATCGAATTCATTCTAGAATCTATCTCAGTGACGTACTTCAAAGATCTTAAACAACCCGACCACTTATCATCGTTGCCGATAACCACCAGCGTCTGAAGGTCCTCCACAGGTCATATAATATCAAGATGAGCTGTAGTTGGATTAGATTAGCATAACTTACTCTTGTGTATTTCATCATATGATTATTGCGTGTACTTTTTTTTAGATCTATGCCTGTCGCTCCTAGGCAACTGGGTAATGTAGTTAGAGATGAAATCTTGCGCAATGTATGAGATATTCTAGAGTCTAGAATCTAACCAATAGAACTTGACGGGAAAGAATCTGTGATTATCTGGGAGAGAACTAGCTAGACAAACGGTGCGAAGGTGGTCCTCCGAAGCAGGGTGAAGTGAGCCCACCATCATTGAAGAACGTATTCATCAACCATGGCAATGGCTCTGCGGACCTAAACCCACTTTCCAGGTAAACCAGCCTCCGCGAAGGAGATAAACAGGCAACATAAAAACAACGCAATTATCATGCAAACTGACGCGATACCACCCCGGACGCGACCCTAGCCATTTTCCTTCGCCATGTACCCAAGCACAAGAGAGTGACTAGATTCCGATTGTCTCCACGGTCGTATACATCATGGTGTCAATCAAAGCCTTCGTGAGGAACAGCAGATGATTGACCGACTGGCCACTGAACAATCGACCTCCGCCCGCATCCACTCCGCGCTATGTAAGCGTTTTCATTCTGATCCACACCATTCCGCGTCATCAATGCACAAAAAAACAGGATAAGGCAAATAACTGCATGCTAACTCGAGAAAAACAGTACAAGGGGTCAATGGAAATAAAACGATCCGAGAAATCCGCAGCTAGGGACGACAACAAATCTTTGATTGACATTATGTCCCAGAGCACACAAGCTCCATTCGATCTCTTTGGTCTCCCTTCCGGCCGTTACATAGGGATAATCCCGGTGATCACGGTTTGAGCCGAAGAACTTGCCAGAAGGTTGACACAGGATAGCCATGATTGGGACGCTTCGAAACACGCATCAAACTGCTGTGTTGATAGAAAATGCAGTCAGTTGATGATGGAAAACACCGCAGGCCCAGCACATAAATCAAGCCAGTAGGCGAGCTCCGCTGGTACAGCAGAGAGGACGGGTGAGCGAGCAAGCGATTATAATCCACGGTTCGAGAACGACCAAGATCGGAAATGATCGAAAACAAGATGGACGGCTAAAAAAGAGACACATAAAAAAATGGAGACGGGTTCCAGGGTAGAGAAGTCCGATGGTCTGTTGTATTCGGCATTGAGACACCAGCATCACAGGGTCCAGACTTCCAGGTTCAGGATGACAGCAGCGAGCAACGAGCTCTTATCGTCAGTAGTGACTCGCCGCCAACGCTACACAATTAGTACCACTGAGCACCAGCACCATCATCCCGCTTCGAACGGTGAGTTGCATAAGTACCTGCAGCAGCACCCCTTGAAGCAGAACGAAGCCTAACGCCGAAGACTATAAGATTAGTCAGATTCTTGAACCAGAGAGCCTCAACGCCCAGCGTCACTCAAAACACCAAACGCAGAGGAGAGGAGTTCCCTACATGGAACCTCGGTTGCAGATACTCACATCCTGTCACTCCCTCCCACAGCACGGTTGGTGTCCTGAGTGTCCATGCCCAGGATCTTGCGCCGTGGGCCGGAGACCGCACCCGGCTGCTTGGCCACAGGAACCTGGTTGGGAGCAGCGTTGACCGCAGGACGGCGTTGCGCCTCCTCAGCCTCCTTCTCCTTCTTGTTGTTGGCATCAACAATCATGGCGGCATTCTTCTGGTACTTGTAGACAGTCCAGTCGAACACGTAGTCGTACTGGAACGACTCACGGACAAAGAGATCCCGGAAGATCTTCCGCAAGTAGGAGTAGTCGGGCTTGTCGTCGAAACGCAGAGACCGGGTGTAGTTGAGGTAGATGGAGAACTCGTTAGGGAATCCGCGGCAGAGGACCTCCGTGGGGGTGGTCATCTTCTTCTCCATGATGCGGTCGTACTTCTGCTTCTTGGTAGCAGCCTTCAGTCCTTGCCAAGGAAGGGATCCACGGCAGAAGTACAGCATAACATAGCCCAGAGACTCCATGTCGTCACGACGTGACTGCTCGACACCAAGATGGGTGTTGATACTGGCATAACGGGCAGTACCGGTCAAGTTCTTGTTTTCACGGTACGGGATGTGGAAGTGAGTCTTCGGGTCGCGGTACTTCTTGGCGAGACCAAAGTCGATCACGTTGACCTGGTTTCCACGCTTGCCAATGCCCATGAGGAAGTTGTCGGGCTTGATATCACGGTGGATGAAAGACTTGGCATGGATATACTCAATGCGAGAGATAAGCTGGTCGGCCAAGAGGAGAACGGTCTTGAGCGAAAATTTACGGTTGCAGAAGTTGAACAGATCCTCCAGGGAGGGACCGAGAAGGTCGATAACCATGGCATTGTAGTCACATTCGGTGCCGAACCAGCGGACGAAAGGAATGCCAACACCACCAGCGAGGGACTTGTAGACACGGGCTTCATATTCAAGCTGAGGGTGCTTGGCCTTGACACTCTCGAGCTTAATGGCAATCTCCTCACCGGAGATGATGTTGGTACCTGTGGACTTGATTAGATGACAATTCAATCACGACAACCAAGTGGCCACGTACCCAGATAAATATCACCGAAACTGCCGCTACCGATCTTGCGGCCAATACGGTATTTGTTACCGACACGGAGATCCTAGATCCACCGAGTCAGTTGGGAAATCCTTGACAGGAAGATCCAACCAGCAATCCCAAAGAGGATGGCAGGGAGCCACTGCCTTCGAGACGTATTTCCATCTGCATATCTTGAAGGGAGGGTTTTGGACTAACCATTGTCGTCATTTTGGTGGAAGGACACAGCTAGCGGCCGTGAAAAGCTGTTTTAAGGGGGCGTTTCAGAAACTGAGGGGGGGCAGCGTGTCAGTACAAATCCAAGAGAAACAAAGGAGGAGACAAGAGTCAAATGGTAGTGATCTTATATGTGGCGTGAGAACGTCCACGTGCATTCAGTGACCGGGCGACAGTCTCCCAGTCACAGTCCGCCTGCCAGTGCTTGTACTGATGATACAGCAAGTCTTGGTCACCCGCCAAGCAGAGCAGTAGATTTTCCCCATCCCATATAAGGATCGATAAGCCAGGAATCTAGGGAGATTCCAACTGCTAGGAGTGATGAAGGATCAGGTCTATGGTGACAGAAGGGTAGACGAACCTTGTTGGGATAGACTGTTGTGACAGGGTACTTGTCGAGGTGAGCCGACCGTGACGGAGATCGAGTCACGACGGGATTTAAGGGACGAAGGTCGACAATGAACGGTGCCAGAAGCAACCGTTGACGAAAGACCCACAGAGGGTGGTGCACAGTCAGAAGAGGGGAAACGAGAAGAAAACCAAGGACACAGCCTTGATATTCGAAAGTGGTTGATGGGAGAGGGAAGAGGAAAGGAAGAGAGGAAGAGATGAATGATGAGGCAAGTCGGTGAAGCCTCCCGGAATCGAGTGAAGGGCGCGAGGGGGAAGCGCTTAGCGAGAGAGAGAGAGAGAGGCAGGAGCCGACTAGTGTTACGATACGGTAACATTGGGCCTCAGTCGCTCCACGCCCCTTTTAAACTACACTGTTATTATATTATTACTAGTATTAACTATTATTTATTATGTATTATTATTATTAACTAGTTATCATCATGTTTGATGATTACCAGCCAGTATGGTCGCCCCGTCAGATGTTTTGTCCAGTTACTCCTCTAGGTTAGACCGGCTAATCGTAATGATTTTGGATCTGCCAGATACATAGGATAGGATGGATCTTCCTGTTCAGATGGCGAGACCAGAGACCCATCGGACGATGCCACTGCGCAGCCACTGGCCCGCTTGAGGCGAACCTGGAGATGCACATCTTATCCTCCTTTCTTTTTTTTCGCCTCCCGCATCTGACGAGGACCCAAGGGATTCGTCAACGCCTTCTTAGCTGAGATCGGCAATCGGTTTTTAGGTCGATACCCAACCACTCAGTGGATTTAATACCAAAAAATACACTCCTCTGGCCAGCATGAAACTTCCGGACCGACCTGTTTCAAACTGCCGACTTCCGTGTCGACTGATATGCCTCCTACTAGTTGTCTCTGATCGATATAGTCTCAGGGATCAAATAGCACGATCGGGCGGCTAACCGGACGGGCAACCTCTTGTCTACTTTACGGCCTTAGCAACCTATCCTGGCGGTGAATCTCCCGCTGAACCTTGAAGGATCTCGTCCAGGATAAGACAGAACTTAATGCCGCAAGTCCCAGATCGTCTTGTCCGCATTGAGCATAGGCACTCCGCTTGCATCGTCGGGCTCTTCACCATGGTGACACTGGCCTACGGTCTTCCTATCGCTTCACTGAGGCGGAATTCCTAGTAGTACTCGGGAGAAATTGTAATGTGATGCCCAGTCCGCCAGCCTCCGCCTCGCGCTCGGGAACATAGCCAGCCGCGTAAGCGCTGCAGAGCGTTAATTTAACTATACAATACCTACATCACATATGCCATTGAAAAATAAACTATACTCCGGCACGAATATCATCATCATATCACACATTCCATTCCCACGCGACACAAGCTCTTAACATTGTCTTGCAGCGATGGATGTTCCTTCTCGGCCGGATATTATTTAATCCACGCTGGGAAGGGTGTTTACTTAGTTGGCTTTGCATATAATCCCAACAAGGTTCCCGCTGAACCGTTCCACTGGGCAATCGCCAGCAAAGAAACATCCTGCGTGCTTCTGGAACAGGCAATTTGGATTCGAGCTGAAACTAGCTCGATGCAGTAGTGTGCTGTCACTCAGGTGCCTGCATCTTCGAAAAGTTCAGCCCCCACTGATCTTGTCCCCAACAGCTGTAACTTAGTTTGTTGGCAAACTCCTTCCTATACTTCGTTTATCTCCTGGCAAACTCCAACAATAGCAATTAACCATGAACGCTGATCAATTGACTCGATTTCTTCCATATTTTGCTTCTATACAAAACAACAGCGCTTAGAGTATAGAACAAAGCCTCGGGGGTTTTTTTTTCAAGCCCAACATGTCATGTAGCGTAGCCTCAAGTACAAGTACCTAACTTCGGTACTTAGGCACTAAAGTCTATACGGAGTCACGGACACTACTCCGTACACAGGGCTAAGCGAGATATCACCCTGTAGTAGTTAACGGAAGTTCCTAAACAACAACCTCTCTACACCGCCATACACTACCTAACCAGCCACCTACGCCATCGTCATCGTCATGGTCATCGTACTTTTTATTCATCCCAGATCGGGGAACACGGTGTAGTTAGTATCCAATAACCATCCCGTCGGAATGAATAGGTGGATCAAAGAAACGATCGAAGGTGGATCTGATATAGGTATGACTTTCTCGAGAATCATTCCCACAAAGGTCTTACATCGGAACGCTGCTCTGGGTAAATAAGCTTGAAGCCACATATGCCTCAGAGGTCTCATGGTTACGTTGCTCAAAACTAGGTTGTTTCGAAAAAGGAGGACGGGTATTAGAGAAAATTAGACAGACTCGAGATCGTGTATGAAGGAAGGATTGTCAGAATTGGGATTCCCATGGAAACGGATCAAAATACAGAGTGAAAGCGGAGGTTAATCCTTCAGCCACTGTCTCTGATCGATAGCATTAAAAAGTGAAAAGTCCAGAGAGAGAGAGACTTCATCTGAACGTTAGAGTACTCATACAAGGACAAATTGAAAATACAAAAAAAGAAGAGTTAAACAGACCGCATGGGTATGGCAAAAAAGGGAACTGAAAAAAATCATGAAAGAAAAGAGAATAGGAGCGCTGAAATGGTATATCCCATGATAACCCGTCATGCGACAAATGGGAAAAAAAGGTAGTGGATGAGAGAAGAAAGGTATAAAATATCCCAAGGTTCACCCATGAATAAACCCTGTATATAGAGTGTATGAAGACCCCGGGAGACAAAGAAACCACAGAAACGAAATAGTCAATGGTGGACTTGTAAATACAGGAACCGATGGTATGGCCATTATGCCAATAGTGAAGACACTGTTATATGCGTGCGAATACGTCAGATCATAGCATGTCAGAGAGCTGGCATGCCCGTCAAGGCGGATCGGTAATGAAGCGCAGCTAATTATATCATGTTTGCAGCGTTGGCAGGAGTGGTCTCAGTGATAGGAGACCGACCGGGACTTGTCGCTTTCTCTGTCACGGCAGCAGCATTCGCTGCGCCACCTGATTGGGCCTCCTCCTCTTCCAATCTACGCCTCCAGTTGGCGAGACTATCGCTCAAACCGCCAGCATCGTGAGTTTCCCTGGTAGGTGTTCGATCGAAATCAAACTGGCTACTGAGCCGGTAGTTGCGATTCGTACTTTCCCAGTGACTCCGTAAGGCATCGAGTTCGCTAGCGAGGGAATCTAAGGCTAAAGAGCCTCGGTTATCTAAGAACGTGTCATCGTGGGAGACAGAACTGTCCGCTCTTGGTCTCGGTCCCGCACCAATTGTCACAGTTGATGCATCACTGACGCTGCGGGAAAGTCCATTCATGCCGTTACCGTGCTGAGACTGACGACGGTAGTTACCAACAGAAGTCTCCACCTGGTCAAGGAGCATTGTGACCTTCTGTTCAGCATCCATGGCACGCGCCTCAAGAAGAGAGTTCTCTCGCTTCAGTTGTTCCAGCTCCGCACGACTCCTCTCAGCAGCTTCGACGAGCTCCTGTTTCGCTGTCTCATGCTCAGAGTGAAGCTGAGCCCTCTCGGTTTGAGCGGCGGCTACCTGCTCCTTCAGTGTGGCAATCTGTGCCTCGAGGTTGGATACAGAGGATGTCATGTTCTCCTGAAGGTCTGACAGAGATTGTTGGAGCGTAGAGCGCTCAGTTTCCCAGTCGGCCGGCGCACTTCCGCTGGGAGAACGTTCGACACCCTTCTGAGCAACCTCCAATTCAGACTGCAGCTTGGCAGTCTGCGCTTTGTACTTGGCGAGTTCATCCTTCATGCGCTTCAGCATCTTCTCTGTACCTTTCACATAATGAACCGCCGACTGGTAATCATTTTCTAGCTGCTCCAACTTCTCTCGGTAGGTACGGTCTGCTTCCTGTTCACGGGATTCGAATTCGCTCTTTGTTTCCTCGTGAGCCTTAAGGCTAGCCTGAAGTTGTTGTTCGAGTTCACGCAGACGAGTTTGCTCCGGTGTTCCAAAGCGAGATCCGGGAGACTCAAGCCTTGGAGATCGTCGGGTGTCGGACATGTTGACTCCACGTTCACCAAGGAGATCTTTGAGAGCACTGTGCTGAATGGCCAGCGCATTGGCGTCTCTTTGATGAGTCTCTATCTGTGCCTTCAGGTCTCTGTTTTCAGCAGCAAGGCTCTGGCTCTCTTTCATTGCTGTCTGCAACTGTCTTCGAAGCTGGAGGCCCTCTCTACTAGCTTGTTCCTGGTACGCTTCCAGGCCAGCAATTCGCTCCTCTGCTCGTCGAAGCTTCTCCGCAGCTGCATCAGCAGCTGCTTGATTGGCTTTCGCGAGATTGTTGGCTCTCTCGACCTGAGTCTGGAGGGCGACAACACGTTGATCGGCCAGTGACCTCATGGAACTGTCTGAGTCGAATGATGAAGCACGATCCAGACCAGATAAAATCGCTAGTTTATGAGTCTCTGCTTCCCGGGCGTAGCTTTCCGCGAGTTCCTCGGCGTCTTTCAACCGACGGGTTGCGCTCTCCAGCTCCGCGGCTCGTTCCTCATGCTCTGCCCGCAGTTGCAGCAATTTCTTTTCTAGTCCTTCGCGATGTTCACGTTCCTCAACCAGTTGCTTTTCCATTAATGCAGCTTTTGCGGCCGAGGCAGCTACTGCGTCTCGAAGAGAACCAAGAGTGCCACCGTGATCCTTCAATCGAGTAGAGGCTTCATCCAATCTCTGGGTCAGCTCCTCTTTGTCGACAGCTAGTTGCTTCATCGCGGCCTCAGCCTCAGAGCGAAGCATAGCTTCTTCTCTTGACGAAGTCTGGAGCTGATGCAGTTCCGCTCGTAAACTTTCTAATTCTAAAGTGGTATTTTGCATCTCCAGCTCTGCTAGCCGCTTCCTAGAAGCCTCATTCGTCTCCTCTGCCAATTCTCGAGCACGCTTCTCTTGTTGTAGATCAGCAGACATAGCTTCCAGTTTGCCCTTTAATTCTGATTGAGAGGCAAGTGCAAGAGCTAACCGTCGGCTGATATCCGTAGCACGTCCAGAGCCAGCTTCATCGGGATCACCGGACGAGCCGTCTGGCTGTGGGCTACTCCGTTGACTTCCGCCATGAGCTGCGAGTTTTGCGCGAGCATAAGCTGCTTCGTTGATGGCGGCGTCTCTCTGATGCTCGACTTCTGCTACTCGCTTCGAGGCAATGGCTGCTTGGCGATCGACGGTGGCTTGCATCTTCGCGAGTTCTGCCCTCATTGCAAGGAATGCTTCGATCAAGGGGCGGTCTTCGTCTCCAAACGCATCAGTCGCACGCTCGTCCAAAGCAGGGCTGCTCGAAGGATTGGGACTGTAACCGGCTTTCCTAGCAAGCGCTAGTTCTGATGCATACCATGCATTTCGGCTTTTTGCTGCTTCAAGCTCCTTTATCAGGGCTTCTTGATGGGGTGTAAGCCTAGGAGAACGTGGCTCGTCTCCGAAGTTCCTGGAATTCCGATGACTTCGTGACTCGATCGATCCGTCTATGCTACCTTGCCTTCCAAGTACAGCTTCATCGACGCTGTCCATCGAGCTTCGTTGTTTTTGTCGAAGGGAGCGCTGTCGGGCCGGGGCACTCACCAGAGGCGCTGCCTCACCGGCTTCCATGGCTTTTGCGGAGAGTCTGGAGGGATTCTGATTTGGGGTTCTTCGGCCAGCTGATATCGGGCTTTGCTCTTGGACCGACCTGGAATCCCTGCTAACTGGCGACTGTCTGTCTCTTTCCGTCGCCGTCGCCCGGATCGTATCCACGGCAGGGCCGTATGAGCGCTCCGTTTTTGTTGGAGTCTTACTTCTAGAACTCATCCCATACGGGCTTCCCCGAGATGCGGGAGTGGGAGCCTGACCGGGAGGAGGGGGTCCAGAGGGTGCTTGGGCAATCGAAGCTCTTGGGAGGCGAGATCCTGGAGTTGGGCTAGATTCAGCAGGTCTACCGCTGGCATTAGCAACAACGCTTTCGCGCCCTGGAGGTCCCCTCCTTTGTTGATCCGTTGGTGCATGTTGTGCCTCGCGAGAAGTTCGACCGGACTGAGAGACAAGTTTCTCTCCGCTCATCTTCCTCACACCTGGTCCCCGTTCGCCATTTTGTGAATCATTGGGGTAACGGATCTTTGCGGTATCGAGCACGTAAGCCATGCTGAGCTCTGCTGGGTCCCGAGGAGCCGAACTAGGTTCACCGGCCATAACGATGATCTGTTTACCGAATGCAGTCATGCTGTGCCCCGATCGGGGAGAGGGAGCAGGTCCCATATTCTGGAAAGAGTACCATCTCCTGGTGGTAATACGGAATGCAGCCAGATCACCAAGATCCATACCCTCATCAGTGCGACCGCCAAATACGTACATAACATCGTTAACGAGGGCTGCAGCATGTCCCTCTCTGGGTGAGGGGATGAAACCAATGCAGTCTAGCTGAGTCCACAGGTTGCTACGTGGATCATAGGACCAGACGTCATTGAACCATTGAACCCCATTTGTACCTCCGAATCTGAAGAACGTCAGCGGATGTCAAAGCATAAGGGTCGGCGCGGTTCCCTTACAGATACAGCCTTTCATTGAAGCTCACGACTGTGTGATTGGTTCTCGCGGGAGGTATCTGTCCAGGCGGAGGTCCTCCTTCGTGACTATTTCGAATGAGAAACTCCCACTTGTTCACGGGATTCTGAAGCGCATTCAGGTCAAACGCAATGAGGTCGTTGAAGAAATAACCCTCGACCTGCCCTCCAAAGATGTATATTTTCGAACCGAGGATATTGAGGGTGTGTCCATATCTTCCAGCGGGTCGTGGGCCGGGGGGAATAGCGCGCGACCACTGTCGAGAAGCTGGGAAGAGTCGATGTCAGTATGCATCTCGAATGTTGCGACAGTCTGCACATACAAGTATTTAGAAGATATAAAGTATCATCTAGCGCGTCGTTATCGTTCATCTTCGTATCTCCGCCAAACACAATGAAGGCATTCCCCACGAGAAGACTGGCATGACCAACCCTAGGTCCAGGACCTTCTGAAACAGTGGCAATAGGGAAGCAGGACAGATTACCCCCACTGCTCTCGACCATCCACAAATCTCCCTTGACGGTGGACCCATCTATCAGACCGCCCATCATGTAGATATCTCCCTCCTTCGAGGCCACAGAGTTTACGGCTGCGCCATAACGCGGGAAGGGGTTTGATTGCGGCGTCGAGAAGGTCAACCTTCGCTGAGACCATGGATACAAAGCGGCATTGGGACTGGTGTTGGGCGGAGTGCCGTTCATGGTTTGTTGGGTTCGTGACACCTTCATCCTCAGGTCAGCAACTCGATCCCAGACGGCACCAGAATTCCAGATTAGAAAGCAAAATAGCAGAGGCATCAGTGCCTCTACTCGCACAAGGAGACCAATTGGGACGAACCTGCGACTCGGATTCTGCTCTCGGCCGCATCCGCTGGGCATCCGGGCTGATGACACCAGAAACGGAGCTCAGGGAAGTGTTCACACTCCCAGTGGGAGTAGGCGACTGAACGGGGCCTCCTTCTCGATCCCTCGCTCCATTGAGCGCTGGCGACGATGTGCCTGATGGTGCGCCTTCTGAGGTGTGGATATTTCGGGTCGCCTGGGGTAGGCTAGCATTCTGCTGTTGGTTCTTCTTTGATTTGAATAAGAACGCCATCGTTAAGATAAGGTCGTAAACGGTCGTCTAAAACGAGAGACTGGAAGGCGGCAATGGGCCAAAAAAAGGTCACACGAACAGAAAAGGCAGAATTCTGTGCCAGCTGTGACCAGCAACTACGCGGTCTATCCTCCAGGGAGAAGCGACGAAAGGGCGGAGGGCCGCACGAAACGGCGTGAACAACAAAGGACAACGCAGAGTTAAACTGTATAGAGAAGCATCGGAGAACTGGAAAATGGCAGACCAGGGGAAATCCGGGATCACGATGGGGGTGGAACGTTGGACCACGATGCTTGTGTCCTCAACCGGTGCGTCTGTCGGGGGAAGGGTCAAAGCCGACTTTCCATACGGAGATCCGCACCGTGTTCTCTGGGGTTAACCGGAGACCCTACCACTAATCGGCCTCAGAAATGTCGACCCTAAGTCTCCAGAAGCATCGAGCGACCGTCAAGACAGAAAAACGAGCGATGTCCCAAGGACGATATACTGGAAGAGAAAATCTTCAGATCGAGAAGATAATCGTGCAGGCGTTGTAGTCGAGAGTTTGGGCATAGAGAGCGGGCTCCGGCGTTTCAAACTTTCCAGGCGGTCATGTTAAGTTAGGGGTCAGGAGCGCCAAGGGTCCACGATCCGTCAAAAGGCGAATCGAATTGTTAACAGGCTACGTACTTGTCCGCAGAAAGAATGCCATTCACTAACTAATTAACTACTACCACCAGAATCACTGAGCCTTGACCACCGCGACCCCTGCACGGACACTTCTACTTTTTCTTCCAAGACACGATACTCGACAGATTATTGTGATAGTTCTATCCAAGAAAATCACCAGTCTCACCGCTGACTACCGTGAATGCTGGTCGGAATGCTCAGCTGTCTTTCCGTCGGTGGAGGTCAGACCGTCTGCATTCCTAGAGACCACTGTTACCAGTGATCACCAGCCTCAGAATTTGAGATAATCCTCCGGCACCCCCGGATTTCCAGGGGGGCAGCATGAATTGCAACAACAGAGACACCCCACCATTATGCGCTCAATTCTCCTTGTACCCGAAGCACATGTCATCGACGGGGAAAGAAGCCAAAGTAAATATAAAAATTTTATCAAGGGGTAACCATGATAAATCCGCGACTGGTTCGCCCATTTAACGGGTCATGCACACATCGTGGGACCTCGGACAAGCTTGCGGGACTGAGAAGCCAAATCCACTTCCATGTCAATCCCAACTGGTCCGCCGGCTGAACCTCCGGACGTGGCGGGCACAGAGGAACCAAGCGCGACGGTTCATAACGGCATGAGGTTGGTGAACCCCAGCTGGTTCAGAAGAGCTATCAACTTAGGTGAAGGGGGTCATGAGGATGATGGGTTGACAGACTGGATCGAGATGAGAAGAACGATACAGGAAGTTGGGAACACGCAGTTCTCCAGCCGATCACTTATCGGAATAACAAGTAGGTTTCCAAAAAAAGGAACACCAGATGTGAACTCGTATAGGGGCCGCCTGGGCCAGGGGAAAAGGGGGTTTGGAGTGGTCCTATCAGCGATGGTTAAGCATGATGATCTTTGCTTGAGCCATGTCGGGGTGCCCACTCACAATATCCGACACTCCAGATTTTCCCATCTAGGTTATGCCTTTCTACCGCCATTGATTCCATCTCAATGGTTCGACAGTATGATATCGAAAGATCCCAACAATTTGAGATTTGTCGTCTTTGGTCTTTAGACCATATCAAGTCTTGCCCACTTTTTGCCTCGGGTCTGTTTTAAGTCACTCTACGATTTTTCGATTACCGTGTCTTAGTAGTTTACTATATATAATCGGTAGGACATTAAACTGAGAAGATACCCGTCGTCAATTCGATGAAGCGGTTTCTTCCATCTCAAAAAAGAGTTGACCCCATTGGCTAGGTGGTTCTTACATATGTGACATGGTAGAAATAAGCTTCTGGAGCTATTGGGAATCCTCGGTCTGTCTTCCGATCCCACATGTGGATATAACTGAATAGAAACCTTGGGATTACCTCCCATGTCAATCGGGGCTGTAATACAACTCTAACATGGGACTAAATGCATGCTATTCTCCACACTAGAAAAATCGAATAGGATATGTCGATATTGATAGATTGACAGCCTTGAAAGGCAATATCACATTTAGCCATAATGTTATCCTTCTCATCTTAAACACATGAATATGAAAAGAGATTTGATCTTCTACCATCATTTCTTCCAGTAATATTCTACTCAGAATGACAAAGTAAGCTCAGACCCATCATATTCATTCCATCTATTATTGGCTCTGATGGCTCTATGGGAAGGATAGCCAGTGTGATACACAAAGAGACGCCAGAGCCCTAGATAGAAATGACATGATGACATATTCTGTGATCTTCACAAACAATGATGATCGATTCTGATGAGGTACAAATTCGCCTGTCCATCACAGTATATAGATTTCTAGTGGATCAGATCTGAATCTCCCATATCTATCTCCTTGTAATCATATTTTTTTTGTTCAACAACCAAGTTTTCCTAAGTGCGTGAAATTATATCAAGATCGCCAAGAACAGCTTTCACTCAAACAAGAGAGCTGTCATACAATGTTTCTGTTCGGGTGGCTGGCAACGTGTGGATGTTGCATTCCAGCGGCCAAATTAGTGACGCAGGTGGTCACCGCCCCGGACCAACTATTTATCCGACGAGCTCATGAACGTCCTGTCTTGTGCATTCCTGCAAGTCCACGTTCTGTTGAGCACGCAGCAGAGAATTCCTTGGGAAGAATTCTAACGGCTGTGCTGCTGGCAGCGCCTGCTTGACATGTGCATTGTCTTTACTTTGGGATTCCACGTTCTCAGAATTTCTCTCCGCTCAGCTTTGCTCCAGGCTTGATACACCTCCAGCCGCCCGCATTCAGTATCAGTGATAGCTTCAGCCCCGAAGTGCGCTGTAACATGAGCAATCAGGTGAGTCCATGGTCCTTACCCATGAAAATGCCAGGCGCTTTGTTCAACACACTTGCATCCACTAGTATGCATTTATCTGATCTCATTTATCTCTGTTAGGCTCATTTGACTTTCTGTAGACGACTGGACTAGCATACATCTTATTTCTACATCATGAATAAGTATCCATCATGAGAGACCCGAGCCTGAATATGGAAGAGAACACTGCTGGGAGCCAGCAGCTCGCGGCCAGCAATGGCACAGAAACGCGCAAACATCAGAACAAGTCCGTACGAGTAGCATTCGGCCCGGACTTAGACACCTACATTCCCCCGCGCCATGAATCCCCTGCACCTGTGCAAGGGCATCATAGGTCATTCACCTTGGAGACTGTGCCGCCACAACAAGTGAGACCGACAAGCTCATCGGCAGGGGAGAACCCGGTCGTTGTCGCGGACAGCCCTCCGATGGTCACCTCGGATCGTGCATCGGACAGTGGGCGGCCGGCAACACTGAAGAGAGCGAAGAGTGACTACGGACCAAGGCTGGGGGCAGATAAGGCAACGACAGGTGATGACGAAGAGGATTTCGCCATGAGACATGGATGGCAGGAAGAATATACTTCGAGCGAATATCTGAAAATTCTTCATTCGGTGAGCACAGCAAAGAGCCCTCTGCAAGATCACAAGAGAACGAGCGGGAAATCTGATATTTGCAGAACTTTTACATGTATTACACTGAGAAGCGCCATGAGACGAACGGAATCCCAAGAGACCCGGTGGGAAGCTGGCCCAGTCAGGACTGGCGCATGCGGGATCGTCTGAAGACTGTCTCCGCGGCATTGGCTATTTGCCTCAACATCGGTGTCGATCCACCAGACGTCGTGAAGACAAATCCCAGCGCTAAGCTAGAATGTTGGGTTGATCCTACCTCTACAACTGGTGGACAGAACAAGATAATGGAGCAGATCGGCAAGAAACTGCAGGAGCAGTATGAGACCCTAAGCTTAAGAACCAGATATAAGCAGTATTTGGATCCGTCGGTGGATGAGACAAAGAAATTTTGCATCTCGCTGCGTCGAAATGCAAAGGATGAGAGAGTGCTCTTCCACTACAATGGTCATGGAGTTCCGTTACCGACGCAATCTGGTGAAATTTGGGTTTTCAACAAGAACTACACTCAATATATCCCTGTCTCCCTGTATGATCTACAGTCCTGGCTTGCTGGTCCCAGTCTGTTCGTCTTCGATGTCTCCCATGCGGGTAATATCCTGTATAACTTTCATGCTTTCGTTGAGAAGCACGAAAAGGAGAACGTGGAGGCCAAGAAACGGGATCCTAATGCGGTTGTCCAGAACTATGGTGACTGCATACTTCTCGCAGCTTGCCAGAAGAATGAGTCTCTTCCCACAAATCCGGATCTACCAGGGGATCTGTTTACGTGCTGTCTGACGACTCCTATCGAGATCGCCCTTCGTTTTTTTGTCCTCCAAAACCCTCTTCAGACCAACATCTCTATTGATGAGTTTAGAGTCCCGGGGCGTCTCCAGGATCGAAGAAGTCCTTTGGGAGAGCTCAATTGGATTTTCACCGCAATCACAGATACCATTGCATGGAACACATTGCCGCGGGCTCTGTTTAAGAAACTGTTTCGTCAAGACCTTATGGTTGCGGCTCTCTTCAGAAACTTTCTGCTGAGCGAACGTATCATGCGAACTTATCAGTGTCATCCGATGTCTTCGCCTGAACTACCACCAACCCACAACCACCCCTTGTGGCAGAGCTGGGATTTGGCTATTGAAATGGTCCTCGCCCAGCTTCCCGCTCTTATCGACCACGAGGAAGGACGGAGGCATTACGAGTATCAACATTCTACATTCTTCGCTGAGCAGCTCACTGCCTTTGAAGTTTATCTCTCATCCGGCCCTACAGAAAAGAACCCTCCGGATCAGCTTCCCATTGTCCTGCAAGTCCTTCTGAGTCAGGCGCATCGATTGAGGGCGCTGATTCTCCTTAGCAAGTTCTTGGATCTTGGACCCTGGGCGGTTCATCTTGCTCTCAGCATTGGTATCTTTCCTTACGTCGTCAAGTTATTACAGTCTGCTGCGCAGGAACTGAAGCCTGTCATGGTCTTCATCTGGGCGAGGATAATGGCTGTCGACCATACAGTGCAGAATGATCTTCTCAAGGACAATGGCATCCATTATTTCATCAATATTTTGAACCCGTCTTCCCCTATACCGGTTGGAAATGCCAGCGAACATCGAGCCATGTGCGCATTCATCGTTTCAATATTCTGCAAGAATTATCCACAGGGACAGAACGTCTGCCTTTCTCCAGAGTTATTTGACGCTTGCTTGAAGCATCTCACAGATGTGGAGAATCCTCTTCTGCGGCAATGGTCTTGCCTTTGCTTGAGTATGCTCTGGCTGGACTTCCCAGAAGCGAAATGGATGGGTATTCGATGCGCTGCTCCCACCAGACTCTGCGAGCTCAACTTCGACCCCGTCCCCGAAGTTCGAGCCGCTGTGCTCCATGCATTGACCAGCTTCCTCGGCATTCCTGACCTAACGGACCAGGTCGAACAGATTGAGGAATCTATCGCGATGGGAGTCCTTCCGATGGCTGCTGACGGAAGCGCTCTAGTGAGAAAAGAACTTCTAGTGTTTTTTTCTCAATTTGTCAAACGCTATCAAAATAAGTTCCTGGTTTCGGCATATGAGGAGTTGACCGAGGAAAAGCAAACGCTGCTGGAGCGGTTACGAGATGAGAAATCACAATCTGTCCTTCTCAATGGTGATGGGACGGGAAAGTCATCAGTAGCCCCCAAGGCAAAATTGTCGCGCAACACTACTTTTGGGACGATTTGGAAACAACTGCTCATTCTTTCTGTTGACCCCCATCCTGATATTGCTCAGGATGGTAGTATCATCATCGACTACATACATCTTGCTCTCCTGCAGTCCCCCATGGCTGACATGACAGTGAAGATCAAGGATGAGATCATGGACCTTACTAATCGCCTTCATTCTCAGAAACCGCAAGCGGCAGAGCCAACAGAGACTAAAAACTTGCGGCCTTCGACACCCCCTATCCAGTCGCCTTCAAAACAAGAAGGATACTTCTCCCTGAGCATACGCAGGACTGCCAGCGTTGCCGCATCGCTAAAGAATCTCGCCTTTGGTAACTCGACTCAGACAGAACAGCGACCCTCTTCTCCTATGAAGAACTCACCACAGTCTGCGAAAAGTCGAATGCCCATGACCCCCCGCGGACGAGCACCTCCGGAATGGACCCGACCTCCCGAAGTAAACGACCAGGTAGCACCCGCGGCAGCGTATCATCAAGCGCCCACACCGACCTCGCGCGGTTTCGAAACAAGAGACCCATCTTCTCCGCCCAGTATACCCTTGAAGAGCAAGTTCCTGGATTGGTCTACAGAGGTAATCCCAGCTCTCCTTGACGAAATCTCCAGTAGATACCAAAAAATTATGAAACAAATTCTTACCCCAACCCAGTATTTCCGGGAACCCCAGATGAAGCCGAACGAACCCGACGAACCCGGTAGTGCGGACTACAACGAACGGCTATGGCGACGGAGCCGAAACGAGAAGATTATCGCCGAGACCCAGCCATTGAAAGACAAGGCCGGCAGCAGCCGCTGGGATCATTCTGTTGCCCTGTTGACTAATGATGCTCAGCCGATGAAGATGTGTTTTCATCAATTCGAGGACCATCTAGCAGTTGCTGACGATAGGGATACGATCTCGTAAGTCACAAGACGCATCTTTGATACTCGCTCTTCCCTTTCCCCTATCAGTAAATGGACCCCTGTTCGACGAACTGACCACTTATAGTATCTGGGATTGGCAGCGCCATCAACGCCTGAATCGATTTTCAAATGGAAATCCTCCAGGATCAAAAATAAACGAGATCAGATACATCAACGAGGATGACCAGGCCCTGTTGATGACCGGCTCTTCAGACGGCATCCTCAAGGTGTTCCGTAATTATGAGTCCAGCAAGGGAGTGGAGATCGTCACGGCTTTCCGCGCCTTACCAGAGCTCATTCCCAGTAACAGGAATGCCGGCCTTGTCTTTGACTGGCAACAGGGACAGGGTAAAGCGCTCGTGGCAGGCGACGTGAAAGTAATTCGGGTGTGGAACGCAGCCACAGAAGTCTGCACGAACGTAAGACCGCCTCTTAGTTCCTTGTTAGATGGTCATCTAACTTTATTATTTTATAGGATATTCCAGCGAGATCGGGCTCTTGTATCACATCCTTGACTTCAGACCAAGTCGCAGGCAACATTTTCATTGCAGGCTTCGGTGACGGCGCCATCCGTGTCTTTGACCAGCGCCTCAAACCCACGACAGCTATGGTCAAAGTGTGGCGCGAGCATAAGCAGTGGATCACAAACGTACACATGCAGCGTGGTGGTGTACGAGAATTAGTCTCCGGCAGTCGAAACGGAGAGATCAGGTTGTGGGATCTTCGAATGAATGACCCTATCTCAACCATTTCCGCTACCCGAGATACACTGCGGACTCTAAGCGTCCACGAACATGCGCCTGTTTTCACAGTGTAGGTATTTATGTGTTACTTATCTTCTGTTATTCAAAAACTCAAGACTGACGTCGAATGAAGCGGCACCAACCGACATGAGGTCAAAACCTTCAACGTTGATGGAACTCATCTTTCGAACTTCGAACCATATTCGAGCTTCCTTCACCATAATCGTTCTGCTCCTATTGCGAGCACCGCATTCCATCCTCACCGTACTCTCCTCGCATGTTCGGCTCTTCATGATAATCACATCAACCTAGTCACCTGTTAGGCATGATGTGATGTTATTTAATCTTCTTCTTCGTCTTCTTGTTCGATTCTTCTCGGATTTTCTTTCCGGATTAACGGTTACACCTACCTTGTCACCCAAGGTTAAAGGGTACGGCGCCAGGTTTGATCTCGATCCCCCTTTCCCCATCTTCCCCAGTTGCTCCCGCAACTATGGTTCAACGGTGCAATTTCTTCCTATTCTCTTCTTCTCTCCCCATCTAGCTATTCCCTCCAATACTCTACCGGCCTAATTCTACAAGGAATTTTCGGTATTTTCTTCGCCATCATCCTTTTGCGTTTACAGTTTTTATTTCCCCTTCGCTTTCCCACATATCTAGCTGTAAAACAGTCAAACCTTACAATGATTTCCACTATTCGTCATGAAGCACAAATTGTGAGGGGCCTTTTTCTTTTTTTTTCTCTTACCGTTAACCTTCTTATGGCATGCAAACATGAATGAGGCGTCACTCGGGATCTTGTGGTTAAAGAAGCTATTTCTTTCTTTCCGACTTGCGTGCTTTGCTTTCCTGTACGTACTTTTTTTTTTTACCGATGTAATCTACAGTGATGGACAGAGGTAGATATGGAGTATTATGAAGCCTTTTGCAAAAATTACTTCAACACTGCCGTCGTGAGCGTAGCATGTGTTAGATCATAGACAGCTCCTTGTGATTCTGTGAGCTATGCTGTAGCTTGAGCGGGTCCGCGAGGCCTTTCAAACGAAAGACAATTTAGAGAGATACTGATATTACCATTTCTGTATGACTCGCAACATGTTTGTAAAACTACTAGAAAAAGTGAATTTGAGAGATAGAAAAAGTTGGGCCTTTTCAGAAACCATTTCCGCGTTGCGGTCCAGTGGCGTGAGATCGGCCAGAGAAGACACTAGCCAGTACGGCCGAACAGGCAAGAGAAGAAACGACAAGAAAAAAGCACTTTTAGTCCTGCAGACCGTCAAGTCCCGGGCTTCATTACAGTCACACGGGCATAATCACTATGTAACGACCCGATATATCCACCGGTGATTTTGAAACTGCAGCGAAGTTCGTGTCCTGTACAATCCAGTGACGCCCAACACCTCGGAAAGAATAAAGAAAAAGAACAAACAGAGAGCCCAAGTGGCCAGTACCATAATAACTATGATATCCAAATCACTGGAGCATACGTGGCCTCAGTAGTTTTGCATCAGCAGCTCTCTCAAAAGGTCGATAAGGACGCTCAAAGATGGTCCGTCTTGATGGGAACCTCCATTGGTCCACAGAAGGGTCTCGATCAAAATAGCTGCGACGTCCACCGTGGCTAGGTTCGCAGCAATGTGGTGGCACATTTCCAAAGTTGGCGAACTCCCCCTGCGGCCGGACGATGTAGGACTGAAGATTGGCAAGGACGTCCCCTAAGAGCAGCGTAGTCTGCACGGCGGTCAAGTCCTCTTTTGTTGGATAATCATCTCCTCTGAGTCTTCTGCGTCTTTCTGCATCTTCTCGCGCTATCGCCTGAACTTTCTGTCGAAAATTCTTTTCTCCACGGTTATCAGTATGGAACCAAGTATTTGATTCGACCAGACGCGAATTTGCACGAGGGAAACATTCAGCTGAAGCCGCGAAATCCATAGGCAACGCTGGCATTGAAAGACCAGGCGGGGGAAACTTGAAAGTATTTCCATTAGTGGCATTAGTGCCATCAGCATTAGCTTTCGTGGAAGTCGTTTTGAGCAGGTCGGAGTATTCTCCAGAGTCTATTGATTTTATTTCCAGGTCCATCTTGGGTGTCGCTGGCACCGGTAGGGACAAGCGTTCGTCTCTCTTCTCCAAACTGGGGCCAATAGAAGCACTAACAACTTTTTTCGCAGAGTCAAATGTCAAACGATCATGGGCTGAGAATAGATATGGCTCCCTGTCTTGCAGATATTCCTGTGACTTTCGTCCAACGTATGTTGCGTCTTTGTTCGCTGATAGTGGATCATGAAGAACAGTGCGGGCAGTGTTGGATTTGGATGCTTCAACCACACTATTTAAGTACGCTGCCATTTCCTTCTTGGTGTCGTAGGGCTCGAGTGACTTCACCGAGTGAAACTCGTCAGTGACTGGTAACCTCGCTTTTCCACTGCTGGGTCGCTTTGCTGAGCTGGAAGATAGAATAGATGAAGATTTTGGTGTCTGATGGCAAACGAATCCGGTGGACCCTGCCTTTGCGTTTGTGGCGGGTAAGTTGACATGTCCATAAACAGTGTTGTATCGACTAAGATCATAGAATTCATTCTCAGTATCCTCTGGGATAGCGAGAGCTCCAAGACGGTGACAGCATGTGTCGAGCTGTCCCTGCTGTCGAAGAGGCTGATGAGATGTCTCCGACCCACTGATGAATCTCGAGCGAGAAGGTTCAGTTGCAGCATAGGAGTCCGAGGCGTATTGAGGAAACTCAGACTGTGACATGAAAGGGTCTTCTCGAAGGAGATTTTCGAAAGTGACGTTTTGCTGGAACCCTCTATGGGCATATCTAACCTCCTGCTTCGTGGGACTTATGCTTTCAGTCCTCATAGACCTGCTGTAAACAGGACTTATGGGCCCAGAAAAAGACACGGTAGGAACATAATAACGACTGCTGTCTGAAGATGAATGGCCGGATGGGGAATTGGACGCCACGAATTGACTCAAGGGATTCTTTTGGAGACGATGATCCATGTCAGAAACCCAT
Organism: Paecilomyces fulvus; assembly: GCA_029606305.1. Lineage (NCBI taxonomy): Eukaryota > Fungi > Ascomycota > Eurotiomycetes > Eurotiales > Thermoascaceae > Paecilomyces > Paecilomyces fulvus. Next base: position 429,852 of record JAPVCG010000058.1, read on the forward strand.
TGAAGCCTCTCTGTGTGTGCTATGTTCACATTTCCCGACTTTTGATGATTGACAGTTCGCATTGGTGTCGTCCCATACTGTAGCTGAACCACGCTTGCGGTATCTTCGTAGAGAGACAGAGTACGAGAGCCTGGAATATCGTTTCTCCTGGAGAACTTTACCTCTTCGATAGATTCCTCGACGTCGTGAAGAGACAACGGTCTCCAGGACTTTGAACCCTTGTTTCTCGAATGAGCTCTCATGGAGAGAGCGGTTAGAGGGATTGGCTGTGATGATGCAAGATCGTTGAAGTCATCTAGCTCTCGACTAATGTTTCTCGTCCTGGCAGCAGCAGCAGCGTTGAGCTCAGCAGCTCTAGCTTGGGAACTCAATGACGGCAAAAATCCACTGTCCATGTCTAGAGAAACTGCTCGTGAGCCAGGTGAGGACAGACGCGTTGAAAGGTTGTTGGAGAATCCTGCAGGTGAAAGTCTGTTTGGAACTGGTGGTGTAACACTTGCCAACTGAGCAGCAGACAATGGACGCTGTGGAAGATGTGAGGAGTGCTCCGCTGTCCCTGAAAGGACTGGAGTGGAGTGTTGTTTGAGGTGGGAGAGGTTCACACCGGCATCTGGATTTGGTGGAGGAATATCGTGGGTTGACCACCAGGAGTTAGATGGTGACAGCAGCTTGATTCGACCAGCGTCTAAGGATGGAAATGGAAGAGTTGATGCGGACACAGCAGATCCGTTAATATGACAAGCTGGGACATCCAACACGAGGGCAGAGGAGTCTTCTGAAACCTCACTGGGGCATGAAATTCGATTGCTGCTGAGTCCAAAATATGGCGTTCGCTCTGGTTCAGGAGGGACGAACCCCAGAGGAGCCCTTCCTGGGGGGATACTGTCAACAGTGGCTATCCTCTTCCTTCTACCTGCTCTATTTCCTATGGTAAAATGGTCAGAGATATGGACGCGTGAAAAAGTGAGATGCGATCCTCCAGTGAAATAAACAACTGGGAAGCTCACGGCGGCGGTGTTTCTTGGGCCGAATAACATCGGACATTGCGGACTCCATAAGTCCGGGACTTTGTGTGTTGGATGCTAGATTGAGTTGATATGTAGTCTTGCTGTGACAGGTCTGAGACAACCTATGACAAGGTTGTTCTTAATTGCATTAAACCTTCACTCATTTTGCTGAAGTAGATGTTCCGTCTTGAAATGGCTTTAACTGACGATGAAGGAACTTTAGGTTTTATAAAGAGAAACACATTGCTTAGGTGGCCGGCATGGTTGCGTTGGCAAGAGGGCCCATTATCGCACCTTCCCACGTTCAGCAGTGAAGTATGTCTAGCTGTCTTTGAAAGAGGTTATCTCAGCTAGAGCTGGGGAAATGAATATAGAGAATGTTGTAGGTCCATAAGAGTTATCTCTCAATGATTGAGTCAAGAGGGTGCTCAAAAAATCAATATATAGTAGTCTTGTGACTATGTACTCTGACCTCGGAAATGACTGAGAGACTCCCGTAAATAAATCCATGTGGAGTGAGGATAGAAAAATGATTCTATGAATAAACACTGGATAATTTCTGCTGTTGTTCTCTACTCTTCGTCTGAGAGTAAAATACGTAGAGACGTCTACATCTAGCTAGAGGCAAGGAGACATGTCTCTTGAAGAAAGTAGTATTAAGAAAGAGTGGATATAATCATTACATAATATATGTTCATAGCATGATATCATATTGTTGATAATGTCTGCACTATTATATAACCGAAATACTATCACATTAACAAAAGACACAAGGTGTAACGTCGTTAGCACTTGAATACTAATCTAAATTGAATCGGCGATAAGATATTTTCATCGACAATTGAGAGCATATCAGGGGTCATTCTCGAAGAGGGTCTCTCCGTCCTTTTTAGTAGTTGGTGACGTCCCCAAAGTTACGGCTGTTGTCGAGATCAGAGTCGACGCGGGGGTCAAGTTTGTTGGCAATATCCGAGTTGTGCGGTCCCGCGGTCCTACGAGCATTTCCAGAGCCCAGGGTATTGTAGCTGCTGCTGCCAAGGGCACCGCTACCGAAGTTCTGGTGACGAGCTCTGTTGTCCTGATCAGAGTCTACTCTCGGGTCCAACTTGTTCGCAAGGTTCGAGTCGTGCGGGCCGTAGTTGCTAGAACCAGAACCGTAGGTACCATTGTTAGATCCGGATCCATAGCCGGTAGAGGCACCATAGATACCAGTTGCCCCGCGGTTGTCACAGTCGCTATCAACACAAGGGTCTAGCTTGTTGGCGAGGTTGGAGTCATGAGGGCCGTAATTCGTAGATTCAGAGCCATAGGTCTTGGAACCACTGTCATAGCTGCTTCTGTAAGCGCCACAGTTGTCTGAAAGTGTGTTAACAGACCACAACTTCATTTGATTAGAAGCTGCTGTCACTTACCACGGTCGCTGTCAACATGAGGGTCAGCCTTGTTGGTGACATTGGAGCTGTGGAAGAAGGGTTGTCAGAGTACTTGTCGCCGGTGACGGCTTCCTTAACCTTGTGCAGAAAGTGAGACATTGTGAAAGAAAATATAGAAAACTTGAAGATATCAAAATATGTTTAGATATTAGACTGATGTCTTTCCCAATAAAATCGGTTGTTTCTGTGTCCGAAGACATGGAACTAGATGGGAGGATCCGGGGGTATATATAACTCTCCAGATGGACAGATATCCCCATCCTTTGATTTCATGACACCATTTCCATCCCCTCAAATGAGCCATGGTAATCTGATACATAACGTTACTGGCCATAGTGCGGGGACATGACGCGCAGATTACAAAGAAGGTTTGAGCATGATCGCAAGCAAGAGCTGCTCGCGGATATCTTGCCACATCTTGGAACGAGTCGATGAGCGGGAAATGGGTAATTGGATGTCAAGGTCTGAAATCTGGAGAAAGCACAGGGTCAATGGCGTAGGAGACCTCTATAGATAGCTGGTGCTGTCATCTGTCGTCATGTTTTGGCATCTAAACCAGTCACCAGCCACACCCCGCTTACAATCCTTCACTCCATCGCGTACTCATATACCTCCTCACTTGCTTGAGCATCATCTGCACTTGGAGCATTGGAGATTTACTCTAAGAATAGAGCGGAAGACGCCACTAGACAGTCGATCCTGTATAGTGGATGTGCTCTATGTACGGAGTATCTAGTAGATAAACCACATCCCCAGATATTGCGGTACAAGATATTAGTTCTATGACTGCTTCAATTAGGCATAGAAAGATGCGATCATAATCCATCTTCTATTTCATCCAGTCCCATAGACATATGAGCTTCAGCTTGTGTAACCCTCCAGACAAGCATGAGAAGGCAAGGTGACGTGCTACAGCATTGTGTGCTGTGGTGTATATCGGGGTTGTTATGTGAGGATACATCAGCTCAATTGCGTGCCATGAAGTTGAAGCCCTCGACTGGATCCATATTGATGGCGTGTACTCTATTTGGACAGTCAACCGTACGTACGAGATGGTCACAGCTCCCAGTGGATCCCCGGATGGTCTATGTGGGCACAGAGGACGGAATGCGAGCCGCTGATCATGACTTCAAGCTTTCTTTCCCCCTGTTTATCGGAATATCCTCAGTATCGACACTCGACAGGCGATCGTGGAGAGCGGAACGTACCACCGGCCAGACATCGTTTCCCCTGACGGCGGTTTCGACGGTGACGACGGCCAAGAGATCGACTTGTAGAGTCATTATCTAACTGGTTAAACCGAACACTAAAATGACTTAGCTCTGGTCTGGAGTCTGGACGGAAAAGTTAAGCCTGAGGCATTTGCCCCCTCGAAGTCCCGTGACGGAGCCCGACGACACCCGACAAGGCGTGATCCCGTCTCTTGTCTTGTCTTGTTCGTTCTTCATATGCTCTTTTCTATCTATCTGACCTCGTCTGCATCCTCCTGAAGACTATCACTTCGTCCAGGATAGTGTCATACCCTAGGTATCGACATCTTGTCGATCTTCGTTCTCTCCATGAGCGGCCGTCTGGCCTTCTAGACCTCGTCTGGTCAATAGGCAACTGTCGACTTCCCTCGATAGGTCTCCTATCGGAAACCCCTCCAAGTGGTCCTCATCCGTCGATATGCGCCCTCCACGCTTGATCCTTGTCTTGCTATGCTTCATCTTCCTGCCTATTCTTCTTACTTGTCTATCACTTCTCTCTGCCCATCCCCGTCATGATACCGCCGACTCCTCACTCGCTGGTCGAACGAGTCGATTACGCGCCCTCTTCTCCTTTAATGCCCCCTCATCCCTCTTTCCTCCGTCGGCCATAATCAGCTTGACGGACGATAATTCAACCTTCTTTCTGGCCCGACCTGCAGCGTTTGGGCCGTTATTGCCAGCGAAAGGACTCAGTGGGCAGCTATGGATTGGAAGCGGGTTTGGTGAAGAGACTCTCCGCAAAGGAGGTGCTGCTGTCCGAGCAGAGGGAGAACTTGGTTGCTCGGATGTACCGGGATGGGGTGAAGGTGAACAACAGCACGTGCAAGACATGAGCCCCGGTAAGAACGGCGACAAAGATACGGATGTCAAGCCGGCAGTCGGGCCGGAGAATGCTATTACCGGAGCGAACATCCACCGCAGAAGCGAATCTCTCCATAATACAGAGCTCTCGGAGGACCGGTTTAACGCCGGCACTGCTCCATCAGCGGATGACGGCACGGACGACCACCTGCATCCTCTTTCTGGATCCGATTCCTCAGATCCCAGAAATCCCAAGAAAGCCGGGGATCATACTGAGAAGCACACGCATGCAGATATACAGTCCTTGCAAGAGAGTGCGGAGATTGCGGGGAAGATCGTTCTGCTGAGCAGAGGCGGCTGCGGTTTCTTGGAGAAAGTGAAATGGGTTCAGCGACGTGGCGGAGTGGCTCTGATCGTTGGAGACGACACTAGAGGAGGGAACCTTGTCACCATGTACGCCCATGGCGACACTTCGAATGTGACAATCCCAGCTGTCTTCACTTCCCACACTACAGCCCATCTGCTCTCGTCCCTCATCCCTCCTCAGGATCTCGACGATTCCAGCCGCACTTCCAAGAAACGGCCAACCAGCAAAGTTAAGGCATCATCAACAAAAGCAAGCAATGCTATGTCCACGCCGACTTCAACGGGGAGTACAAAGACCCTCACAGCTGCCTCGAGCTCGTCGGGCGCAGAGTCAGGATTCTTCAGGACGATCCTGTCTCTTCTCGGCCTTGGCAATAATAGAAGTTATTCCTGGCATCTTCCTGAAGATAGTCGACGTCCTCCCAGCAGTGGAAATATTGATTGGGTTGTGGTCGATGACTGGGAAGAAGAGGAGATATTTTCCAGCAATGAGAAAGCGCCAGTCGATAAGACCAATCGTAAAGACGATAACGATGCCCAGTCTACTGGATCCAAGCAGTCAGCCTCTGAGTCGAGCAAGCTCGACGGCGACGGATTCGTGATCGGAGTACAAGATTGGCGCGATCCTGATTTGGTTGCTCAGAATTCCCCCGCGCCGAAGTCCAGTAATGGTCCGGAACAATCGGGATCCAAAGCATCTAGTGGTGGATCGAACGGTCCAAAAGGGGGTAGTATTATGCCCGGCAGCGGCGAATATGTCAATCTCGAAAAGACTTCCAAGAACAGCAAGTCGAACTCCAAAGATTCCACTAAAAACCAAGACAGTTCGGCAAACGCTAAATCTGGGGACTCCGAAACGGCAAAGAATTGGTTCAAGAGTCATTTCAGCTGGTCCGAAGATAAGGAATTTGGCTCTGATAGACCTTCAGATCTACATTCCAACGATGGGAAGGCCTTTACATCCGGAAATCAGCCCGTTCGAAGCAAGGCAACAGACAAACCGGAAGAACATGAGGGTCTTTGGGTCACTTTAACTCCGACAACCATGTCGACCAGCCCGTTCTTCGATACTCTCCTTGTTCTAGTAGTGAGCCCTTTGATTACTTTGACAGTAGTCTATGCTCTTCTACTACTGAGATCTCGCATCCGACGTCGCCGCTGGCGAGCTCCCAAGTCGGTCGTCGATCGCTTGCCAGTCAGAACCTATCATACGATTTCGCCATACTCATCCACATGCAACACCCCTCAGCCACCGAGTCCAAGTTCCTCGTCTCCGACGGTCCCTCTTCTTTCTTCCGGCTCGCATGCAACATCCTCCAGATCCAGGCCACGGTCACAGACTGCATCTGGCGTCGTTCTGAGCGGATCAGAATCCGCAAAGGAAGGTCATACACCAGGCGAGAAATCGAGTTCAGGATCAACTCTTTGGCGACGTAAATACACAGGAAGACAGGTGGAATGTGTTGTCTGTCTGGAAGAATACGTGGATGGACAGAGCAGGGTAATGAGCTTGCCTTGTGGCCATGAGTTCCACGCCGAGTGCATGTAAGTGTCAGGGCAATTGCGTGTCAGTTAACTCTACTAACTGATCTCTTCAGTACTCCTTGGCTCACCACCCGTCGACGTACATGTCCTATTTGCAAAGGAGATGTGGTCCGCTCCATGTCACAATACAACGCATCTGAGCGGCGCGAGCAGCACGAGCAGACTGCTGATGACATCCAAACTCGCGCACTTGAGAGCCGCAACGATTCCCCATCCGCCGCTGTTCCCATCTTTGGTTTGGTGGAAGATGAGCCCTCAGATTTGGAGCGTGGCGACGACTCGTCTCGTCCTCTCCTCGAGGAGCATGCATCTTCTGCGCCTCAGTCAAGTTGGCGGAATTTCGCTTCTTTCAGCCTCTCAGCCCTCAGCGGTGACACCATTTGGCATCAGGTCCGGGCCGATAGGAACAGATAAACTATGCTTGTGTTCTCCGCTCTACTTCTCCTCAGCCTTGGCTGACTTGATGAGAGAGACTTTTCAGCGGCATCTCAGACCTTTGCCTAAAAATGTCTTCATTGTCGTATTGCATTAGCGATTGTTCATTTGCCTCTATTCACGGAAACGGCGTGGCGTTTGGCGGATAACCAGGGGTTCGGATAAGGATTAAAGCAACACGTCGGAAGTAGGCGGCTGGAATACGCTTGTACCCGTCTATGGTTTGCTCGGTGTTCTCCTTTTTGCAACTGCATAACCTAGTCGATACCATTACTGGAATGCGCTGTAAGCAATCACATTGTTAACTATCCGGATCGACTCTTTAGCTACTTTGTCTTGCGTTGGAGTAATGTTCGCTCATTGCTTCTTAATATGAGCCCCGCGTTAGCTTACGATGATGGATCACCATTACATATATTGTCTTTATAGAAATACTTATTGCTCAATCCCATATCCAATTTGTATGAATGACGGTATCTCGTCCAAAGCCTTCGTACCGCAGTACAAAACCTGTACGACGAAAGATGTCAAGGAATATCCGTAGAAATTCCTATTAAAACCAGCCTGGAAGTATCGTAATCATTACTGCTTCAGCGAGACCAAATCAGAGTGCACGTGAACAGGCCCTGACGTCATCGTCCCCCGGATCTGGCAATGAACGACCTTCCAAATCGGTTGTACTGAAGTTCTTGACCTGAATGGATAGAGGACACTGCTCTTGCAGCCTCCATTTTTTTGTACTCCAAGAAATACAGACCTACACATACAATGGCCGACAAGATCAAGCAGGTAGCCACCGAAGAGGCGCAGCAGTTCAGGTCGCAGGCCCAGGATGCCCTACGCTCAGGAGCATACTTGTATCCGTTCAAGGTGAGCTCCCTCTCTCACCAGCATACACATCACTAATTGAAACATATATGTCAGGGTCTATTCTATTTTCTTACACACCGGAGTCTCTGGCAACCTTTGATTTCAAGAATTGTCCCCACGTTAACTCTTGGGCTGAGCGTCACGTCCGCCATGTTTTTCTTCACTTATCTGCCTCAGGCCGCAGTCCTGGCATTTACCAGCGGTCCATTGGCCCCTATCTCTGCCGCGCTGCTCGTCCTTAGTGAAAGCTCCACGATCACCAGCGCTCTATCGCGATCATTCCTGCTGCATGAAGCTTTGGTGGACACCTTCGATGCAACACTCATTAGTCGCGGCCAAGCGGATCTCGTCTCACATAGCCGTCAGCTTAAAAGTGGTCCAAGTGACCCCGTGTACCGACTGGGAAAGCTGATTGAGCCACTTGCGAGATTTTCGCCCCGCGCTCTGATTCGATCACTGATTTATCTCCCACTGAACTTTATTCCCGTGGTGGGAGGAATCATGTACATCCTGATCCAAGGAAAGAAGTTAGGGCCCGTAGCACACGAGCGGTATTTCCAGATGAAAGGGTGGGGTGCGAGTCAGAAGGAGGACTGGCTGGAGAAGCACAAGGCTGCTTATACTAGGTTAGTAGACTCCGCATTTTGCTGCAGCATTTCGAACATCATGTCTTTGCTGACGAATACAGTTTTGGTGTCTCCTCCTTTGTTATGGAGATGGTTCCCTTTGCGTCCTTAGCGTTTGCCTATACGAATACAGTCGGGGCTGCTCTATGGGCAACAGACATCGAGAAGTCAGGATCAACGGCACCGGCTCTGCGCGAGCAAGCTAAAAAGGCCGAATGAAAGGTCATCTAGGTCTATCAGCTCCTGTCATCCCGACTCCTATGGCACTACTCTTGCTGCACATTTACCCATGTCTTGTAAAACAAAAGTGATCTATGCAGCATATATCTATCTCGTTATTTCATGATCTGATGCATTATCTACTTATGATTGAGATAATACTGATAGATGACCTTCATAACATGAGGATAGTACTTCTCAGAAAAATACTTTCACGCTGTTTCAGCTGCATGATCCTTGCGTGCCGTCGAATCTTGTCAGTTCATGGGGCGGCAGGTGACTGCAACATCTGATGCTACAGTACTTCGACTTTCGGTAGCACAGCAGAGACGCCTCTTCCTCTTCATCTGTTGTCTCGAAGCGGCTGATTTATGCACGCAGACTACAACGGAGCCATCCGCCTGCTAATATATTCCCGAAACAGTCCTAGTAGCACACGTGGTTCGATGCGGAGAGATGGAAATCGAAATCTGATTACACCCAAGCCTTACCATTCTGTACACAGGCACAGCAGTGTGACGACCTGGAACAGCTTTCTGCAAGTGTCAATGGCTCTAAGGCTGGAGAATCGCGTGACTCGATCAACATCTTATTAATTGACTTTTTCAGCTTCCTCCTGTGTTGAACAATGACAATAACAATGAGGACGATCTGTATTCCCTCACATCCGTGCCCACCACATTAAACTGCAACGAGATTTCGTGTCAATCCGAATGTGGCCTACTGCTATGGTTCTGGCACTGCCCATCTGGTCTAGCTGCTTCAACTATTTAAGTTATAGGCTAACATATGTACCGTACATCGCAGGGCGACCACTCAGAGACATTACAACCAGAAAAGGATTCTACTCTATGGTCATACTACTTATTTCTTCTCAATACGGTAGTCTGGGTCCATCAGTGCATGGAGCTGTGGGCTTTCTGACAGCCACACCGGAACCAAGGAAACAAAGGAACCGGGCGCCCGTATCACCTCTTTCACCATTTCCGGCCTCCCCGACATGAGATGCTCGAGGGATATTCGAGTCTCTGACCACGTAACCAGAAGAGCAAGCCAAAACGCTATATCGATGAGACGCCCTGTTATTAAGCGGACTTTCGGAAGTCGGCAAACTTATTAAAAGCGCGTAGTCCACGCAGAACTCCCCGTTAGAAAAGCACAAAAATACATGATAAGAAAGATAGTTACTTGCACTGTCGTTACTCATCACAGACATCATTGGAAGAAAGTTAAGGACTAAGAAGAGAACGATATCTAACATCTTGAATTACTTTGAATTTACCGACCTTTCCAAAGTATATACATATATATATATTCAGGAAACATACACACTTCTATCCAGGTCAACGGTCTCATCGGAGAATAGAAAACATGCTTTCCATCCATTCCTCCGCGTCCGAATCAACCAAATACTACTACCGCCTCTCATCACCATCACTCGATGTCGAAGTCGAAGTGACCGACACCCGTCCTCTCTACTCCTTCGATTCGAGATCCGACAGGAATCACCATGCGTCATCTTTCTCTCACCGCCACGAACCTTCTTTTTCCTCTCTTCGCGATGACCAGTACCACAGCCTTCCCCGATGCCACCACCACCATCATCAGCGTCAAGCGGAGGATTCCTACACAAGAAGACGCATCACGGCTCCTTCACGAGGATGCTGTCATAGACAGTCCCCGTGTGTGTTGTCGCGGAAATGGCTTTGAGTGCAGATGTATCATCCCTGCGAATACGAATGGTGATGACCCGTGCTGCGATAGTTGTCGTCAGTTCGAGGGATGTGGTTGAGTAGAGAATTATATTCCTTTGGTTTTTTTCGTGTCAAGGGGAGTGCTGGCCTTCTTCGTTAGTGGTGAGTTTTCATCGCTTTCGTTTGTATCTTTTTTCCTTCCCCATCGGAGATGACCTATTGGGTCAGGTTATGTTGCATGTAACAATTTCATGATCGTTATCAACATATGTGCTTACCAGAGACCCAGGTACTCGTTGCACTCCTTGAAGATTCTAGTGCTATTGCATGTTTTGAATTTCTTAATGTCGTCTTTATTTCCGAGGCAGGAGTCGTGGAGCGGGAGCTGCAGGAATGCGTGAGTGCAGATATGATATAAGACAAAAAAAAGAAAGAAATATGTATGGAGATTGCTGAAGCTGTAGTTGGACCAGTTCATTATTCTCAAGTCTCAAGTTCTCTCCTAGGATATATTTATATTTTTTAAACTTTCTAATCCAATTGAACCATCAAATAGTTATCTGAACTTGATTTACTCTCCTAACTAGCTACTTAAATCAAAAACCTATATTTTGCATGTTTCAAGATTCCTAATCCAGTACTTAAGTCCAACTACCTAAGTTTTGCTAGCTGCTGCATCCTCATCCTTCGTTTCCTTCTTTCCCTGCACAAGTCCTCCTGTCCACGTACCATCAGGAGACCGTGTCCATTCTACAGAACCAAAGCTAGATGCTCGTAGGATGGTCATCTTGAAGTTTTCGAGGCGCGGAAGATGCGTCGTCATTAGATCGGTAATGTCTGATAGGGAGGGGAAGATCTGTTTTAGTAGATCGTCGGTGTTGACGGATGAGGTGTCGGAGGAGACCTGTTGGTTGTGTGGGTTAGTTTGGATGTTTGCGTATAGTTTTTTTTATGGGGAATTATGATTCCTCACGGGATATGGCGAATGGTGAGAGGAGTAAAATGGTATTGATACATACAGCCTGGCTGAACTCCGCATCTGGAACACCCACGATCTCAACGACTTCTAGACCCTTCCCAGCTGATCCATCCTGGCCTCCATGAAGGCTTTGCAGAAGAGCCATCTTAGAAGTCTCCGTTGCGCCAACAATGACACTTGCGCTCAAGATAGTCAACTCCTTCTGAGCTCGAAGGACATGCGCCACCTGCTCCGTGTTCAGAGTGTAGATGGTACAGTCGAGCATCTTCAGATTTCGAGGCCCGGGCCCAGTTCCTGGAACGTGAGTCCTTGATTCCTCCTCTCCTTGTTCTTCCTGCTTGACTATCTCGAGTCCTTCGTTATCCACTTCACTGCCCGTAAGCTTTCGCATGAGGAGAGCAGTTCCTGAAGTCGTGCCACCCAGGGGAACAATACCTTCCGGTCTCCGTCCTGGGATTGGGACACCGTTCTCATCGACATATAGAGGATCATCAGGTAGATCAGAGGACGAATCGGACGGTTTCTCTGGAGGTGCAGCGAGGCTGAAAGACGCTGCGATCAGAGACGGGACCAGCATGGTAGGGAGTTCATCGCCGGGGATTCGATCCAAGAAACTCGAATCCGCATGGCCACGGTACGTATAAGAAAGCTCCAGGAAACGCAGAGCGCTCCTGACATGATACTTGCTCTCTGCTTCTGCGTCACTGAGCTCTTCGAGAATGCCACCCAGCCCGGCCATGAACCCCTTGCGGCAGAAGACGTCGAGGAGATGCAGCTCGCGTAAACCGCCGCCATTCTCCTTCTTTCCGATTAGGATGTCGTTGAAGAACTCACCCGCATCTTTCCTAGAGCCCTCGCCGACGCCATCGATGAGTTGGCTGTATAGCGTGAGTGTCTTGAGCTTGGGAAGGGCTTTGCCCAGCTTCGTTAGGAAAGGAGGCGGGTAGCCCAACGAGAAGAGCTCGAGGGTGAGAGCCTCGATGCTCTTCGGGAGCGTTGGCGGTATTGCCTCCTGGTCCAGAGCTGTGGCTAATTGATCCGAGTAATCGGTCGGTTTGATGTCTGATGTGAGAGTCAGGGCTTGTAGAGCAGCTGCTTGTGGAGGGAAGGCAGGCAGCTTGAAGCTCTCCAGCGGTATCTGAGCAGCATTTGGAAGAGGTTCTGTCGTGGAAGGAGGCTTGATGGTTTCCGGAGGTTGTCCTTGATGCGCTATTGTTGCCATGGTCGTATTATATGTATACTATGAGATGAGGATCCCAGATATCAAGAATGAAGAGAAAGAGCCCTGGGAAACTTGAATGAAAAGAAACAGGAACGCAATAACTCTCTTTCCTTTCAATCAATCGACCCCCCATAACCGAGCTCAGCTCCTGGATGGCTACGGATGGCTACCAAGGATAGCTTTGTGCGGGGTGTATCATGTCCTGTCCCGACGATGCGGAGCAAATCGAAGATCGAAGATCCACGATGGAGAAGCGTAGACATTGGTAGATGGTAATTGGATACGATCGCATTTACCCCTCCTTCGATATCCTTAAATGGTTATCCTCGGGCATTAGAAGCAGCTACGTATATGGCATGTTCCATAAGCGGGGAGTGGAAAAACTGGGGTAAACGCGGAGCCCCACGGGAGACAGATACTTAGAGACTTTGCGAGATTTAATAAATGCTCTGTGTTGAACTCTGCATTAATCCACTCTGATAGTGACCTGAAGAGGCTGTACACAAGCTGTGGAAACAAAGTATGGTACATTAAGAATACGTACAATAAACACCCCAGCCGTAATGAAGGAAAACCATACCCCTCTGCCACAAAATCACTGGTTTAGGATATCCACAGGAAAGAAAGAAAATGATTACGCTGATCCATCAACAATATATACGAACGTAGATCTTTCCATGTCGCAAGCGATGAAAAGAATCAAGGTTGGAACAAAGCGTCTTGATGTATGTAATTCGTCGAAAAGCAAGAGATCCAGGGTGACTAGTCAGCCATCGAGATCTCACTGACTACCTCTTCCAGAGGTGTGGTCTTGTCCGCGCCAGGGACGCAAGCCCAGCTGCAACCACGTCTCAGGAACGGTAAAGGACGCAGTTTTTCTCCGGATGGTCGGGGTCCTTTCAGACCGGTCTCGTACGTGGTACAATCCCACCATTCAATCCACTCAGCACGGGGAATAACAAAGCTGCGGTGGCACACCGAGCAAGATCGGCCACCAACATCCCTGATATCCCGGGCGCGTCCGAGTAATCGCACCACAGGAGCTGGGAAGTCCGAGAGGTCTGAGGCTAGCAGTTGGTCAAAGTACGGGTTTTGGTTGCATGCCAAAAGGGAGAGCTCGCGCAATGAGGGAACTCGTGAGGTACTCGTTGGGTTTTGGGATCGGTTGGAGATCTTCCCGCCTGCCACAGGCAACCCTTCCATGTTGAACAGGCTGACGGGGCCTGTGGCAACGTGGATTGGGGCCCACGCTTCTTCTGGCGGCGGACCTTCGTAGTCGAAGAGTCGAATGTCCTCCTTAGATGGGATCTGGCCATCTGGGTTTCTATAATGCCACTCCTCGATGCTAGCATCTTCGATCTGGAGGAACGGATTGGGTCGGACAGTTAAATGCTTGAGATCACCCTTCCTGATCAGCCACAGGACCTCCCAGGGAAGATGCGGCAGCCGGTTAACAGAAACATTGATCTCTTGCAGCATAGTCAACTTTCGGATGGCAGTCGGGAGCTCATGGAGTTGGTTATTCCGCAAACTGAGGACCTTCAAGCCCCCCAATTCAAAAAGTTCCGCAGGAAGGTTTGTCAGCAGATTACCCGATAAGAACAGCCGTAGAAAAGGTTCCAGGGAGCTGTACACCTCTTCGGTGACTGGGGCTTCCTTGACGGGAGGCTGCTTCGTCAAGTGAAGCAACGGTCGAAGAAGACCGTTGGGGATCGTCCTCAAGTCTCCATGGCTGAAGAATAACTCGTCAGAAAAGACTTTGAAAGAGCTACAGGAGAGACATGCCTCAAGTCAATGCTATCTTCCCCCTTGTCCAGACAGTCATTCACAATGGACCGCGCCACCTGATGTTCCTTGGGCTCCTCCTGTCGAAATGCAGCACGACGCTGAACGACAGGACCATTGCGCGACTCTTGGTGCGCCTTAACGATCGCATCCGCGACGGCATTTGAAGCAGACCTCCTTATCGTCGTGGAGTCTTCCGCATTCTTCAGAAACTCCTCCCCGCACGAAATCACATCCTCCGATGTCGAAGACAAAAGCTCCACGGACGAGTCATCGCTAGCCATCCAGACACCACTGTCGATATTTCTCTTCTCCTTGAAATCCGCCCTCTTCCGTTTTGGATCCATCACCATTTCCCCCCACCAGGTGCCTCGATACCGCCTCTTCCGGGACGGTCCACCAGAGGCGACACCATGGTAATTCTCCAGTCCGGACGCCGGTGTATCATCGCTGGAGAACAGCGCAGGGTCGCTGGAGGGCTGACTGGAGAGATCATCGAGGCGCGATGAACGATAAGGCTTCGGGATCGACTGCGCAGATGGCTTGGTGGGAGAGCGGTGCCGGATGCGCCGCGGCGGAGGGAGAGGAACTTCACTGTCCATGATCTCCTCGAATTGGTCGATTGTTGTTCAAAGGCAGAAAAAATAGTTCAACTGCCACGAAGCGCACAATCGAAGCGCACGCGCGCAGTCGCACCGTGATGATGCGACGCGGGCGGGGGCTGTCAAATCGCACACTATCTATCCACAAGGTCGCGCCCCAGAAGCGGTGGCTAACGATTGGGAAGATTACAGCGGATGACGCATTATTATAAGAGTGCGAAGAATGTAGTTATCAGATCAAACTGCTCGTGTGATCCCCCAATGTCTCGAATGTTTATCCGGACGCGTAGAACGCGCTACCGCCAATCAGTGTGGAGTACAACCAACGTCTCCGCCAGTTCGTCCAGGTAGAGAAACGAAAGTTAACTCTAATTCGAGTTGCTTAAGGGGGATCTGACAACACTCACAGTCCTTATCTATGAGATCCAGTAATGATGAACCACTACTCCATCCAGAGGTACTGATGAGCGTCCCCTGAGATCGTCCGCGCTCATCGTCAGCTCCCGAGATGAAGGTCCACCGTCGATCGACGCTGTCAACTCCGTCCGCGGGTCAATCTTGACGTCTGCGAAAGCATTAAAATCGACTTCTTGCCGACCTCAACCATGCTTCTATTTATTTCGCTCTTACGTCGCTCCTGCAAAATAGATGTCGCTAGAGAGAAAGGTACCGGAACGTTGAACTGATGTAAAGCTTATATTAACTAGATATCGGTATACTTCTCAAACGGCCAAGGGGCTGCCACGCGATATCAAAAAATCATAACAGGCCACATCTCGAAAGAGATAAAAAGGATGGGCCCTCTCCGTTCCAACAAAAACGCTCACGTTCACTCACTTCCGTTTGCTCATGCACCTCACCGAGGTGATCCAAGGTCCAATGATCTCGCGATCAACCGCGATGTTCAAACAATCGCAGGCTATGGAGTAAAAGGCAGCATGGACTCATGACAGTCAGGGAAATCATATTCGAAGGGGTATAATGAAAAAAAAAAAAGAGAAGAAGTAACCAACAGCTTCCCCCCGGTCCACACCTCGTCGGAATCGTCTGCTGATCACAAGAAGAGAAATTATCGTTGAAAACCCCCCCATCCACTCACTCTCCAGGAGAAACAAGGATAAATGGCCCCGCCAGGTCTGGCACAAAAGTTATAAACAAGAAAGAATAAAAAGGGCCAATGTATCCGAAGAAGGCCGGCGTCGGCCATGGATCACACCACCACCTGATTCGATCAGGGGAGATCGGTTCAGAGGGTGACCTAAACAGCCACACCCATAATAAGCGCAAACGAACCAGCAACGAGAACAGCAGGAATGCTGCCCGCGCCAACACTCATGGCAGCGTTAGTATGGCTTGAAGTCGCAGCAGCCTGGGTGGTGGTCGAGGCAGCCTGGGTGGTGCTGGCCGCAGTGGTGGATGTGACCATAGTCGAGCTGGATGCGGCAACGACAGAGGAGGAGGACGGCGTCACAGTGGCCGTGGCAGCGGCTCGGATGAGAGTCTTGGTGATTGTCTGAGTGGTCGTCATGGTTGACGTGGACTCCGCAGCGACCAGCTGGGAGCCAGCCAGGAAGATGGCAGTCAAGATAGCACCGACACGCATTTTGCTTGATGGGTATGCAACAGACGAGATATCTGAATTCCTTTTTGAAGTGATGTTCCGCCGGTGAGGTAAGCCGCGAGGAGGCTATAGATCAAGACGGCTCGATTGAATAAGACGCAAAGAAATGTGGCAAGGACCGAAAAGGCTTTTCAATGAAAGCTTTGTACAGTGCACCAGTGGATGAGACACTGCGAGGTTCGGATACGACGGCGCAACGAGCTGCTGAGTATATTGACGATTGAACAGGAGTCAGGGACCGAGCGCGAGCGAATGAAACGTTGCGGTCAACCTGTATATTATATTGGTAATGAGCGTTGAGGGGAGCACTGCTCGACTGAGATTAAAGAGTGGATGGAGCTTGCAACTACCGGGCTTCCAGATGCGTTGGCGGACAGAGAGCGCTGAAGTGAATACAATGGGGGCGGGAAAGGGAGTTTTATGATGGATTTGGGGCTACACCGTCCTACACTCTGACATCCTTTCCGGGGAGGGTCACCTTCCAATAGCTCCCAAACAAGCTCGATGCGAACAAGATTTCGTGCTTCACACGATCCCCATTGGACCGTTTACTCTGTCTGTAGCCACCGTTGGTTCCATCATCCCTTTAACCTCGCCCCAGATTAGGCGATCAACTTGACTTCCATCTCAGTGGTGGGACCCATACGGGGGTTACCCTCCGGAGTCTCCAGGATCGAACCCTCTCAGGAGCAGACATGTCGGGCGTTGTACGGAGTATGTGCTAGTGGGCCTGGATAAAGGTGTGTAATTTCCTTCGCAACAGGAGTCTATTTGTTGCAACCCCTGGCGCCGGTGGCCGCTAAGACACGTAGCGACCACTGTAAGGGCACAGAGATTGAGTGTCGTTAAGAGCCGCCAAGATGCATGGTCCATGGAAAGCACAGAAAAATCACTTTAGCGCAGCCATGCGACGGTGGATCATGGATAGATGTCCGAATGAGGTATGATGAGGGCGATGGAGGGAAAAAAAAATTGGTTACTAAGACTGTTAAGAGAAGCTCAGCGCGGGCGCACAGCTCTTTTTCCCCCTGGCGCCAACTCCTTCTCTTGTTCGGGTTTCGCGATCGTCGTTTTATCTCGCTTCGCGTCTGACCATTGGTCCGAGAAGAGCGTCTCATTTTAACATGGCCTTATATTGCACTAGTATTATGCTGCTTCCCCCAGATCGTCTGACACCGGCTGTCCTTGACAGCTCAAACTGTCCTAGTAGCTCAGCTCATGACCTTCAGGAGAGCATTTACCCCCCTTACTAAATCTCATTTTCCGATACTAACTTATTCGAGATGGGACTGCTAGTTAATGACCATCTAATGCCGCTGTCAAGATCGCTCTGCCTCTCAGGTGCTCCCGGAAGTCGGGAATCTTTAACTGAACTGCTGGCCATCGAGCGCTCAATGGACAGTCATCCAGTGGGGGTTGTAGGAAACGATGAAGAGGTTTTTTTTTTTCTGCCTTGCCATCGCACCATGCATACAGCCACCACGAGCGATTGGGACAGTGGCAATTAGACTGCATAAGCTTGGCTCTCCGTATGGACATGCTCGTAGTTATAGTGCATTGTCAGCGTCGGTCTGTGGTTGAACCTGCTCGGGTTCCTGAGTGGTCCCACAAAAGGAAGAGAGATCGCCATCACTAGTAGAACGAACAGCTGCTGGCTGGATGAATTCTAGACCCGAGGATCGTCTGCCATCTCCTTGCATAGCAGCGACGCTGCTGTTGAGCCATAATAACTGGCAATTTCCAATTCCACGTAACTACCTAGACTTCTGAGCAAAAGGGAGCTTGACTGAGGCAGAACCGAACTCACATAAGGCTGAACTGAACCTCTTCGCATCCGACCAGTGGTGGATAACGGTTGACGACGTCCTTTTCTAGTACTCCGTACAATCCGTGGTAGTTCTGCTGGGTCCAAATGGAGAACCGTGGACCGTTCATTTTGCTGGAAGAGGGCTGATCGATCTCGCCTAAGGGTTCCGCAATGCATACAATAGAGTAATTTGTCTGACTCGCCACCTCTTACAGCCATAAGTGTCCAATAACATTGCTTTTGTGAATGCAGAATACTAATGGTTTTTAGTTATCGTTTCCTTGGGCTTCTTTTTCGACCGGCCCAGAACCGTCAAAGTAAAGAAGTCATCCAATAGCGGACAGTGGATTTTCTCATCCGCATAGCACTCCCATATGGTACTCTCTCCCATGGAAAGCAATAATTACTCCGTAGAGAGATCTTAGATTTTGCGCTCTAGATCTGCAAGCAGATTTGATCTTGCCGTGTCATGATGGTACTGATTGGTTGTTGAGTGTGAACTTATGGTGAGGAGTTTTTTTTTTTTTTTT
>JAPVCG010000058.1:448742-479895 GCA_029606305.1 Paecilomyces fulvus
CAATCGGGATATTTCGGAATTGATGATTAACAATACCTAGTTATCCAAGATCTCGGCTTGTTTTTTCCCTCTATCTCCTGCTCCCAGGCGACAAGTTCAAGATACTCTACTAAAGATATAATATATTGTGATATGAAGATAGACATATTGTCATAAAGAGAGTTACAATTTATGCGTAAGAAGTTCACCACATCAGAGAACATGTCAGCTTTCCTTGCAAGTCAGGAACTGTCTCCATCTTATGAGGTAGCTGGAGAAACAGTTGATGCCAACTAACATATGGGATCAGAACGTTCTAGATTACTTTCTATCTAGAACTACTAAAACCTATCGCCTGTTTATGCCTCAAGATGGAAAAAGGAGTGCTTTCCCCAGTCCTGCGAACGGCAGTCCGCATTCAGGGGGCCGTTTACATCATCCTTCCCGATGAAAAGAAGATTTATGTTGGCAAGACCTGCTGATCTGGATGAAAGATCCCCACGAATAACCTTCCTTGTAGCAGATACCGTGCTGAGAAGACGATTCTGAGCAGAAATTCTTACATACCTGACTGTGTTGAATTCCTAAGGCACGCAATAATACCAACTATATAAGATGAAGTGCTATATAGACTGAATTCTAGTATCTAGGGGGAATAAATCTATATATATAACTCTTAGCCAGACAAAGCAGCTAGACCTAGTAGATTCAACGGTAATCAAAGAATCTAGAATGAGAGCGACAATCTGAAATGTCACCTACGCAAGTAGTTAACTAATCTCCAGGCGCTGACAAACCGCTAACTATGACAGGCTGACAAACAAGCTCTCAAGCTGTTTGATGATTTTTTATACAATTCATGAATTAGCTTTTTTCCTTTCTATCTATCTCTCTCTCTCCACGTGAAAGATCAAGTGAAGTATTTGAAATACTCTTAAAAAATTGGCAGAAATGAGCTATCCATTCAGATCTCTCTACTGAAGAATTAGATTCAGTATGTTACGTATGCTAAAGAATATAACTAGTTCATTGGATATTTTCTGCCTTAACTAGTTAGTAATTTATAATGTGAATAATGTGATTCCGGAAGACATTCTGCGGAGGATATAGTTTCCGAAAGCAATAATCAGAGATACTTGAAATAGTGGTTCTAATCAGCTATTCAAGATCTCGGAACAACCAATGCCTTAGTCTCGACCGTGAATGAGCCTCTGAATCTCTCCGTGGAAGCTATCGATACTAAGGGGGCAATTGGGGCTATATATCTATCGTTCGCGTGAAAGAAGACAGGGCAAAGAATTATACTAATGCCATATATATCAGTGCCTTCTCCACTAGCAGATCTTCGTACTCCTTTCCTTGTAGGTCATTATATGCAAGGTCAAGGTGAATGATATTCCTGACATGGCGCCCGGAACGTCCATCGGGAGTTTTCTGTCGACGCTTGGAGCTCATCTGAATATGAGCTGTCATGGCTGTCTTTCATCCTAGATTCTTTGGATTACCGTGGAATCAGGTCAAGCATTTCAAATATTACTATTGCTATGCTCCCCTGCCCTAGGATTCGACATTTTCCAACTTACGTATATGCCGGGTCGGGGGATGATAAGCGCGAACAAAAGCCAGGAAGATGACATTATCACTCCATATCCAAGGAAGGAGTAGTGTTTGATATTCTCGAACCTGTCCTTCCGTGAAGTCACCTTATAACGCCATGGAAACAAATTGACCGTCATATAGTAGGCTGACGCCGACTTGTCGTCCGGCCTCATGACCATTCAACAAGTTTCTAGTTATTTACATTCCCCAACCCTTTCTCCTTTCGCTCTGGCCATGTGAGCTGTGTAGTCGTAAAATGAATAAGATAGGAGACACTGGATCCGAAGACACATTATCATCTTCCTCAACCATCCTCCCCATAGATTGTATTATACATGGACTCTCCTTGTCGTTGAGTCCTTCAGCATTAGGTCTCTTTAAGCACCGCAAGTCCTACTATTGTCCAGTAGTCCGTTTATTGACTGGACCGCCGCATCGGGTACTGCCGAGGAAGCATCATTGGGGGACCGCGAGCGCGGAGCCAGGCGTCATTGTATGGACCTTCGTTTCGGATAACACTGCCAATGGACATGAAGAGACTAATTGATCCCCGTGAACGTCAGTCGGATGTGAACATCACTCATGTCAAGTATGGAAACAGGAAAATACGAATAGACGTACCCGAAAGTTGCACCTGAGCCGAGCATATACTTGCCCAGTGTGCGCATGACACCGTTGGGTCCAGCTCCGTATTGGAAAATGGTGACGGTTCCTAGAATTTTAACGTCAGCTCATTGTTCATCTCTGTCCTAATTGCACTGTCGAAGCTGATGCTACTCACCAACAATGAAACCCATAATTGCACCCACAGCTGGAAGAAGAAAATGATCAGTGAGTGTCCGCCATGGTCCGGGGTAGGTGCGACACACATCCGCCCATCAAGGCGCCCATTTTCACTACACACACACATGTCAGCTTGCAGAATCCATAGGAATCCACATTGTAACTCAATTGAAACAAAGCGACAGTTCCCAACTGGGAAGTAAGGAAATAGCTATGGGCACTTACTCTTCTCAATGGTGGAGGGGCCGCGGCCCGGAGCAGGAGCTGCTACAACTGGCATTTTTGGGAGCAAGTGGAGAGAAACCAAATAAAGGGAAAAGACAGAATCTGAGGCAAGATCCTACTGCCAGCAAGTGATGCAAAATGGGAGTGAAGAAGGACTCTGAGCTCGCAATCGAACTAGAAACATCCACTCTCGGCGAGCTTCGCGGAAGTCGTCAAATCGCGCTAACCCTCTTTTGGCTCGAATGACACGTGCCCGAGGCCCTCGCTTAAGATCATGTGCCATGTCAGCCTCAGGCGAGACAGGAAGAAGTGAGTGAACGTGACTGAGCGTGACCCCTTCTCCCGCAGTTGTGGCCACCCATGGATCCTGATCGTTACGTCTGCTGAGCATCCCCAGACTATATCGTTTCATTGCTGGTAGCGACTCCCGAGTCTGCTGTCTTGGTCCTCGTGTGGCCGTCTGTTGTTCTGCTCATCCCTTTGGCAAGCTTTTCCGGCGGCTACTTCCAGGAAACGACACCTGGATTGGACCCGTCTCGATACATGCCATCTATCGGCCGTGGATCTATTTCCAAGTGGTGAGTCTTGCTGCATGCTTATCGTTGAGATGGCACATGCAGGTTGGTACAGAACACTAATGCCAAACCTCTGTTGACAGTGCAGCGACCGTTCTATCGGGTCTGGCGTCAGGTCTGGCGCTTGTTTCCTAGAGCATCCCTATGATCGTCGAGACCGTTCCTCTACCGCTCAGACTGCAGCGTCGTTCGGCCGTGGTTACTGCGTCGTGAGGGACATTTTACCTGGCCCCGCAGAGGACGGCTCACAAGAGCCCCGGTAGCAATATCGCTGATATTTCACCCGTTCCTTCCTACTCATGACTGCTGTAGCATCTCCGCCAAGTGTGCAGTCCGGGCCTCGTCTAGGATGGTATGCTTCTGGTAACGGAGGACAGGGAGCTCTGACTTCAATGAACGCGGACGAGGTATCACGGATGTTTATGCCACGGAAGAACGTGCAGAGATCCAATTCTTCGTCCTCCATAGCGTCAAATTCGTCGATATCTACGATATCCGCAACTTCTCAACATAGTAATGGTGGACAGCACCCGGGTAGCGAAGCAGGAACCTGGTCATCGAAAAAGAAACCGTCGAGAGGTCTTTGGCCGAGTTCAAAGGCAGAACCTGTCTCTGGGGTGACGAACGCTAGGTCACAAGCTGTCCCAGCACCATCTTCCGGGCCTACGGCCTCATCGGCCATGTCTGCCATCCATCAGCCATCGTCGATAGTACCATCCCAGCATATGCTCCAATCTTGCCAGCAAAATGGCATCCACCCGGGAGTTGGGCCATCAAATGACCCACCGGCGGTTTTGACGCTCTTGCCTCTTAATGGTACCTTTGAGCGCAAACAGATAAACGTCCCTTATTTCCCTGAGGTTCTCCGAGTTGGCCGTCAGACGAACGCGAAGACTGTCCCGACTCCCGTGAACGGATACTTTGATTCGAAAGTCCTTTCTCGACAGCACGCAGAGATATGGGCGGATAGAAGTGGCAAGATTTGGATTAGGGACGTTAAATCGTCAAACGGCACCTTCGTCAATGGACAACGCCTTTCCCCTGAAAACCGCGATTCCGAGCCTCATGAACTCCGCGAAGGCGATACGTTGGAATTGGGAATAGATATTGTGAGCGAAGATCAGAAATCTATCGTTCATCATAAAGTCTCGGCAAAGGTCGAGCATGCCGGTATCTATGGTGCAAACCCCAACATTCTTGATCTGAACTTTGGGGACATCGATCCTACGACTGGCGGAGGTCTTTTACCTTCTCCCATCAGTCAATCACTTGCCCATCTTCGTGGGAGGCCCAGCAGTTCAATGAGTAACCGTAGTACGCAAAGTGCCGCTAGCAGTCAGTTCAATGCGCTACATCAACAGCGGCAGATGAATTACTGGGTTTCCCCGATAACCATTGAACAAGTCGTCAAAAGACTCTCGGTAGGTTCGCCGCTTATTAGCCTGTGAAATCCTAAATCTGACAATTCTTTAGAATGAAATGAAACAGGCGAAGCAGCAGTCACAAGATCTCCGACAAACTGATGACTTCCTTAACGCGCTCATTACTCATGACAATTCGGATAAGGACAAGGCAAAGCCTACTGTGGTTGAGAACAATTCTATGCGGCAGATGAATGGCAGGCCTAAGATGCCGCGGATCGATCCCATTTCAAGGTTTACTGACCCGCCTGCGCCACCTCCCCAGCAGCCTTTGCCCGAGAAGCCGGATGCACCAACTCGCTCTGCTGGTGACTCGGTATCTAGCTTAAAACGATCTGAGACAGAAAAGCAAAAGATCTCAGCCGCCACTTCTCCTGTTTCGCGAGAATCAAGTCAGATTCTTTCTCTGATAGAAGCACTGTCCTCTGCCAAGAGAGAGTTAGACACGCAAGGTGCCCGCGTCAAGGAACTAGAAAGTCTACTTCTTCAAGAACGTTCAGCTCGCGAAAATGCCGAAGAGAGAGCTCGAAAGTTAGAAAAGCAAACTCTGAGAGATGGCCAGCCTTCGGAAATTGAGGCTGCATTCGAGCCGCCGAGCGAGAAGGAAGAGAAAAGTACGGGCGAGGATCTACTGCACGAGAAAGTCTCCGACGCAGATGGCCTTGGTCCGTCTTCTCAAGTTGCCGATGTGCCCAAAATAAACGGCGAGGTGCTATCAGTGGAGTCCTCGGCCAAGCAACTGCAGCAGCGTCTGGACACAATGATGGCCGAAATGGAAGAGATGAAGCAGCAGGTGGAGAAATTCAAGAAGCAGGCAGACAAGGCAGAGGAAGATAAGCAAGAAGCGCGGAAGTCACTTGCAGAAATGATCGAGACACTTCGACGCGAGCGCGAGGAAGCTGCTCGGGCAGTGGATAACAAGCCAAAAGGTGACCAGCTGGCTGCGGATGCTTCTGAGGTCGTTACGAACGGCACAGTATCTGCAGAGATTGTAGACTCGATTGTTCAGTCTCATCGTTCTGTCACTGCCCCCCCTCGGGTCAAGGAGCTCGAAAACGCCGCCACTGCATTCGCGACACAACGTCATCGACAGAAAGTTTTGGTTCAATCCAGTCCTTATGCGTCTATGCTTGGTGTGGTTCTCCTTGGTGTCGGTATCATGGTCTATCTCAATGGCTGGCAGAAGATAGACAAATAGTCGCCCGCCACTTGCATCGCTTGTCAGGCTGCCAGAAGTCTCCGGCTATTGACTTCATATTTGGGTTCAATAGAAGCATCACCGGCGGGGTAGCCGGTTTGATATTCAGTGCTTTTGATACATTTGCTTTGTTATCAGCATTGCGCTGTTATTTGCTCTCGAAGCGTTTCGAGTGGTCGTTTTCTCGGGGTTTGAGGAGTTTGCTTGGTCATTGTTCTGATCAGCCGGCCTTCTAGAAGCATTCGCTTTGTTTTTAATTTTTTTCTTAATGTCGTTCCCTGCTCCAGTCATGATCCCTGGAAGCGAGGACTCGATCTAGGTTCCAGCTTTTGCTGACTTTTTTCTTTCTTCCTGTCTCCTGTTTATTGTTCGGGGTCGATGTCTCAATTGACCCCATACCAGCTTGTGTACTCCACTGTTCTCTCCTTTTCACTATCTGTGATCTCATCCAATAAAGAGGTTCCGTTTCAGGTCCTCTTTTGTCAACATCTTTTCTCCTTTGTGTGTACATGATCGGAAAAAACGGGTATGCGAGGACACGGGAAATCTCTTTGGACCAACTTTCTCCTCTGTTTCTTATTCTGTCTCTTTTCTTTTCTCTTCTCTTCTTCCCTTTCTTTCTTCTTCTTTTTCTTCTCATTGAAGAGCTTTTATCAGACTTTTTTCGGAGTCTGGGCGGTGAAGGTTTTGACATATGTATCTGACAAGTATTACAGATGAGCCTGAAAGGAGTTGCTACTATTACAATTATTGTTTGTTTCTGTAGCTCGTAATGTCTGTAGTTATCTGGGAAGCATTTTTCGCTGGTAATGGAGATGGTCTCGGGAAATATTGCTCGTCCTATCAATTCCTAATGATCTCCATTAAAATCTGCTGGGCTCCTCA
This sequence comes from Paecilomyces fulvus, assembly GCA_029606305.1. Taxonomy (NCBI): domain Eukaryota; kingdom Fungi; phylum Ascomycota; class Eurotiomycetes; order Eurotiales; family Thermoascaceae; genus Paecilomyces; species Paecilomyces fulvus. The sequence continues at coordinate 455,408 of JAPVCG010000058.1, forward strand.
AAATCATGCACTGCGGCACTGATATGCGTGAGGACATCTCTTGATGTTTAATCCCTAACATAGATTGACTGCGATAATAATCGCTTCGATATGTTTGCCCATTCAGGATGAGAATCGGTCTCTTTGGACGACCCTATCCTGGAAAATCAAGGTGTCGCTGGCATCTCCAACTTTGTCAGTCAGAGACTGGCAGAATCGTGATCGATTATCAGCGTGTCTGCGAAAGGTTGGGGGTTTCTTCAACGCGCACTGTAGCCGGCGGAGACGATCGTCGAGACGGACCGCTTGGATCAATATCCGCCAGAACATGAACGTCAAGTGTACCGTAAGTACTCGTCCACTTCCTATCAGTTGCTCGTATCCATGCGGAAACTCGACGTGACGGTTACTGGGTCCCTCTAGTGTGCGAGATCGCAATGACTCCCTTTTCACGATTGACTCTTGGTGAAATCGTGCTCAAGGAATGCTCACTTGAGGGTAATAGCAATCTCAACCATATTCACCCACCGCGTTCGAGATTCTGGTAGTTCAGTATCATCCGACACAGCGGCTTTTGCGCGTCTCTTCCTTTTCTTCGACGGCGCAGCCTTAGACTCCTCTGACTGTGGCGTAGTAGTAGTAGACGGATGTCCACCAGCCTCTTTCAACTTTTCTTCCTTCTCCATCTCCCTCGTCTTCGCCTCCTCATCCTCCACGATATCATCAACAACCAACACCGTACCCGTCTTCACGCGAACAGAATACTCTTCTTCCTTCTGTTCGAACCATCGTCCGATACTCAACGCCTTCTCGATCGCCCTCCCCGTCGCCTTGATAAAGACCTCTTCCTTCTTCAACGCTTCCTGACCCTTCGCGAGTCGTGCCAACTTCTCTTTCTCGCTGATCTTGCTATTGCCCAGGTCGACGCCCGCGGTGGCGCGTTTTTCGGCGTGGCGGAGTAGTTTCTGAACGCGCTTCGCCGCGCTCATGAAGGGGGTCTTCGTGCCGACGTAGACGATCTTGGGGACCGAGGCGCCGGCGTAGGGAGATGCGACGGGGGGGTGGGGGATTGGGCGCTTTTGGACGCGGGCATCTGAGGATGGTGAGTGATCGGAGAGGGGGAAGATCGTGTGGGAGGTCCGAAAATCTAGAACTAGAACTATGAAGAGAATCAATCACGTACATTTGGGCAGTTTAACAAGATCTTTATTCTTCTTCTCGAACTGGAGATCTTTCGCAAGCGTTCCTTTCGCCATGCTTCGACCAAAATCGATGCGAAAACTTCCGAGGAAGTTTTCAATGATTGTAGACTTGACGAGACTGATCAAGCTATCTCACAACAAGTAAGATAATTGCCAAGCAATTTGAAACCTCGCGGAGAATCGGCGTTATGATAGAAAATGATGGCTATAACTTAACTAGCTCCTCCAGCATATATTAAATTCTGCCGCTGTTCTCCGCCAAGCCCTTCACGCTTCACGTGTTACCAAATGGGGTAATTTGCGGAGTATATTCAACACGGACACGGTCTGATCGCCATTCCTTTTCAAGGTACATGAAACGATAGTTAGTTAGGGGGGGACGGATTTGTCAATCGATCTGCTTTAGTTAACTAATTGTACCGCCCCTAGATATGGCATTGTATCTGGTAAGACGTTCATATATCTCGCATTTCCACAACTGGTATACTACGTACTGTAACTCGTGAAGAAACATGATCTCATAGAAGATGAAATAAAATTTCAGTAAAATGTAAAAAGTACAAGTTCCATCGAAAGCGTATTATCTCCCCAATCCGGAGAAGACGTCCTCATGGCCATCCATGTCTCTCGTGGGTAGGTACTTCCGAGCTGCACATGGCTCTAGTTGAAGACAAAAACAGGTCCTATTGATAACACCGGCACCCCTAAACCGAAATTTATCATGCGATGAATTCTCTCTTCGTGAAGCGTCCTCGGCCACTCTTACCAAAGCTGCCGAAACTTCCGAAACCATTGTTAGTTCCGGTTGTGGCACTGTTGGTGTTGCTCTGCTGGCTGCTGCTCTTGCTGCTCTTGCTGCTGCTCTTGCTGCTGCTCTTGCTGCTGCTGCTGCTCTTGCTGCTGCTCTTGCTGCTGCTCTTGCTGCTGCTGCTGCTGCTGCTTGCTTCGCTGACAGTAAACTTCTGGCAGTCATCCTGAGCACCACGTTGTGCGACCTAATAGCGATAATCAGTTCAAGTTCTCTCCCCATATTGACAGGAAACATCTAAACCTACAGGCATAAGAACGGGCTGGTGATTACTGGAGGAAGTCATAGTGCAGACACGGTAGACACCAGCAGGAAGACCACCAGCAACAGTAGCTTTTAAACCACCATTTCCATCTCCGGCATCATTGATACCCTTGAAGAATGCGAACTGCGTTGGATCAGGAGGGGTCTGAGTGTTGATATCGTTGCCAAGAGACTGAATGGTGACATGGGTATGTCCAACAACTTTGCCATTCTCCAAGGCCTGCGGGGCAGCATAGTACGTATTATTCGGGTTTGTGAAAGAACCAGCCACAAGGTTATCAACTTGAACCTCGACATCGAAGGCCTCGTTGGCCGGGAGGTCCTGCATAGCCTGTGGGCTCTTGATAATCGTCGAGATCATTTGGCTCGTGGATGGAATATCTCCCATCACTATAAAACTGTCAGTCATAGTTGTGAGCATAATTGATAACGGGTAAACCAACCGATTCCATTGCAGGAACCACTCTTTATTTGCTGTCCATTAGTCAAGGTCTTTCCGGAACAGAAGTTGATGAAGTTAGCATCGTCCCTAAGTGCAATCAGCAAATTATCCTCATTCATAAGGTCATGTAGACCTACGTAGCAGAGGCAGCTTGTCCTGCCTCAGCAGTAGAGCCGCTGAGTCCGCTGGATTGGCTGTTTTGCTGGATATTGCTAGGATTCAAGAACAGTTGGTTGCCGCTGCCATTACTATTCTTGTTGCTGCGGTTGCTGTTTTTGTTGTGAGAGGCCGACGCGAAATTGAGCACGCTGGAGGAAGCCAGTAAGAGCAGAGACAGATGCTTGTAGAACATATTGGCGAATGTACTTCGAACGATCTGCCGGGACTGATTGAAGTGCGGGTTTCCAGAACAAGTCGGCGTCTTCCAAAAAGAAATATTGACACTCAGTGCTCGGTCGTCAAAGCGAAAGACGTGAAAAAAAGTCCGTCTGGCGGAGTATTCGGAAAAGGTATACAAAAGTGACTGCGGCTCAATCAAAGCGCAAGCCAAATAACGAAAAGAAACCACGATCAACGTGATTTTCTTGCTGAGAGGGGAGAGTAGCCGCGAAGGGAGACTGTGAGAAAAAAAAAATAAAAAAAAGAACGGAATCCCTCAAGATGCGAAGCGGCAAAAATCAACTACCTCTGGTAGGATGAGAAGAAAAGAGAGAAGTGAACTGAGCAACTGAGCATGAAATGGAAGGAAATCCACCGGAGGGCTGGGACATGACGGTCTAATAAATGCCAAGACGATCACAGTGGAATGAGAAGTATAGAATTTGATACTCGCATGAAAGCCATGGAGCCATGTTCGGGATGGTGAAACTGGGCCTGACGGTGGGACTGTCGCAGTGTCCTAGGACTGGCTGGTAACACCATAGCTGTCCGACGAACTTGGCAGATGGAGAGGTCCTTCTAGACGGATTTGGTGGGAGCGGAGTCACTCTATTCCTGGTCTGGATACCCTGAAGACCCCTAAGTATCCCAAGATAGACACGGTATGATCAGAAATGGGCGAGGTGTCCGACGGTGAACGCCGCACCTTCGTCTAGGCTGATACACCCCGGAGTCCAAGCCAAATCTGATAAGGCAGAATACTGAAAAAGTGATGAGGCTCATAGCCACCAGCCCTTAATATCCTTCTTCGATCGCGAGGCGTTGCAGCAATTGCGATGATCCTAACTCCATATAGTAGTCGTAGAATAAAGTATGTGATTGAATTCGGCAGGTGGTTTGTGCCACCATTTCAGTAGTAGTATCGAGCCTTCAGCCTGCGACGAGCAAGATCATCGTGACGATGTCATTATTTGCCTCCCACTGGTTATAGACATAGCCCAAGATGTTTCTGAGCAACCTGTCGTTCCAATGTGATGATTCCAATTGGATGCGCTCAACAAAGTGCCTAGACATGCCAAGGCCATCGCTGGTATCAGAAGCGCCGAGTACGACTTTGAACCTCTACGTTTCGATATCTGAACACCCCGCGAATCAATAATGTTGAGCATTAGTGAGGGTCTGGATATAGAATAGAATAGAGTTGTCTCAGGCTCGAATATCCCAAATTGGACAGGGTCGAAGCCAACCGGTATGATTTCCTAGCCGAGCACTTTAGTGGTTTCCAAACTCGTAGTGCTAACCCCCTGATCACCCCCAAGACAGGAAATCTAACAACCCACGTTCCATCTTGGTCGATCAGCACAGACCTAATTTGGAACTGTGAGCATCGGGATGTGCAGATTTTGCTCCTATTACTGTCACGGAGCTCGGCCACTCGACGTTTCAGATTCTCAAACAGGATGTCTACTACACCGTATCGGATCGCCTATACCTGCATCTTCTGGAAGCGACGTCTTAGAAAGCAGGTGTACGGAGTAATCAGTCCAATCACGGACGCCACTGGTACGTGTTGGTGTTCCATCTGAACCGATGAGACAGTTTTTTCCAACATAGGAAATTGGAGTCCCTTGCTAAGCGAAGAGATATCCTTGTAATTTTTTAGGGTGTCCAGAACAAGGAAACGGAGAGAATGCGTCGGGATACTATTGTAAGACACTGCAGTCGAAGTAAATATAACAGCCACCACGCCAGTGTCGCTCTTTTCCCATGACACAGACCCTTCCCTGTCCCGTATCAACACTCAAATGAATGAGAATGCCCTGAGAGATCACCGTGTGGAGGGCAATTTCCGGGCCCCTTCGACGCAGAATCGTCCCAGATATTGGACACTGGTGTCAAGACAGATAAGGGTGAAGAAGTAGTAAAAGGCAAGAGAAAACCGATGGGTCTATTGAGGTGCCGTACTCCCGAAGAAACGACAGTTCAGTGAAGAGCTAGAACAAAGATCCACAGCGATGACCTCGTCCAACGAAAAAAAGGAAATAAAACTAACAAAGTTACATATCATTCTCTACTCCCTTTCGGAGAGGACATGTCACTGCTATTGCCCTCAATTGCAATGTCAACAAAACAAAATCAGTCGGAATTCCAGTGAGTAGAAACGTCATTACCTCACGAGTTGTCAAAAAAAAGGAAACAGATAAATGGTCCAGCAGGGATCGATTGCAAAGAGCCTTCATGGAGGCCGCGATAACGCTCACGGAGAGGTGTACATAGACGATGTTGACTTCACAAGAAAGAGAACTAGCACTGGAAGGTTCATCGAAGCAATTTGCCCTCGGTAACGAATACTGCCTTCCCGGATAGCGTCACAGACGCTACTTTATCTCCGATTTCATTCAGCACCACCTCGATGCAGATCTGGCTTCGTCGCTCAATTTCCACCCCTTGCTCAAAGGCAAAAACATGTCTGGACCCTGCGCCGCCCTTGTGTAGAGCTATATAGCATGCGACCGTGCTGCATGCTGCGCCAGACGCTGGATCTTCTGCACCGTCTGCAATCATCCGGACACGCATATGGTTGATGTAAGGTTCTTCTCTCGAATCCGGGTCGAGCTGCACATAGTATATACAGCCACAGTACGAAGATTCAAATCCGTCATCCAGGTATACCTCAGGCGCATCGCCCACCTTCAGGCTCTTCAGAAGGGACGGTGTGCGCGTGAAATCGACGATAGTGAAGGTAAGGCCCTTTACGAAGGAGACCAACGGAAAGGAGCCTTCCATTTCCGAGACGTGCTCATTGGCCCGAAGACTTGGTTGGACTGCCAGAATATTCCTCGACGGTGTCTCTATCTGGTGGATGTGAATATCATGGGGCACTTCTGCTGCTGCGACCTGTCGAAGAGGGTCGAAGAAGATCGGAATCCGACCCGCCTTGGTCAGTAAGGTCGAGGTCCAAGGTCCTCCCCGATTGGCAACGTGGTGTTCCTGGTCCAGTTCCCGAAAGATGTAATGGGCGGTCCCGATGACCGCCTGGCCGTCAAAACTCAGTTCTTCATTTCGACTGAAGATGTCTAATCTCCGCGAAGATCCCAGCTCTGCATCATGCAAAAAGGCCGTCTCCGCGAAATTGAATTCTCTTGCGATCCGCTGCTTCCTTTCCTGCGATAAGGCGTCATTCCTGGCGCTTACGATGGCCAGCTGATGACCACGGTATCTAAAGAAATGAGTTCAATCATGCCTAGTGAGGGTTCGGCTTAGGAAGCCATACTTCTCAGAGGTGAAAACATCGACGGTCACTGGAGGTCCGTCAGATCGGCTGAAGATCACAAGAAAGAGGCTGATCTGCTTACCAAAAGTGAACGGTCCAGAAGCCATAAGGCCAACGGAGACAGATTCCGCTGAACGAATTTGAGACTGTGGATGTAGGTTGGTTGGTTGGTTGTTTTAGCTTATGCGCAAGACGTTACGTACCTGATCACGAAGTCAGTTGATCCACCAACTTCCCAAGGCTGTGCGATAGTCGTGATCAGCAAAGGTTGATTACGCAAAAATCAAGAATTGGATTATGACCAAGAAAGGAAGTGCTGAAAGATGTTTTTTTTTAGATTGAATTGAGGTTATGTTGTCTGATATAAGTTTTGTTCTGACGGTCGCAAGACTTGACCATCATGTGTTCTCCCGCTAATCATGATGATTCATTGACCGCATTCGGCACACACAACTATCACGCCACGAAGTCAGATCGAAGGGGATATTCAATTGATCAGGTTCTAGTTACTATATTGCGTGCAGCTCTTCCACAAATCCTGCTGTCTAGCACAAATGGACGTAGAACGTCTAGATGGCTTCACTGTTTTTATCTCGAGTCCTTCTTTTTAACTAAACCCCACCGGGAAGCTCCGCAAGATTCCAGAGTTCTACTATGGTCCATGTAGGCATAAACAATGGAAGACTCCGTAACTTAAAACATCTGGCCGGTGCTGTAAATAGAAGCAAACCATCCAGAGTTGGATTCGACATTGACAGCTCCACTACGCTCAGCCTCATCTACAGTCCAACCCACATGGCACGCATCATGACACGAGACTAAAACGATAAACATGATGTATTATAGACATTATCAATATGATATAATATAATAAGTAGTTAAGTTAATATTAAAAGGCTCACAAAATCGCTCGACATAACTACCCAACACGCCATCCCAGGCTCCTGGGCTCTGGTCATAGGTTAGGAAATTTTAACTATTTGCCGTCAAATCTGGTAGTATGGCATTGGTTACTTGCGTCCCTGCTTCTAACTATTGTTTCTTCGACAGGCCTAACGTACAGTTTCTTTGTTGCGACCCCGAACGCGGCTCGCGATATTTGCCTATGCTGTAGCAGACAGAGATGACAGGATGTCCACATGAGCCACGTCGATAACACTAGTTAGCAAGATGGAGGGTAAGAAGTTGATACTTCATAATCTGTTCGGAGATTCACTTCATCCCTAGCAACCTTTCCTGGCGAACTGCAGGAAGCCGTGGATGTCCGTGAAGGAGTGCCTCCTCGGAGATAATCGTTGACTGCAAGGAAGGATCGAGTTGATCGGTAAGATTCGCTCGTTGTCCCCTCCGGGATTGAAGCCGGAGATGTGATCGACGAAACGGACGCATCCCCCTACCCTCTTACGCGTGAGGTGGATGAGCAAACTCCCGCGCGTCTGCTGGAACGAACCTCGTTTGACAGTCCACGAATAGACTAACTTTTCAGACCAGCGGGGGAGAAAGCAAGGGATCGGGTCTCGTCCGTCCTGTCCGTTCCGACCCAGAGGATGCGAACTGGATCTGTCTCCCAGCAGATTGGGGCGTGAGGAGCAAGCGGACAATAACCCAATAGATGTTGGACTCATGACGTGAAGCTTTGACATATAATGGATTCGGAATATACCACGGTTAGGCGGAAGAGGACTCGATTCCCCCTGGCTTCAGACCCATCGACGCCACTGGGACCGGGAAGTTGAAAACCGCAAACCTCATGAACGCTGACTGGACAGCCCAGCAGTTTGTTTGACGGAGTCGAGAGTCTATGACAGGGATTAACAGTTCGAGCAAACGCTCAAATGTGAGCGTAGGGGGGCAGAAAAATCCAACTGCGCCGTACATGATCGCCTCGAGGTCGATCCAGGAGGAGTATTGATGGGACTAATGGCGGGTCCGCTCCTTGTCTGAAAAGATGGAAGCAGCTGAACCTGTACGTACTATTACTGTAGGAGACAGTCCGGCTCCCCGCCACGAAGTGGACTCCCTGATGTGGGCTGGTCCTGACGGGGATCCGTAAAAAAAAGAAAAGACCCAAGGAGTCAGTCTTTCAGAATCGTAAATAAGTCGAGGCAAGATGCTTTGTTGCTTTTGTGCTTCTCTAGCAATCCTTCTTTCTTCTTTATTGTTGACCTCTCTCTGATCCTCTCAAGTTGGGACAACAAAACGTGTCTTTCCCTTCTGCTGCGTGCGATCAGTGGATCAACTCGTGCTAGTTTTTGGTCGATCTTTTACTCCTCCGTTCATCCCAAACGTCTTTGCGCGGTTTTTTAGTTTGGGTCCGGCCCAGAATCCAGTCGTTCGGTAACGCTCTGAACCGTGTCTCTCCTCAGCATCGCATCCCATCTATTTACAGCAGATCTCCCAGTGAGATAGCAATTGGGCCAGAAGACTATCTGTAACACTGCAGATAGTAGTTGCTTGTGGGTTTGAAAAGCAAGATTTTATTGAAGAGGTTCTTAGGAGGTTGGGAGTCCGCCAGCTGCCTGAACAGAAAGACAGGGAAGATCAGCGAAGAAACAATAACATCAACAATTGTTATCGACACATAGCACGTCAATATTATGGCGCAGCTGTTCTTCGCCACCCTAAGACAGCAGCACGTGTAACTACAAAAAACAAACATCATCTGTGTTTCCCACACGTGTCATCACACGACTTTGTTCACTATTCATTGCCTTTTTGACAACTATCCAAGACTCGATATCGATATCATTGCTCTTTGGTCACTACTGCCAATTCCAATTGCCCCCATGAAGATGGCAGACAGAGAGCGTTCCGGCAGCTCCTCTGAGGAGCCTGCCTTGCCCTGGATTCTCGATCATTTCTTAAGATATCCTGGATCCTACGAAATCCCGCTGCGCACGATGTATGCTTTAAACTCGACGCCGAGCACCCAAGCGCAGCCAACTCCACATCCAACGACGGCATTCTCGCGCAACGGCGCACGATCTCCTCCTGCAAGATCTCCTCCGAGTTCTCCAACTTCTCCAACTTCTCCGACTTCTCCGACTTCTCCCAGACTCCCTGCGGACGAGAGAGCTTCCCCGGCTGCACAATTCAGAGCACAGCTGCTGAGTCAGATATCTCGTTTACCTTCTCAACCCTGCTCGTTGCCTCCGAGCTTCGTGACGTCTTTTCTTCGTCGCTGCTTTAGTCCGAATCTAGACGAGGTCGACTTCCCTCAGGCGCTCACGGGCCTAGACTATCTCAAAGACCTCGAAACGCGTCGCAGAAAAGAGGTCTTTGCCGCCCTGAAACGACTTGGCATTGATCGCGACGATATCGGCGGGACAGACGAGTTTGGAAAGAAATATCCTGGCGTGCTGTGCTGGCTCGAATCCATTGAACAGAATGAGCGAAAGGTGGAGGCCCTGTATACTCAGATCTATATTGGTCTGCGACGTTGGGTAAGTTGTGATGCGTTCGACCTCGCTGTCCATGATCTTCTTGACTAACATTGGCACAGACGCTGCTCAATGAGATGTTAACAGAGCCCTATAGCAGGGCGAACTGCATCGTTATGCTGAACACCCTCTTTCCGCCTGTCACAGCGGCAACCCTGCAGCCGACATCTCAGCTGACACCGAAGATCCTGCAATCTCAGCGCGACGGTTTCTGGCGTTATATCTCCGCGGTTGAGACCAATGGAAAGCATGTCCTGAACAAAGTCATCCAACAAGGGGCCCGGGAGGGTGACGAGACAGGCTGGCCTCTCGTCCGCGATGCCTTGGACAAATATCTTCGACTCGCCAACACCATGATTGACGAGTGTGCTGAGGTAAATGGACGTGAGAGCTTGGAAGAGGATTCTTCTTATAGGACTCACAAGGGCCGGAAGGTGGACTCCGGCATCAGTTTCAGTTCCGCTGAGCGACCTGCACCTGTCAACACCAGCTACAACAGTGCGGTTCTGGACAAGCCTCTTCCACCATCACCCACCGTTTCTAAGAAGAGCAGCAGCTCCACTCTGGAAAGAATAGCCAAGGAGCTCCGTAAGATGGGAGAAAGCAAAAGTAAAAGCCTGAAGAAGATGCGGTCCACAAGTGCTCTCAGTGACCGACATGAGTCGTCGAACAGCAGCCAGAGCGAATCCTCCTTCTTCGACGCTGATGAGTTCAAGCGCAAAAGGATGATCTGGGAGGCCACGAACAGGAGGAAGGCGTACCACTCGAAGCAGCCCAGCTCTCAATCTCACTAGAGCAGTGCCTTCGCTTTCTAGGTGTGGACGGTTGAATATGATTTGGAACACCCTGAACGCCTGGTGAGCTCAACATACCACCAGGCATCATTTACCTTTCACTTCTGCAGTATTGGATTTTTCTCGTTCTTTGTTATTATTACCGGTGGGGGACTTGGCTCGATTTGGCGTGTATTCCACTGTTTGGGAGGATTTGGCGCACGGAAGGAACCATGCCTGACACGAGAAAAAGCATGACGATAATGCATTCTTTGACGATTTGGTGTTCATCTTTCCTTTGCGAATTTGTACATGAAGGCCATTCTCTGTTATTTTCTTTCTGTCTGTGTGCATATAGTCAAGTAGCCTATTGTTAGCCTGGAGTTAAATCAACAGAGCTACTGAAAGATTGAAGGCTCTTTATTATTATTTAGAGAACAATTGTCCTCAATAGCTCATTGATCTTGAAACGTTGGCGTGTCGCAGCTCAGATGGTTCGACGTCCACCGCCCTGCGTCTTTGGCTGCTTCGCCCGACGTAGTCCCCGGAGGAGCTCCCGCGATGATTTGCGCTAATCGATATGTGTCCAGATGAAGCTATCTTAAGCTCGTGTAAGGACATGAAATCAATACTGCAAGATCTCAGATCTTAAAGTTTACTTTGTTGAAAATAAGGCTGCATTGGCCCTGCTTTTTCTAAATTAATTGCCCGCAATGCTATATCCTTCGCTTACGAAATAGTGAGCTAAATTGGCAGCATATAAATAACGGTTGCTTAACTACGGGACGGATTGCGGAGGCCCTCAGAGAGGGAGCCTCCACGACACAGCACCAGGATGGTGACAACTAATCTCTGCCATTTGTGGCAGTTGAGTCTTTTGCTCATTGCGACAGTTCTGCCTTTGCTAGTGCAGGCAAGTCCATCGGTCAATGTTGCTCTCCAGGCGTCTTTCAGCTCCGCGCCCTACCTCTTAGAGCTTCTGTTAGTATACCGATTAGGATTCATATTGAACAAGAGTCATTTGCTGATGAGGTGCATAGTGAGACAGCTGCAGAAGAGAACTCGACGTCCTATTTCCCCCTCCTTGACCGTATCGCTGAAGGAACGTTTGAACACTCGGTGACCGAGAAGGAGCTCTACGACCGTTTCCTCGAAGTTCTCCAGGAAGATGGACACATAATAGATCAAGAAAGCCTATCGTCATTCAAACTGTCCCTTGCTATCCGCTCAGCGGCTCCAAGAATCGAGGCTCATTATCAGTTCTATAATACTTCCGTTCAGCCGTCATTTGCAGCAGCCCAAGACGCTGCCTGTCCTGTCTGGGCGCATTCCGACGGAAAGCAATACTGTTCCTCTAGTCTGGAGCGTGCCCAGCAAGATGTCGAAGGAGAGCTGTGAGTACCTTGCTAGCTGTACATCGACAGAACCACTGTTAACTTCGAGATGTAGCGATCCGCGCGAGTTGCCCTTTGACCGGGTTTTCGGAGACAATACAGCCCCGCCATCGATTCTCTACGCTGACATTACTTCGCCGCTGTTCAATGAGTTTCATCAGAAGCTCAGTGCTCTAGCCAGAGAGGGTCAGATTTCATACCGTCTCCGCTACCGACCTCCTCAACATGCAGAGCCACGACCCCTCTTCGTCTCTGGATACGGCGTGGAGCTTGCTTTGAAGCGGACAGACTACATTGTGATCGATGACAGAGAGGCTGAGCCAAAGGATCAAAAGATCTCTGCTGGCAAGAAAACTTCTGCAGGCGGAGTAGATGATCTGAAAGAAGAGTCACCCGCCGATCTCAAGCCATTGTCCTCCTCGGAGCTGTCGAGCTTAGGACTAAACGCTGCCAGCTTCATCATGAACTGCGCTGATCCCTTGGAGACTTTCCTGAAGGTCACTCAGGATTTCCCCAAACATTCATCCGCAATTGCTGCACATAATGCCACTGCTGAATTCCTGCAGGAATTCCGCTCCAATCGCGCAGGGATGCTGCCTGCTGGCTACAATGTCCTGTGGATCAACGGTGTCCAGATGAGCCCGCGACAAATCGACGCCTTCTCACTTCTCGAACACCTACGCAAAGAGAGAAAGCTGATCACCCGTTTTAGGGACCTGGGTCTGTCCGCCCAGGATGCTGTTAACCTACTGTGGCATCCTGCTCTTGCGGAAGCGCAGGCGACAGACGAACCACAACGTTATGACTATCGGGATGAGATTGAGGGTGGCGGCGTGATCATCTGGTTGAACAATATCGAAAAGGACAAGAGATATGAAGAATGGCCAACTGCTCTGTTAGCGGTAAGAACTACTCTACTGGCCTCCGTCATCCACCCCCGAACACTGCTAATAATCCTATAGCTTCTCCAACGCAGCCGCCCCGGCCAACTTCCATCAGTCCGCCGCGATATCCACAACATTGTTGTCCCCGTTGATTTGACGAATATCAACGATGTTCGACTGGTCGTGGAAACTTTACAGACGTTCGTCAAGCGGAAGATACCGACCCGGTTCGGTCTTGTGCCCACAGTCAATTCTCCAAACGCTATCTCTCAGCTTAGGATCGCGCATCACCTTCTGGATACTTACGGTTTGGCTGCTATGTTGCAGTACTTGGAGGAGGTAAAGCCCCTGGCGAACCCAGCTTATCGTGATGGCTGCTAATTTCAGAAGTCACTGTCAAAAAACATAGCTTCTCCAGACAAATCGAGTTTCCAGTCGGCTATTAAAGATCGCAAGCTTCGCCCTGATGCAAAAGCACTTGCCTTCGAAGATGTCTTGCAAACAGACGAACTTAAGGATGTTGTGTCACAGACTACTCGTTATCTCAAACGACTCGATGCTGTAGACGAAAGACCGCCCATTTTTGTCAACGGAGTTCCCCTGGCTCGTGACGAGAATTGGATACAGAGCTTGACTATGCGCATTAATAAAGACATGCAAGCGATCTTGCAGGGCGTTTTTGAGGAAGCATTCGAGGAAGATATGTGGCTGCCCAGTTATTTCCTCTTTCAAGCGGCCCAGAACCGAAACAAGTTGATCATTCCCCAGGACCCGAAAGACATTCGCATAGCAGACCTTACTAAACTCTATGAGAATCACGGAGACAGCATCGATGATCTTCCTCGTCTGAACTCTATTAATGGCCAAGGTCGTGCTGTCGAGAGTCTCTATGTCCTAGTAGTCACCGACCTGGATACTCAGCCTGGTCTCGATCTACTGGCTTCCGCACTCAGGTTCAGGGGATTACACCCGGAGGCCGAAATCCTCTTTCTTCACAACCCTGCAGTGAAATCTCAGTCAGGTAGTTCTGCTAAAATAACTCAGATTCTGAGGAAGGATGGTCAAATAGACACAGCAGCTCTGGTGGCGGATATTGAGTCGGGTAATCTCAAACAAGAAGTATCCAAAGCTGAAGCCGACGAGATATCTGAATATTGGTCGAGGAAGCAGCCCCTCACTGAAGACCTTGAATTTAGTCCAGGAGAGAGCGGTCTGATCTTTAACGGCAGAGTAATCGGTCCGATCCCAAGCTCCGCAGCCTTGACTGCTACAGACTTGGAGCAACTCTTAGCATACGAGAAGTCCAAGCGTCTGGATCCTATCTCCAAAGCTCTCAAGTCTTTGGGGGCTGAATCCAAGTTATCCGACGTGTCGAGCTTTGCGAAGGTCACATCGCTTGTCGTTATGTCCTCAATCCCAGACATCCCGGAAGGCCTCTTCGACGCGGGCTCTACATCACGACTTAACGTTTTCACGCAGTGGGAAAGCACTTACACCGCTATAACGACCTCTAACTCAGAAGACGCACTGATCAATATAGTCGCTGCTATAGACCCCACCTCCGAGATGGCTCAAAGATGGGTACCGATTCTCAACGTTCTGTCAAAGATGGCCGGTGTGGATACGAAGATATTCCTGAACCCTAAAGAGGAGCTACAAGAGATACCCACGAAACGCTTCTACCGCCATGTTCTAGATGCGGAACCATCATTCGACAGTGACGGTTCGCTGATTCAGCCTAGAGCATCATTCTCAGGTCTGCCCGTCGAAGCTCTGCTGACCTTGGGCATGGACGTCCCGGCTCCCTGGCTGGTCGCGCCCAAAGAATCTATATACGACCTAGATAACATCAAGTTAAGTTCAGTGAAGGATGGCTCCGATGTTGATGCTCTATATGAGCTCAAGCACATCCTGATTGAGGGTCATTCTCGCGATACGACTACCAACTCGCCCCCGAGAGGTGTTCAGCTTCTTTTGGGGACGAAGAGAAACCCTTACTTTGGCGATACTATAATCATGGCAAATCTTGGTTACTTCCAATTCAAGGCCCAGCCGGGATTTTGGAACATCGAGCTTAAACCTGGACGCAGCCAACGCATCTTCAACCTCGACAGCGTTGGAAGTCTAGGCTACTCTCCGCAGCCTGGTGATGACAACACCGAAGTTGCCTTGCTGTCGTTCCGCGGCAAGACTCTCTTTCCCAGGCTGTCTCGCAGACCGGGTCGCGAGGACGATGAAGTGCTCGACATTGGCCCGGAGCCCGGATCTGCCATGGATTATGTGTCGAAGGGGCTCAGCTTCGCATCTAGCGTCCTATCTAGCGTGGGAGTAAAGGGTGAATCAACGGAAAAGCATGCTGATGTTAATATCTTTTCTGTTGCAAGTGGCCATCTTTACGAACGGATGCTGAATATCATGATGGTCTCCGTCATGCGCCACACCAAGCATACGGTCAAGTTCTGGTTCATCGAACAGTTCCTGTCTCCATCCTTCAAATCTTTCCTTCCTCACCTGGCAAAGGAATACGGCTTCTCTTACGAGATGGTCGCCTACAAGTGGCCGCATTGGTTGCGAGGACAACGAGAAAAGCAACGGGAGATTTGGGGTTACAAGATTCTCTTCCTAGATGTGCTGTTTCCTCTCTCTCTTGACAAGGTGATCTTCGTGGATGCAGACCAGATTGTCCGCACCGACATGTACGACCTCGTCTCGCTGGACCTCGAAGGTGCGCCATACGGTTTCACCCCGATGTGCGACTCCCGCGAATCCATGGAAGGCTTCCGATTCTGGAAGCAGGGCTACTGGAAGACCTTCCTGCGCGGCAGCCCCTACCATATCTCCGCCCTCTACGTCGTCGATCTGAACCGTTTCCGCGCTCTTGCGGCCGGTGACCGTCTTCGCGGCCAGTACCAAGCTCTCTCCGCTGATCCAGCCAGCCTGAGCAATCTCGACCAGGACCTGCCGAACCACATGCAGCACCACATCCCTATCAAGAGTCTTCCGCAGGAATGGCTCTGGTGCGAGACATGGTGTTCTGACGAGTCTCTGACGCAAGCCAGGACCATTGACCTTTGCAACAATCCCATGACCAAGGAGCCGAAACTGGACCGTGCCCGACGCCAAGTCCCCGAATGGACGGAGTACGACGAAGAGATTGCTGCATTGGCGAGAAGGGTCGCGGCTGATCAGGAAGAAGAGCAGGCTGCTAATGACGAGGCACAGCTTGAGCAAGAGGAAGAAGATGAAGCAGCCTGGAAGAAGGATGAATTATAGAGGTCTCGTTAGACTCTTATGTTATGGATAGAATAACTACTTAGCGTTGAACGTTTGTGTTCATATAACCTGTTATGAAAATAAATAAATAGCAAGTCTTCCTTTTTTTTCCCTTATCGAGTTATCACCCTGACTATAGAGAAAGCATTATTCAAAGGAAGATAAGACATGTAGGGTATCTCAAAGCTATCATTCCCAAATCAGAATCATTAGCAAATTAACATGTCTTCATAGTTTTTCCCTCACATATTTCGTTTCGCAAGAGCAAGCTTAGAGCTTCAGGACGGAAAAGAATATGACAACAACAACAAGTAGACACAACATTGATAGTAAAATCTTACTGGGAACAATCACAATCACAGGTTGTTAAAACCTGGACTTTTCCTGATCAATAACATGTCCTCTCCAGTTGGTAAATAGTAATTCCACAACAAATACAACTTCAGAAAGAACCCAGATACAGAAAAATCCACATAGCTAGTATCTTGACATTTTCGCATGACATAGGCCCCTTCTTACTCGCTGTCGCTTTCACTCTCGCTCTTAATGGCAGGGGAGGAGGACGAAAGCATCGATCGAGCAGAGACCTTTATGGCAGGAGTGGCGCGGCGTTTGTTTAGAACATGCATCTTCTTCTTTTGAGGTGCAGGGTCTGACTCCGATTCGGATTCGGACTCTGATGATGACTCTGAGCTTGACTCGGACTCAGTTTCAGAAACGTCGCTCTTGCTCTCGCTCTCGCTCTTGATCTCGGTTTCATTCTTGTCTGTCGTGTTCATCTGGTTTGACTCAGAGCTGTCGTCGGATTCAGAGGTGGTATCGGCGTCCTCATCGGAGGTTTCTTCTGTTGAGGATTCCTCCGTCTCTGGGACTTCGTCTTTGATGTGCCGAGAGGTAGGAGTCTTTCGCTTCTGGGGTTGTTCCTGAAGCGGCTTCGTCTTGGATTGAGCCTGGAGGGATGACGCTTGAGATGTCTTTGGGGACTCGGAGACGTCATCTTCCTCAGAGTCAGAGTCAGAGTCTCCTTCGCTTTCGCTTTCACTTTCACTTTCTTCGGATGATTCGTCTGTAGATTGCTCTGTCTCCTCTACCTCGGCAATATACTGGGACTTCTTTGACTTTTGAGGAGACGGTTGCTGGCGAGACTGTTTGGGCTGGCCTTTGATAGAGGCTTTAGCAACTGGTTGACTGGATTCTGATTCCACCTCACTGGCAGTGGAGTCACTGTCACTCTCCTCGTCGGAGCTTTCGTCGGTCGAGTTGTCCTCCTCAGATGCGGACTCACTGGCTTTTCTGGGAGGGGATTTGCGTCGCGTTGCGGTTGAACCTTTGGTGGCGGCTTGCCTTGGCTGGGCAGAAGGTTCTGAGTCTGATTCCTCATCACTGTCTTCGTCGCTGCTAGAGGTCTCGCTGTCATCCTTCTTGGATGTAGATGGTGACATCTTTCTCCTCTTAGCTGGTGGGTTGTGTTCGGGCACTGAAGCTTTCTTTGCGGGTGCGGGAGATTTCTCATCCGCAGAGGTTTCTTCACTATCTTCCTCATCATCGGACGGAGATGGTGATTTCTTCCTCTTTTGGGTCGCTGGCGTTTGCCTACTCTGGTCATTAGACGAGGGCTTGATTGAAGCTTTCTCTGATGAGGCCGAAGAATCCTCATCGCTGGAATCTGTTTCATTGTCTGCCTCATCATCGGGCTGAGAGGATGACTCTCCAGACGAGATTTGCTTCTTCTTGTCATTAGAGGAGGTGGCAACATTATCTTCGGACTCCGATTCAGACTCTGATTCGGATTCAGAAGACGATACACCAGCGTCCGCCCCATTGGCTTCAGTCACACGAGATTGTTTCTGTCTAGCTTCAGGACTGGCGTCTTTCTTCGCCTTGCCGGTATCAGCTGGCGTCTCAGGAACGGCATCATCGCTATCATCACCACCATCCTCCTCTTCATCCGAATCGGAATCTGAATTCACGTATCTGGAACTCTTCGGCATATTCTTCCAGTTTCCCTGTTTCTCGGCTCCCACTCCATCAGGCGTTTTAGATGAGGCCTTTAGCCTTTCCTGAAGCTTCGTCTCTCTAGCCGGATCATAAATAGCGTTGGGATCACCCTTCTTCCGCTGGCCGAGAACAAATCGTTTGATCTTGCGCCACTTATCCGCACACTGCTGTCTTGACCGGACGTTCTTCATGTAATTGCTCACGACACCCCATCCGATATAGCCGTCTTCCATCTCATAGATGTCCTTTCCGATGTCGTCGTGACCGCTAGAAACCAATGCGTCCCTGGCAGCTGTCAGGGCTTCCAGAAGCTGGCGGGCCTCTTCCTCCGACCAAGGTCCTCGCCTCATCTTGTCCCGATGCTCGACGCGATTCTTCCATCGCTGTACAACATCATCCTGGCTTCGCTCCAGCATCTTCGAGATCTTCGCCCATTGCGGCCCGTATCGCTTGGCCAGAGAGGCCAATTCATCATCCTGTTCCTCCGTCCAATGGTGCGGCTTCTGAGAGGAGGCTTGGAAATGCCGTCGCATGAACCTGTAGACGGACCGTCGATCCCTATCCGGAAGAATGCCGTAGATGCTTTTCCAGAAATCGATTTTCGTAATGACGCTCGAGTCGACCGGGAAGTCGCTTCCTTTATCACGATGAGAGTGTTGAACCATCCGGTCAAACGTATCCGCAGGTAATCCATTGAGATTGCAGAAATCGACCTTGAAGTTCTCGAGCGCTTCGACTTCTTCGGGGCGGAAGAAACCGGTCAGCTTATCCTTATTCTGACTGCACTCGGCGCGATTGGGTTTCGGTGCCGGCAACGCTGCTGATGCGGACTGTGATCTCGACTGATTCGGAAGCTGTGAGGATGCTTCTGCTGCGTCTTCCTCTTCGGAGGATTCAGCGACAGGATGCGGCTTGTTGTCCTTCTGTTTCTTCGGCTGCGACTTTGACTTTGACTTCGACTTCGGCTTTGATTTCAACCCCGGCGACGGTATCCTCTCCACCACAGAATCAACCGATTCGGACTCCGTTTGAGCTCGAGAACCAACCTCATTCACAACAGGCTCAGGTTCTCTCGCCGTAGTCGTCTTCTTCTTCTTCTCCTTGGTCGGTTTCTTCTCATCCGTACGAGCCTTTCCTTGTTTCCCTTCCCGCTCAGCCTTTCCTTCTCCAGTCCGCTTCCGCTTCACAGGTCGAGGCGTCGATTCTTCTCCACTCGAGTCTCTTGAAGATGGCGTCGGAGACCGTCGTGCGGACGCATCGTTACCATTCGACAGCTTCCTCTTGCGTTTCACAGCCTGGGATGTCGCATCATCGGTCTGTCGCACATCTCTCTTATTACTATTATCTTCTTCCGCAGTAGAATCTATTTCCAGCAGAAAAAAAAATAATAATATCAGCAAGGCTAATTCCGCATTCGAATGACAAAAACCCGGGGAAGGGAAATTCCGAATCACGTACAAGAATTTTCTTTTTCTTCGAGGTCAGAAGGCCCTTCGACCTGCTGTGAGGAGGCTTGACCCATTCCGATCGAATATCTGGATGGGATGAAAGGATTCCCGCTGAGAGATGGGCTTCAATTTCACGTCGTGGTGGAGGTGTTGGGGCTTGATTTGTCGGGGTATATAAAAAAAATTAAAGCGCGGAGCGGGAGCGCGGAGCGGGAGCGCGTCAACTGTTGAAGATTCCGCTAACTTGGATTAGCCTCCGCAAGAGAAGAGCTTTTGAGGTCGATGCATCTAGGTTTGGTTTTAACAGCCCAACCGTGTGGATTTGAGCTAAATTTACGGTGTATTTACTACAATGTCTATTATATAGGAATAAAAAAAAGGGGGAAGTAGAAACGGATTTGAAGCTTTTTAAATAATCGCATTAATGCAAACCCACATCGTAAACTGCGCCGTCGAGAAAAAAAAAGTGATATCTTATAATGATACAAGGAAAACAAATCAAGCGTCTATTTTCATATCTCGTAATATCCTCGCGACCAGCTTTCTCTGGTCTGCAGTACTCGGATTCTGTTCGTCCATTTCCGTCAAGCACCGTCCGATAGCGACCGTCATCTTCACAGCATTGTCGCCGCTATTCGAACAGTCGACCCAGACTTTTCCATTCCGGCCCACTGCGATTTCGAATCCTCCTTTGCCTTCGAATCTCCGACCTAGCTCGTCCAGAATGACGATCTCCGATGCACCAGGCTTCATCAATCTGGACGCCAGGCCGGTCGAGATCTCAAATACCATCCCACCGGTCAAGGGACCCAGTCCGCCATCCGCTTTGCCTGTCGCTGGGTTCACGCATGTTATTTCGACCTCCGCTCCGGCTCCCACTCCAACGGATAATACACGGGCATAGACCAGATCTCCCGCCTTGAGCATCGGTCTCGTCTTCTTGGTCGCGCCCTCGAACGCAAGCTGTCCGAGCATCGCCTGCGGCGCATGCGGCGTGATGGTGCAGTGGAAATAGTCCGGACTCGAGCGCTGGACCTGTGCAATCACCAGGTCATGAACGGTGGGGATGTAGCGGTGGTTTGGGAATGGGAGGATGGAGACGGCGTTTCGCTTAGCATCGGTGGAGAGCAAGCCCGCATGCGTGGCCGTGACGGTGTGGCCGGGAGGTTTCGATTGTGGTGTAGATACTGTGGGATTCTGTTGAGAGAGAAGTCGGAGTCCTGGTCCCAATCTTAGGGGAGCAGATCCGGTAGAGGAGGGGAGGAGGTCCGAGGGAACATTGTCGCCCGGCAGGAGGATGGCCGGGGATGTCATGGCGAGAACAGAAAAGGAGAATAATGATTTAGGTATTCTAGGCGACCATGGCAGGTTGTCTAATTTCTGCTGGAATTGAGCGTGGTGGGCAACGCGAGGAAAGGCACAGCGCAGATGGTTTTTTAAGGTCTGTTCAAGATAGTTTGAAGGTGAGAAAATGACCTTATCGATAAGACACGTGATCCCATATATCCTTTCAGGAACCAGATTGCAAAACAGTTTCAATCTCAGATACGGACGTCCTCAGGTGGAAATCTATTTCTTCTGTGATCGTGCGCAAATTTCTTAGGATGCTCTTGGTGTTAGTCAATAACTAAACTCAATGCACTCGCCTTGTTGATGAGCAAATCGATGACCACGCAGAAAAT
This sequence comes from Paecilomyces fulvus, assembly GCA_029606305.1. NCBI lineage: Eukaryota > Fungi > Ascomycota > Eurotiomycetes > Eurotiales > Thermoascaceae > Paecilomyces > Paecilomyces fulvus. The sequence goes on from JAPVCG010000058.1 coordinate 476,647, forward strand.
ATATAACATATGATCTTGATTGAAAATAAATAGCATTTCCTTTCTAGAAATACAATCGAAAGAGTCCAATAATAATGCAGGTCCCTATAGAACAACGATGCCCGCAAGCTCGGGAGGCCAGTGGTATGGTAACTTCAGAATACCTGCTCTCACCAGCCTGGTTCCTGTAGAATTAGATACCATGGCCAGAAAGGATCGGAGCATTTTCAACCACGGTGCAACTTGTAAGCAAACCTGGTATAAAGAATCCTGGTCATCTGCCTAATAATGAATCAGAACCAGTGTCGAGACACATTATTCAGATCTGCTTCTTGGCTCGATGATCTATCTATCGGACTGTGATGGAAAGTGGAATAATGCATCGTCGATGAAATGACGGTGTGCGACATACATTTTCAGGTGCATATGGGTCACATGTGCAGCTGGGATTTTCGTCCCCTGCGTCAAGGAGATCTGATAGAGCAAAGAAGGGATAAATATATGATATTGATGGATACAGGAACAATGAGACTGAGTTTCAGCTCCCTGTCCGGATGTAGAACCGGAGACAAGGCTGCATAGTGCTTGGGAAGCGGGCCGCAGCTCGATATGCCTTCGGGCTTACATCAAGCAGATCAGCTCTGCTGGTCTGACGAATGAAAAATGATAGATGTCTGTAATACCCGGCATAATAGATGACTCCTGCATCACTTACACCCATGGATCGAAGTTGGCACTTCGGAGCACTTTCAACAAAGGTATGGCTCAGTGAAAAGAATGATTGCCTGATTAGGTAGCTACCGCAAGTATTGATACCCAAAGAGGACCATGGACCCCAAAGAGCGTTGCTTTTTGGTCTTTCAAAAATACTCGAAGCTGAGTAAATAGATACCTGCAGTGTAGCAGGGAGACGTGGTCAACGTTGCACAAGAGGCTGAGATATCAGATGTTCTGCGACACAAAATCCCAAGTATGACATCTGCCGACGTAGAATATACTCCGTAAAGCCCCGGAGAGTTTTACTTACGCGAGATTAGCTTCGCGACGACGTACGGGATCTGTACCCGCAAACCCTATCGTTGCATCGAGTATTCACTGCACGATGCATCAGGTAGTAACAGGATCTTTTTTCCGCAAAAGGTACGGACCCTGTTTATATCGCACCACTGGCCTCGGAGCTCTCTGACACGTGCTTGACTGTGGCTGCGCCTCTGGCATTCTGTGCGAGACAGGAAGTCACCGGAGTCCCAGGATAAGGCATCCAGCTTATCCTAACGTGGGGGGTTTACGAAGACAGGAAGGGAACTTCAACCCAGGTGACACAGACAGATAGAAGTTCCTTAGGGCGGTGATCGAGGAAGGTGTCAGTCGGATCTCTGGCCCGTGGAAAGGTCGTAAGCGGCTGGAATCGCGGACTATCTCCTGAGTTACCCCTGACATGGGATCCAAACAAGCGACATAGGGCGATTCAAAACATGACCAGCGGACTGAGGTGTGCGATAGGTAGGGGGGCGAGCATCCGGGTAGCGATCATCTAATAATAATAATAGATTTTCTCATCTGCTAGAATGCAACATGAAAGTATATAAGATGATATCAAGCGATAAGAAACAGACCGCCATACCCGGCAGCCTGGGAATTGGGGCGTCGATGGGGCAAGCCAGTTCGCTTAGGGTAGGGGCTGCCACGTGGAAACACGAGCAAAAACAGAGAGGATCAACCAGCGTGGAGCCTTGAATTTGATCGTGTGCCTTCTTGCCATTTCACAACAGTGGAAAAAACTTCAATGAGATTTGGGCCGTTGCCGAGTGGATCGTCTCCGTTTGACTTTCACGATCCTTCAAGCTTGTAGTGTTTTAACTATTACGTACTGAGTATACCTCTTGAGTGAAGCGTGAGAGACCTCGAATTACTACTCGAGGCACTAACTCGAGTCCGAGGCAAGTCTTTGTCGGCCATGTGATCACGGATTCGACGCGAGGGACGTCACTGCGGCTCTGCACTCCCGCTGGTCCGAGTTGCAATACAACATCATCTCTGACGGCAGGAGGCCTTGGCCTAACGACATTTTGATTTGAAGTCATCGTCTTCCGTTAAAGGAATAACGGATGAGGCTGATGGGCGGATGACCTGTCATTGAAGAAGATGCGTGCTAACTACGTCCAACGGTCGAAGGCGGGCCTGTCCATTGGATACTCGAGTAAGAAGCGGTGTACTAGTTGACACGATGGGTTCGCTGCACATAACTATGGCAACAATAGGGCGGATTAGTACAGTGTTGATGTGCATGCATCTCCGTCATCGGTGGTTCCAACGCGAGTCATTTCGCATGATACTAACAAGCAATACGGAGTAAGACCAGGGGATCCGGAAAAATGTTCTTTGACAACCACCCCGCGGAGAGATCGAGAATGCCCACTCGGAAGCTTGCTTATCAAGCTGTACTCTTGCAAACATGGCGGTCATGCAATGCGGACCGCGAGGAGTAGCACTGCCGTCTGCGAGATCGCTGAGAACAGGGGACACAAGTTGATTACCGGTCTGAGGATGATACTACGTACTGAGCAGGGATGATGATTTCTATCTACAGAGCTAAAAGCACGGCCCAAATTCGTACCCAAGAGACTGGAATATTATTACCCGAAACGAACAGAGTGGAGGAGCAAACAGGAGCGCCTTCACTTTCCGGTGAAGCAAAAGTGGTGAAGCACTGAGCAGAAAACGGTCTCCCCCCAAGACAGTCTCGTGGGCCGGCGGGTCCGATCCACGAACCAGCGCCCGTTGAATCCAACTTCATCAAACGAGGCGCTATGAAAAATGGGGCGATTTCTAATGCTGAGGATGTCAATAGAAATCCACTGGAACTGGACGAATCAGCGGTTGCGGAATAAATGGCTTTGATCAGATATCTCTCTTCTTTTCCAAGCGGATCCGGTTCAGCGTGGTGAGCGGCTCTCCCGTGGTTCCCGGCAACTCTCGTAACTAACCAGAACTTGCAAGGATCGGGAATTGAAGAAGAGCTAGAGTACCTTACCTGCCAGCCTAGGATCCGAGCTCTGCCCGAGGTTTCCCATATCCTCGGACGAGAGAATTAGGCGGGAATGGCGGGGGAAAAGATGACTCTTTTTGGACTTCGATCCTTAAGGCTTCAGCGCTCGTTGCCAGGGGTTAACAGAGGATCCGGGGTGGTGTGTATAGTATGTGTGTGTGAGTGTGTCAAAACCGGTTTGTGCAGGGAGAAGAACGATAGGGGTTTTTTTTTTTTTTTTT
>JAPVCG010000058.1:480751-501085 GCA_029606305.1 Paecilomyces fulvus
TTATTCTGTCCCTATTATTGTCATTATTATTATGGTGACTATGGGATGAGTGGCCAGCGCTAAGATAGCCCTAGACCGCCCTTTACCGCGACTAGTGCTGCGGCGACTCTTAACCATAGGCGGGTTCATCGGTGGCTGGAGCCGGGGTCGGACATCCCTGGTTGCAACAATCCTGATGCCCCGATGATAGATGATGATGATGTCCAGCCCGGTCTCGTCCCCCGCCAGTCCAAAGTAGTTCACAACTGGTCGGCCTCTTCCTGTCTTCGGTTGCGGGCTCCATTCGAAACCTTTGCGCTTCTCCGGTCTAACTAAGTACTCTAGTTTTACCCACATTCCCAAAGCGCCTCTCATGCGCCGCCGTTTTCACATCCCCATCCTAGATTTGTTACTCCGGACTTACAAGAAGACCCTCTCCCGCTGGTCATCGCGCATCCAACTTTCACTGCCGTACCATCATTCTGGGCTTTCTGCCTGCCCTGCCCCCTACATTTCCAGGGTTTTTTTGTTGTTGTCAGTGGTGAAGATCCATCGACGGGGGGAATACCCACTGGTGTCCTGGCAACAACTGCGTCATTGCCACTGGGATCCTGTCGCCTGCCACCTTATCACGAAAGAATGTCGCGCCATCATGGACTAAATCGGCAGATGGTTCTTTCTAGATGAAATAATAGGTGGATATGGATTTTATTGTAAGTCGTGCCTTGCAAATGTTCTTGCAGTTGCGACCCTTGGACACGTCGCAAACCAATGCACACACTGTGCTGCGCTGTCGCCTCTCCCTGGATACAGATGCACTCAATGGAATAAGAGACCTGGTGTACATCTACTCTTGTGTTCTGGAGAATGGAAAGAGATATAGACATATAATCACATGTCACCCTCGTGTTGCGCAGTCGGCTGCTGTGTTGCTAACGTGACCTCCTATCTCCAGCTTTCCCTAACGCATTTCTGCGAGGTGCATGGCCCGACCTCGATCCTATGTTCGCAGGTCCTTCCATTTACCTGCTCGCAATGTTATCCTGATCCTTCCGACCTCTCCCTTAATGACACTCCTGCGACCTCCCACGAAACCACCTCGTCCCATGGCCTCAGACACCGTAGCCGCGATGACCGGTCTCCGTCCCTACCGCGAGAGCCTCCGCTGTCGACCTCCGTGGCCAGCGCATCGACGATGGACCCGTCGAGCGGCTCCCAGCAGATTGAGGACCACCCATATTTCTTGAAAGGACAGCAAAGGCGCGTGGATGCGGATACACTGAATCGCTTTGGGAGCGCCGACGCCGACACATGCGCCAGCTGTAGCTTGACGCTGCCGGAGGATGTGAGCAAGCAGCTCCCTCCAGGTGCGCCGGGTACGGTCAAGCCCGACGGCAAAGGCAGGAATGGCAGCCCGGTCTTACGGTCCCGGGAGGTGGTTTACTCTTGCGGCATCAATCATGAGGCGGAGGACGATGGCCATGATTCACACTACCATTCTTCCTTTCCGGATTCCCTCCACTCGTCTTCGATCGCTTCCGACGCATCTTCTTGCCATACTCATATTCTCACTTATCTATCACTTCGCGGCCCCCCGAATCCGGCAGACTACGCCCTCCTACGACGTTCATCGATTCGGACTCTGAGTTGCGAACTGTTGCCCCGAGGTCTCTCCTCAGGGCCGCTGTGTTTTGGCGATTCCGTCGCAGGTTACACGATTGCGTATATCTTCCGTCTTCCGGACCCGATGGCTCGTGGCAAACGTCGGAGCTATGCGCTGGTGGCGCTTGCGGGCAAGGATGCGGGAAGAGCGTTCCGTGCGTCTCCCGTGATCTGGCGGGCGTTTGGTCGCATCGCGAACGGCATCGTCAAGGCGGCCGAAAGATACCAAGAGGAAGAAAAGCGCCGCGAGGAACGCAGTCAGAGCACAAACAAGATCGGCGGGCGCAACTATACCCCGGTCTCGTCGTTCCTGACTGGTAGGACGATGGATCCTGATGGCATGCCCCGACGCGCCGGACAGATCCGCGCCCGAAATCTGGCGGAGATTGTTGGAAACGACATGATCTTTGCAGAGTTGCATGCCAGTTTCGTGGCTTTGCTTCAGCAGTTGGGATCGATGTTTGGCGGAGTGCCGGTATCTGACGAGCGCTTCGTCTGCAGTGTCGTTAACGACGACCAGGAGGGTACTGCGTCCCGAAAGGCGTCTATCGCGTCTGAGAAAGAAAAACCCAAGCCAAAGGCAGCTCCACCACCCCGAAGCCCTCCTGCGAATAATCTCCCGATTTCGAAATTAGACTTGTCCTCGGGCCCGAAGCCGATACCGATCGCCCATCGCCGACCGGTCGTGGCATGACACGCTGAACTTCATTTTTACATCTTGGACGTGATCCTACACTAGATCTCGTCACCCGATTTTTCCTCCTCGTGTACACATATATCCTCCGACACGACTTCTTACTACTACACTCCCAAGGCGCGTGAAGCGTTACTACTCAGATACCTTACTCGAATTTCTTCCTTGACATAACGGCCGAACTTCCTCATGAGCAGGTTTAGAACAAGGCATGGCGTATTACATACAGGGTACGGAGTTCGGGCATATTCTCACAGCGATTACTTCCCTGGGTGGTTGAGCGATCTATTTGTCTTTTTGTTCTTGCATGGCGTCTAGTCCCTGCTACAGCGCGGGTCATGATGGATGGCGTTCTATTTTCTTCTTGATCTGACATCAGTCTTAATGAATTAACGGCATATTAATCTTCATGTTAGGTGTAAATAGCTTATGAGCTTATTGAATCCTGTTGCCAAGTCTTTATCTTCTGCTTTTGTGCTTCTCGAATAGACTATAACAGTAAGACCATGAAAGTTGTTGTATAGGGATTCATATTCCTGCCTCAGGCTTTCCACCGTCGGAGAAACGTCCCCTCCGAAGAAGCGACAGCCTGAGGAAGCCAACCAGGAAAAAACCCACCAAAAGCACAACCCGCATTGAACCCATCGAATTGCGCACCGCCATCAACCACCACGGGCAGTCTATTTTCACCTCGAAGAGGAGATATTCCCTACTCCAAATACTCGAGTTCCAGAACGAAACCATGGTTCTCGCCTTCGACAAGTGCGAGACGCGCCCGGCGCACATTGATGCCATCCTCAACGGCCTCGACCGATATAACCCAGAGACGACGACCGTCTTCCAAGACTACGTGGTGCAGCAATGCGAGGACAGGACCTTTGACTGCTATGCCAACCTGGCTCTGCTGAAGCTGTGAGTGTTTTCATTTTCATCGTTTCTTCCTCGTTATTATGGCTTGTTATTGTTTGATGTGTGAGTTGTGGGGTTACCCATTACTCGACGGGTTCAGATGATGATGAACTATTTTTTACCACGTTTCCTATTACCTGACACACTCCCCTCTTGAACCGGGGCAGCATGGAGTTCAATAATTAGCTCTATCTGAAAACAAGACCCGTGGCCAATTTATGCCTGTCAAAACAGCATTTCATTATAATTTTGAGGCAACGATTTGCTGACGATGATGGATTCTCATCCGGTACAGCTACCAATTCAACCCTCACCTCCTTCAGCCTGAGACGACGACGAATATCCTCGCCAAGGCTCTCACCGTCTTTCCCTCTCCCGCCTTCTCTCTCTCCCTTGCGCTGCTCCCTCCGCACACGCAACCTTTCCCTTCCTCCAGCAGCGAGGCTCAGCCCCAGTCGCAGACCTCGGACTTCGTCGAGTCGATTCAGAAGCTCGCTCGCCTGAACACCCTGCTTGAGTCTGCCCAGTACTCCCTGTTCTGGTCGACGTTCAACTCGGACGACCTGTATGCCGATCTGGTCGCCGATGTCGCTGGATTCGAGGAGCTGGTGCGTGTCCGCATCGCGGTCGAGGTTGGCAAGACATTCCGTGAGATTAGCGCCGATGTTCTCGCTCAGTGGTTGGACCTGCGAAGCCGTGAGGCCCTCGAGAAGTTCGTCGTCGATGTCTGCGGATGGGAGGTCGACGGCTCCGTCGTGAGAGTGCCCAGGAACAAGGAGAACGAGGCCCGCAGCGAGGTCAAGAGCGAGCGTGTCGGTGTCGACATGTTCGGCCGTGTTATCAGACGAGGTTTCGAGCAGCCTGCTTAAACGGTGGGCTTTTCCCTCCGCCGCCTTGTTCGCGAGCATGCGAACCATTTTTCACATTTTTCTCCCAATAAATACCACCCTTTTTTATTTTTCTACTATTTACCTTTTTTTCCTATCCTACTTGAAGCCCGTGGATGAAGTTCGAAGAAAAAAGAACCCTTTACTGGGGGATCTATTCAAAGACGATGAAGCATGGCGGGGTGGGAAAAAATCTTTGCAGGGCGGATACTCGGCGCAAATTGGCGTTCATGCAGTTCGCTTCAGACTCATGTTTGTCGATTTATCTTATTATTTTTTTTCAGTTTATGCATATTATGTCTGTACGTGTCTTGATGAAGATGAAGAGGAGGCGGAGCTGTAAGACCCCTCACCGCACCTCCGGGATGAAAAAAGAGGATTATAGAGATATGTGAGAAAGAAGCGTTGATGAAATAGAGAAGATATGGCACAGCTGAACAAGCCTTTCTTGCTGCTTTCGTAGAAGACTTGGTAACACCAACACCCCTGGACTATGGGGGATATAGAGGAATTGATCTTTCCTTTTCCTAGAATGCTACGACACTGCTCTATCTATTCTCTTTCTTTCGAGGATGAATGTTTTCTACGTAGGAGTCTTTGTCTTTGGGTACTGTAGCTTATTTATTTCACTGTGAGATAACTAGATATCATCGCTGTATTTTTTTTTTTATATATCTCCTCCTTTTCATGATCTCATCTTGAACATCGAAGAAACTTCTTGTTTTTAATTCATTTAAATCATTATTTTATGTACTTTTCATTTCGTCTCCTCCCACTGCACACCTACCCATTCTTCCTTCCAACCAGCAACGCCCACCTGCTCTGGTCCACAGTCTGCAGCGCAGACGCCGAGAATGATGGTTCCCCATTCCATGCCGGCGTCGTCCTTGCCGAGACCGACGCCCTCGCGGCCTTCTTCGAGGACGCTGATGGCGTGGGGGACGAGTTGGAACTCGAAGACACGCTCGCGGCCGCAGGACTCGCAGCGCGGGATGCGGTTTCCACTGCCACCGCCGGTGGTGGTGACGCGGGCTCCGGAGCCTTGAGAGTGGCTCTGAGGGAATAGTTTGCTGACCGAGTCCTTGTGAGAGTAGAGGAGAGGAGAGCCGCGGAACTCGTAGCGGAGGATTTGCTCTGGGTTGTGGGCTAGACGGGTCGAGAAGCGAAGGAAGGATTTGTCGATGGTGGATTCGAAGGCGTCTTTGGAGTCGGTGGTAGGGGGGCCGGATTTGTCGTCCTCTTCGAGAGTCTGCACATTACTTGGAATGGTGGGGGTCGATGGTCGTGAGAGCGTCTCATATTCTGCGTCAAGGTAGTATTGAGGGTATGGTTCTGGGAAAGCAGACTGCGGAGGCCATGGCGTAGGGGGTCCAGCGACGACCGGAGCTTTCGTTGGAGGCGGAGAAGATACGCGGACCTTGTCTGCGAAGGATTCTGAAAGACCTTGCGCCGGTGCTTGGGATGAAGGTGGTGTCTGCTGTGGTTTGGCGGCCGGAGTAGGCAGCGGCGCAAACGGGTTCGACTGCGCGGCGGATGAGCTCGAGGTAGAAAAGGGGTTCGCGTTCCCTCCAAGACCATTGCTCGAGGGAGCTGCGCCAAAGATGCTTGCTCCAAGATCCTGCTTGGGAGCTTGCGTCTGCTGTTTCTCTTCCTCCGGCTGCTTCTTTGGCTTCGAAGTTTGCTTCAACTTCCTCACCCCGCGGAGGGCTCTGATACTTCCTGGTTTCCGATTGCATGCTTTCCGGGGGCATCCAAATATATACAGCCGGCGCTCATCGTCCGGAAAGTACTCGGGGAGATCGCCATTCAGCTCGATCAGCAGCAGCATCGGGTTGTTGCAGACCTTGCATTTGGCGAAGTCGCCTGGAGGCGGGGTCTTCTCATCGAGCCACGTCTGCGAGCGCAAAAGATTAGTGAGCTGCGCAAGACTAACATGTATTCAGAACATACCGGCCATCCTCCCAAGTGGCTGATTGAATCGTCTGTTGCTTCGTCCGAAGCAAAGCCCAGCAGTACTCCGGTTTCCGTGTAGTCCCCCTCATCTTCGAGGCCGGAGGAGTCGCTGTCGTAGGGGTCCATTGTGGGTAGTATTTGCGATTAATCTTTCAGCTTCTCTCAGCTGCTGTTGGCAAAATTCTAGACCGCGTGTAGACCACGAATCTTCATCAAGCCTCAACTCTCATCGGCCAAAAATCATAAAATATTCAATCTTTCCCGATAAGCGATAGCTGGATGGAGCTTATCCGTATCTGGATTAGTGGAAAGTCTCCACCCCGCGTGTGTATTTTAACGGTATCGATACGAGTTTCAGCATTCCCAGTTAGGCCATGTGCCCCTGTCAGAGGTACTCTAGCTTGTAATTAAGATGCTAAGCTGACGTGCGTTCAGCATCTGATGTCTTCGATGTTGTTATTGACCTGCTATTGAGACCTTGTGAAGGTTTTATTGACGTATATATGTTCTGCAATCTGATGCTGTTGTCCCATTCATGATATCAGTCATTACACTGTGACCGCTATTCGAGGATACATAGGTTGAGTTCGAATAAGAGGAAAGCTAATTCGATGGGTTATCCATCGAGAACGGGCGCTATGGGGGGTCTTAAACAGATATTTATACTACTCTGGGCTGCTATATGGTGCAGTTCTCTCGTTGATGCCGACAGTCGTCAAGTCCCCCTGCGTCCTGTGGAGCCCAAACGGGTGGCAGTAATCGGTAGGACTCCATGACAGTGCATAGGCCAGGGAATCATGCTGATCTGCTTATATAGGAGCTGGCTCTGGTGGCTCATCCACTGCTCATTTCTTGAGGAAATATGCAAACTACTTCAATGTTCCCGTGGACATTACGGTATATGAACGCGCCTCCTACGTGGGTGGTCGCTCGACCACGGTCAATGTCTTTGATGATCCAGCAATCCCAGTCGAGTTGGGTGCTTCAATCTTCGTGGAAGTCAACGCCATCCTCGTCAATACGTCGAAGGAGCTTGGCCTCCTGGCTGAGACAGCGTTTAGTGATCGTCCCAGAGAATCCGAGGACACTCTCGGTGTCTGGGACGGTCAGCAGTTTGTGTATAAACAGCAAGACACGAACTTCTGGTGGAACATCGCCAAGTTACTCTGGAAGTACGGATGGACACCTATTCGCACTCGGCTGTTGATGAAGCAGACAGTCAGCAAGTTCTTGGGACTGTACGAGTCTCCTCTCTTCCCCTTCAGCGACCTGTCCGCTGCCGCGGATGCGGCCAAGTTGCTGGACGCTACTTCATCAACAGGAGCAGAGTTCCTCGAACGGAATGGAATTTCTGCAGACTTCTCTCGAGAGATAATTCAGGCAAGCACGCGGGTAAACTATGGACAGAATCTGCCCTTGATCCACGGACTTGAGACCATGGTCTGCATGGCCACTGAAGGTGCCATTTCCATTCAAGGTGGAAATTGGCAGATCTTTGATGGGATGCTGAGAGCATCTCGAGCGGAAGTCAAACTGAATACCTCTGTGGTCTCGATCGATCAAAGGGATGATGGCACGTTGACCGTCTCCTCGACCACGGGCGGTTCTGAAACGGAGCAATCCAGCTTTGACGAGGTAGTCATTGCTGGCCCTCTGCAGGAAGCTGACCTGACTATCTCCCCTGAGCTGGACCATGTCCCTGACAAGATCCCCTACGTGGAGCTCCATGTGACACTTTTCTCCTCGCCGTATCGGATCTCACCCCGGTATTTCAATTCCGAAGGATCTAGTGTTCCCGAGACCATCCTCACTACGCTCCCTCTAGGATTAGACCTCGGATCTCGACCGGATGGCGTCGGCCCAGCGGGATTCTGGAGTATCAGTACCCTTCAGAAAGTGAAAGCACCATCACAGTCCGAGGAGCACTATGTTTACAAGATCTTCTCTCCCCAGCGCTTGACCGCGCAGTTTGTAGCCGATATCCTTGGGCTGGACACGGAGGCGGAATCGATCAAAAATGCGGCCAACCTCACGATTGGAGACCTTCCTCGAAAGGACATCAGCTGGTTCCATGAGAAGACATGGCACTCCTACCCCTATCTGTACCCGCGCGTGACCTTCGAGCAGATCTCCCTCGCTCCTCATATCTGGTATACGAGTGGGATTGAAAGTTTTATCTCGACCATGGAGACAAGTTCATTGATGGGGAGGAATGTCGCTGCGTTGATCGCGCGCTCCTGGCTGGACAAACCTGACCAGGAGATTGAGAAGGAAGGGAACTGTTGGAATAAGGCGGAGCTCTGAGAGGTTGCGGTATCCGGATGATGTATAAATGTATGGCCTCTTAAATACTAGATTGCTATGGGATATAGGTCGTATGGGAGTGAGGTCACGGTCACTTGTCCTTGTTAATCATTCTACTTTGACTGTCGCCCCTTGACAGGATACCAAAATCTAATCAGCTGCTGTATTCGACCCTTCTGTATTCGATTATTTCAACGAGACTCTCTAGAGGGATTAGACTTCGTTTGTTGGGCATAGACTGGTTTGCAACCTGCCCGCGGTTTTTGTCCAGTCACAAATGATGGCTCATGAACATGCATGTACAATGAGCACTGAGTGGCTGAGCTCTCATCACAACCGAAGGAATTGCATTTGATTCTCGACTCTCAATGCAGGGCTTTGTTCGCGCAGAGAACCTTGGCTTCGTCGCAGTAGTTTGAGAACTAGATCGATAAGACAGAGCGGTGAAACATGTTTCTAGGCACCAAGTTGAATGCATTTCTCGGGGTCTGTGAGCGAAATCCCCGGTGCTCCGGTAGTGGACTAGTAGCAGATCATTCGCATCTAGCTGTACTACTGTAAGTACCTTGGAACGCAAGGCATCTTCGTAGTCTGGGGAATGGTCGAGTATGGTCATACTGTCGCCTGCTGTAGGTCATCGTGGTAAAAAAAAAAAGAAAGAAAGAAAGAAAAAAAGAGCTGGAGAGGGAGAGCAGGTGACATGACGCTGTTCAAGTCATCGCCGTCATTTCCTATCGAGCGTCATCTGTACCACTTTTGCTGAGGTAAGCGAGCATGAAGCTCTACAGGGAGAACTCTCATTGGTTCCCTGGGACGACATAATCACATGCAATGGCTGTGATTGGCCGCCCTGAGGGTTATGCAGTACTATACTGTACAGCTGATACGGTACGGTCACGCGAGAGGGCAGCAACGCCGCCAACCTTCCGGCGACTCAACATTCTTCTCGTTCTCCAACTCTCCGCCATTCTCCAGTCTTCCTCTTGCAGTCCACGGGCCATGTCGCTACTGCCCGTGATGATGGCCGACGGGTGACGGTTTCGTTTTGACTTGATGGTCCTGTCGCTGTTCCCGTCTATCCATCGACCGAGAACGGGTACAGTACAGTACATCATCCGAAGTGCCTGGTGAGCCTGCTTGGATTATACTCCCCCCTGTCGATAGCTGAGCAGCAGGGCTGATAAGTCGATGACAGGTTCACCTGTCGCTACAGCCTAGTCTCCATACGACAGAGATCTTCCTCCGTGCGACCCAAGATTCCCGGTGATCGTCCCCGATCTACTTGTCGCCTCTCCGGCCTGGAACGGGGACCACTTTCCCCTTCTCACACAAAGTCACTGGCCGAGGAGCTTTCAGATCTCGCAAGGCGTCTATACGCTGAACGGTTTCTTCTTTAGTCGTCCGGTGCTGTTCTGTTCCTGTTCCCGTCCTCCGTGCTTGATCACGGTCTCCACCGACGATGCAGCGTCTCGACGTCGAAGAGTCCATCAAGAAGCGGATGCGCAGACTCAGCTTCCGGTCTAGATCGATCCATCAAATACCCTCCCATCAAGTCCCCGATCGTTTCAAGGATGGCGACGATGCCCAGGACGATTACACGGCGCCGCCCAAGGGTATTGGCGGCCGGGATGGCCACCTGCAATACATGCACCAGTCGATCTTCTCCATGATCGCTGCGGCCGGATCCAGGTCGGATTTTCATGGCCGATTTGATGACCCGAGCGATAGTGATGGGGAAGGAGAAGGGATTCCAGAAGAGGATTCGTCGCGGGGAGCTGCTTCAAAGTCGCCGCGTGAGAGGGAGGATATCCAGGCCAATAAGGAATCTGAGAAGAAGGAATCTCCAGCCGAGAGAGGCCGCGTGCATAGGAGGAAGCTCTCGGATCATAGGCTATTACGTTCAGTTCCGAAGTTGCATACGAAGGGCAAAGAATCCATAGGCCGGAATGAACTAGGCGTAGGCGAGGGATTGCTTCCAACGTCACCCCAGAGACGACCTCGGAGCTTGACACCGCGCGCTGCTCCTGTTCTTAGTCGGATGATCGAAGCTGAGGCCCGTTTTGGTGACCTAACATCCCCCAAAGAGACCAAAAAGGCCGCTGAGGAGAAGAGTCCCACGAGACAGCGCGCGGAATCTGGGCCTTCCACTTTGCTGTCTACACGTCTCATGGAGATCTTCGGGTTCGACAAGCCCGAGAAGGTCGTTGGAGAGTACGCTTGCTGGCTGCTTCAAAGTGTTATGCTGCAGGGTTACATGTATATCACCGAAGGGCATGTCTGCTTCTACGCCTACCTCCCGAAGAAGTCTAATACTACGGTCAAGTCCGGGTATCTCTCCAAGCGCGGTCGCCAGAATCCAAAGTACAGCCGGTATTGGTGTTCCCTGAAGGGAGATGTTCTATCCTACTACGCCGACCCTTCCAACCTCTATTTCCCCAGCGGTCATGTGGATCTTCGTTACGGTATCTCTGCCGCTCTCGTGGAACAGAAAGACAAGGGAAAGGATGTGAAGGACTTTACTGTGACGACGGATCAGCGCACGTACTATTTTAGAGCAGATAGTGCTCCCAGCGCTAAGGAATGGGTGAGGACGCTGCAGAAAGTTATCTTCCGATCTCACAATGAGGGTGACAGTGTCAAGATCTCATTGCCTATTCAGAATGTGATAGACATAGAGGAAAATCCCATGGTCGAGTTTGCCGAAACATTCAAAATCAGGGTGGTCGAGAGCGGCGAGACTTATGCGATTGACGAGGTACGTTGTTACTGATTAGCCCCTAGTCTGAGATCCAGCTAACATGATCTGTGTAGTACTTCTTTTCCTTTTTCAATTTTGGCAAGGATGCCTTTAATGTCTTGAAGAGCTTAATCAGTGATACCGCGACACAGATGAATTCGCAGGAACTTCCCGACACTATCAGTGGTGATGTCCCCAATGAGAAGCAAGCCCAGGAGCTATTCCTTGAGACTCCTTTTCAGAGTCCTCTTTCTGGTCGTTCAAGTCCCCGTTTTAACGAATCTGTTAAATCGACTCTCTTGTCCTATACACCTGAGGCGGGAAAGGGCCATCTTCGGAGCAAATCAACCGAGAGCGCAGGCCGACCAACAGATCGGTCTCCCCCTGGAATTAAGGCTTCTCCCGATTCCTTCGTCCATTCGATTGAGCAGGGAACTGAATCGTCGGCTGTTCTTCAGTCGATCACCGGAACTGCCGAGTCAGCAAGTCAGATCCTGAACCGAAGCGATGTTTTCCAATCCCCCACTATTCATCGGTTGCGAGTGCCTTCTGACGCAGACGCGATCGGCAGTCGACGTTCTGATGATACGGCTCGCTCTGCATCTGCCCGGGCCAAGGTCCCTGTTGACGCGGTTGCCAACAAGGGAACCCAAGAGGCTCAGGAAGCGGTCAGTGATTCAGAGAATGAAGTGAATAGCAGGAGCAAGTATTCTGCATCTGCACCGACCCTGCAAGAGATTGTTAAAGCTGGAACTTATCCCCTGCAACGAGCTGCCGGGCTGGCAGGATACCTCAAGAACAGGTCAAAGCGGATGAGCACTCTCCTCGCCACGGAATCTATGGGTTATATAGAGAAAGTATCCGGGATGTGGCAAGGTGGTCGGAAGCACTACGGTGAAGGAGAGGGCGTCCTCTCAGAAGACCAACTCGTCGATCCTGAGGATGAAGAGCGTGGCTGCGGACACGGAGATCGCTTCCGGGCTCACTTCGCTCTACCGCCTACTGAGAAGCTTCAGGCCACCTATTTTGGATATCTCCATAGACTCCTCCCCCTTTACGGGAAGATCTATATCAGCAACAGAAAGTTCTGTTTCCGCAGTCTGCTACCAGGGACCAGAACGAAGATGATCCTGCCGCTCAAAGATATCGAGAATGTGGAGAAGGAAAAAGGTTTCAGATTCGGTTATCATGGACTTGTCATCATAATTCGCGGTCATGAAGAGCTGTTCTTCGAGTTCAATGCGTCGGATGTGCGAGATGACTGCGCTGTGACGCTACACCAAAGCTTGGAATCCATCAAATTCTTGGCTGAATCTGGTATTCTTGCTCAGGAAGACAAAGCGGAAGCAGAGGCTGCCAGGGCGGAGCATCAGATGCTGCAAGAAGCAAGGCTGGGCGTTTCTGGCGATAATGGCGACAACTCGCGCGCATTGTCCCCGCCAGAATCACCTGAAATCCATCCGATCTTCGATGATCCGCGGGCTTCCATTCTCAATTTCAAACCCACCGAGTCATTGAGGATCACCTGCCTGACTATCGGTTCGCGAGGTGACGTCCAGCCGTACATAGCACTGTGCAAGGGTCTATTAGCGGAAGGACATAGGCCTAAGATCGCCACCCATGCAGAATTCGAACCGTGGGTGAGAAAGCATGGCATTGACTTTGCCCCTGTGGAGGGAGACCCAGCAGAGCTCATGCGGATATGTGTGGAGAATGGGATGTTCACATATTCCTTTCTGAAGGAAGCATCGCTCAAATTCCGCGGCTGGATCGATGATCTTCTGTCGTCGGCATGGGCCAGCTGCCAGGACAGTGATCTCCTTATCGAATCTCCTAGCGCAATGGCTGGGATCCATATTGCAGAGGCCCTTAGAATACCCTATTTCCGTGCCTTCACAATGCCTTGGTCGAGGACACGGGCGTATCCTCATGCCTTCGCGGTACCTGACCATAAGATGGGCGGTGCTTACAACTATATCACGTATGTCATGTTTGACAACGTTTTCTGGAAAGCCATCGCCGGCCAAGTTAATCGCTGGAGGAAGAATGAACTCGGTCTCCGTGGAACCAACTTGGACAAGATGCAGCCGAATAAGGTGCCATTCCTCTACAACTTCTCTCCCTCTGTCGTTCCCCCACCTCTCGACTTCCCTGACTGGATCCGTGTCACCGGCTATTGGTTCTTGGACGAAGGCGTAAATTGGCAGGCGCCGCGCGAACTGACCGACTTCATTCTGCGCGCCCGTGCCGATGGCAAGAAGCTCGTCTACATCGGCTTTGGGTCTATCGTGGTGTCGGATCCCGCTGCCCTCACAAGGACAGTAGTGGAATCGGTCCAGAAGGCTGACGTCCGCTGCATCTTGTCGAAGGGATGGTCTGACCGTCTCGGTGATCCGGCTAACACAAAATCAGAGATCCCCCTGCCACCGGAGATCCATCAAATCCAGTCTGCTCCGCATGACTGGCTGTTTTCGCAGATGGATGCTGTCGCACATCACGGAGGTGCAGGTACTACAGGCGCCAGTTTACGGGCTGGTGTGCCAACGATAATCAAACCATTCTTCGGTGATCAGTTCTTCTTTGGCTCGCGGGTCGAAGATCTCGGGGTGGGCATTTGTATGAAGAAGCTAAACGTCAGTGTGTTCTCAAGAGCGTTGTGGGAGGCGACACATAGCGAGCGAATGATTGTCAAGGCGAAGATACTGGGCGAGCAGATCCGCAGCGTAAGTCCTTCCTTAGGGCCCCATTCTCTGATGTTCTATGCTAACACGTGAGTTAGGAAAACGGAGTAGCTACCGCTATTCAGTCCGTCTACCGTGACCTAGAATATGCTAAGACACTTGCTCGCCAACGTTCCATCGCGTCCTCGACTCCCTTCTCTCCAGTGGCGAAGAAAGAGGAGATTCCTGACCCACCGCTTGATGACGATGTGGTTGATAGTGAAGAGTGGACGTTTGTCGGCGACGAGACCGATATCGATATTTCCAAGAGGATGCGGGATCGAGAGGAGGCGGATGCTGATCTGTCGTCTCCCGCTTTCTGTTCGAGTCCCGCCAGGACTGTACAGTCAGTTTTGGGCGCCAGTGATGCCAGCAGTGGCTGGAGGAGAAGCGACATGAGAGCGGAAGCCTAACCTTTCCACTCATCCAATCTATCATTAATGCTTTTTATGAGGTTGACGATCATTCCCTTTCTCGTTACCTGGTCTGCTGAGATTTAAGCTTTTACATGATTCTTGGATGCGTTTAGTTCCGATGCAACATGTCCGAGCATAATCATTTTCCTTTTCCAGGTTGGGCGTTCGAGCTTCTGATTTCTACGAAGAAAGCGGATTGAGTGACGTTGATAGAGCAAGCATGGGAATATATCTCTTGCATCATCCTCCTCTCATACCCTTTTCAGAATAATATGATTCACGGCTTCCATTTTCACTTTTGCTTTCTGTCTACTTGCTTGCTAACCCTGAGGTTTGCTACGCTTAGCCGATCATGATATGTTGTTTTTCTCTTAGGGCTGGGAAATAGGGTACATTATATACCAATACATTTTACATTTCTCTAGTTGTGAAGTTATGGTGTTTTGTAGATGGCCCGGAAGTCGGATTTTTATTTTGCATAGAACGATAATCTCATCCTTTTTGGATTGCTGTTATGCTTAGTCTTGATAGTTATCCTGAATGACTCGACTTTGTCATCAAAGAGCCATCTTCTTCTGTAACCTACCCGACGAATGACTCTAGAAATAACTACGTACTGATTTAATCCGTCAAGAAAGTTCATTATACTACGATAGATTATATTGGCATCCCATCCTTCTTCTCAGCGAATCCCCGATCCTGCAACTCATCGGCGCCTGCGTCCGGAGTAGCCACGGAAGAAAGGGACTCGGCGTACTTCTCGACGGCATCATCTAACCGGCCGTAAGCACGCGGGTTGCGCTTCGGTTGACCTGGTCCGGATGCAGGGAGTTGGTACCCGCGGAGTCTGTGGTGAGTTATGTTAGAACTTTTATCTTTCTATTTCAAACGTGTTGTTTTTGACAGGTCGAGAAAAAACATACCTAGGTCCAGTACCCGTTTGGGGCGGGAGTTGCGGTTCATATGCTCGTTGAAATGTCTTCATGTCTTCTTCAAACGTGCCTTTCTCGATACTCTCTCTAATAGCAGCGAAGAAGAGGTCCATGGTATGGTAATTATGGATCTGGAGGAGGGTCCATGCGAGCATTTCTTTGGCGGATAGTAGATGTCGGATATATGCTCGGTGGTGTTTCCTGCAGGTGTAGCATTGACAGTTGGGGGAGATGGGGGAGAGGTCTGTGGTATGAGATACAGACCACATGTCAAAAGCTAATGGTCTTGGTGTTGAGGATGTGCTTGCTGTGGATGATGCAGGTGCAGGGAAAGTAAAATCCAGCGCGATGCCGCCATCTGTGGCTGCGCTGAGGAAAGGGATCGTCACGAGGTCTGCTCCCAGGGAGATATCTCTTAGGATCTCGTGAGGGGTCTTGTACTCGCTGAGAGATAGTCGAGGTAGGTCTCCCAGATCCTCGGGGACGATGGACAGCGACGCGGACTCGTATAGAGCCAGACCAGAGATGCGTGGCCGCAGGTCCTCCGCCAACTCCTGGAAGTATAATTGCTGCTGGGTATTCTCTAGCGGCAATACCGGAGCGAAATATAACGTCTTGGATTGAGACGTAACCCAATCTCCATATAATCGTTCCGTCGCATCTCTGGTATATGCATGGGTCCGATCCACCATCTTCATGCGCCTCTTCACACCGGGCGGTGCGCCCAGAACCAGATCCGATAGCCCAATGGCAATATCCGGTCGAAGTTTCTGGATCGCCTCGATGTACTGGCCCGCCTCGAGCTGGCGGAATCCGATCGAGGTCATGATGGAGATGGAGTTCTCTGTATTCGAGGTCGGGCACACGATGGGTGGGATTCGTCGCGGCCCTAGGATCAAGAGCACGTCGTCCGGAAACGCGATGAATTTCCGAAGCGGGGATTCATGCGCTGCCGTGGGCAGCTTGTAGACAGGACTTTCATGGGAGGCTTTTTGGAGGACTAAGCTGGGCCGCGTATATTCATGTTGTTAGTCGTATTGCAACGATAGATAATAAGAATAATAAGACAGGGATCTCGTCTGATGGTGGGGACTATAGAGAAAAAGAGATATAATAGTGAGAATAATAATAATAATAATAAGATAGAACATACAGTCCTCCAAACCAATATACACGCTATCGATCTTCGTATGGTCTCTCATCACATCGTGAGCGACGTGCGGGATCGTACCCCGCGACGTGATCGGGACATAATGCGGCGTCCGCTGAGGTCTTCGACCCGCAAGACTCAAACTGCCCAGACGAGGGGCCGAGATCGAAGGGCAAGTAGGAGACAGAAGGCTGAAGCTGGAGAGCTGGGATAGGGTATCGAGGCCCATGTCTGCGTCGTGGGGGTTCTTTCGGGAGGTTTCAGATCACTGACGAACAAATACGAGTATCTCGGATCTCCACCGCTACAGGGCTTTAAAAGACTTTCTGAGACGAACAACTGCTCCCAGCCCCTCCCTTCTTTCGGGTTCTCTCGTTTCTAATCAATCTTCAGCTTCAGAAAAATCCGCACTCTTTTTCTGGGAGAGACATATACGGTGAAATGATGGCGCAAGAGAGATTCGAGAGCGAAAAAGGTCGACGCGGGGCTCTTATCGTCGTCGAAGGTCTGGACCGCGCGGGGAAATCCAGTCAGTGCGAGTTGTTGCTACACAATCTTCAGACATTGGGGCACCAGGTCAAATATATTCGATTCCCAGGTAAATTCGGAAATCTACAGGATAGCGAACAAGACTTCTCGAGACTGACAAACCGCTGCAGATCGAAGTACGCCAATTGGAAAGCTCATAGATGACTACCTAAGGGGACAGTCACAGCTGGATGACCACTCCATCCACCTGCTATTCTCTGCAAATAGGTGGGAGATTGCTCCAGCAATCCAGGAGCTCATTGCAAATGGGATCACTGTCATAATTGACCGCTACTCATACTCGGGAGCCGTCTACTCGGCCGCCAAGGGCAATCCCAATCTGTCACTTCAGTGGGCCTGGCAGCCTGAAGTTGGTCTACCTCGTCCGGACCTCTGCCTATTTCTGAGTATATCGCCCATTGAAGCTGCAAAGCGTGGTGGGTTTGGCTTGGAGCGGTATGAGACCCACACGATGCAGAATCGTGTACGGGAGCTGTTCCACTCCCTCCTCGAGCTGCCGCACAATGACGAGATCTGCGTCATTGATGCAGGAAGATCTTTCAATGAAGTAGCTCAGGACATCCTAGAACCGGTGCTGGAATGCATGAAGAATGTCGACTCCATCGGCCCTCTGAGGAGACTCGCTCCGTGGTCGTTCATCCCCAGCGGCGAGAGCTCCACATCATGAGGTCAGATAGAGAGCCCATCTTACCTATGATTGACTCAGTCTATAATCTCCGGCTCATCGCAATCGCTGTCCTCGATCACGATCTCAACTCGAGTCTGTGGTGTCTGGGACCGGTTCCCCGACTTGTCATTAGTTTCTGAATCGGAGTCGGCGTCCAATGCATCCATCCAGTTTTCATCTAGCGGTTCATCGTCTTGGTCATATCCGCCATACGCACCCTCCTTATATTTAGCTCCATTGATATCCATTTGATCGTCAACCGGAGGTTGCTGTTCGTCTGGAAGTCGTTGCCTGTCTGGACCGGGATCGACATGCAGCCTGGTCATAGCATTGCCTTCCATTGCATGGCGCTTTGTTCGTTTCCCGTGGGGTTGGTTTTCGTTCTCCCCTCGGCTGCGCAAAGTTAGCTCTTTCATCAGCATAGGCCATTGAACGGTCTCCTCGCAGGCATAACAGGTACCCTCCGACGGTACGATCTGGTCTGGCACTCGTAACTCCTGGAGGAATCGGCTGGACAGACAAATCAGATGAGACGCGCTGCGGCAGTTGGGTATCGGACACACAACTATCATCTGATTCTTCAATTGCAGCTGTTCTTTGCATACGCCACAATGAATATTTCGAGAGCCATCTAGCACAGACCGCGCCTTTTCTAGATACCCTCTCATGCTATTGTAGCTACTATCCACGGCCTCCGCGCTTCGGACGCTGGCAGCATGCTGCGGAGATATAATTTCTATGTTATCTGGGATCAGACCATCCACCCGGTCCGACCACCCCTGCCACGCCCGGTAAACGTCCTTTGAGAAAAACCGAACCTTCAATGGCCAGTTTCGAAAATATGTAGAGCGGAGCAGGACATGTAGATCACCCAGGTGGCTAGTCAAGGAGGTTCGTGTCTTCGGACCACCCTTATGTTTCTTGACTCCTGTTTTGGGATTGATGCGTACACGGCTCTGGTGCGTTGCGTCGCGTTCCTTCAGATCAATATGTCTGCAGTCGACGGTATTCTGCCACGACCATCTGGGAGTCATCAGTTCCGTAACGCCACGGGAGTTGTTTAAATCGTATGAGGCACTTTGGTATTTCGATCACCGCATAAATGGCAGGACGCAGGACCATGCAGCGTGGATCGATAACTACCGAACGAGTTTGTACTTACTCAAACTGCAGAGCTCCAATTCTGCTCATGAAGCCCTCCACGATCATCACCATCTCCCATGGTCTCAGGTTCGCTGTCCGTTTGGCTCCTCCACTCGTGATGCCATTGTGCTGCGCAAGGCGCCGTCGCGGATTGGGGGTCGATCCGATATAGAGCTTCCCATGGTTGACGGTCGAGCGGAGGAGGTAACAGCAGTAAAACGCAGGGATGGGCTTGTTGCTCTCACTTCGCGTGTCCATAGCATCACCTGAATGATTCAAGATTGGCATGGTCTGAGTGCGTTGAGCCTGAGCAGCAGCTATCACTCTGACGGGATATCTAGGGAAGAGGATGATGTCCTCTCCCTTCCAGTGGAGGTCAAAAAATCGACCATGAAATGACATCTTGTTGTCTGTTATCGTTATCGTCCGACTGCAACGCATCACGGTATCACGTGATGACCCTCTCCTTCGACCCAGAATGCATTTGGCATAAGTTATACAGAACGAAGAGTCGGAGAATAAATGCTTTCTAAGTCATACTGATAGGATTCTTATGATGAACTTGTGCGTTGACAAGAAGATTGTGCGCTGTGAAGACTGTCGCACTATCCACAGCTCTATGGAAATACGCCATATAGAGACCCAATGTCTGGATAATCGCATTGCAATACTTGCTCTATCACAAGCATCAAGAGAATTTCATCGAGTAACTACTGAACCGTCGAGCAGAGAGTGGTCAGATGATCCTCGTATCGCCTTTCTGGATGATCTTTTTTTTCTCTTCAAACCAACTCATCGACTGGTTACAGTGTTCACAGCGTCCATCCAACAGCGTTCCGGAGAGTGCATCACGATGGATGAACCCAAGGTTGAGCTGTTATACACCAACGCAAGCACGTTGTTACCCTCGAGTCATGATGATCGAATCACGGATCTGAGTTGCGGTCCTATGTCGGACATCAGTCGGCCACCAGCGAGTTTCTATCGAGTAATGTGAGAGGAAACGATAAAGCCGGAGAACACACGCGGAGAAAGATCGTTGGTGTTCCTGATGGGGATCAAGCTTGGCGTCAATGGATCCAGTAACTAATCGCCTTTCTTTGATCTAGTTAACTAAAACTCGAATGTCTAGCCCACTTGTCGGAGGTGGCCGATGGGTCTCGATGCACTCCGTTGGGAGACGAACTATTATTTTCAACATTTATTCAATTGCAATCGAGTAATAAAAATACCTAGTCAAGGTTTCTCGACATCTGCCATCTTCTTAACTCTCGAAAAGACACTACTGCCAGCCCAGAGGAACAGCGTCAGCCCCCTCTTCTGCACACAGCACCACGGGACACCCTCGAATGCCAAAAATGGCAAACCTGATGGTATCCCCGACCAGTGTTGGGGCCGTGTGTATCCCAGTATACTATCCGTGCCTTGAGCGCACCCACACCGGGAAGGTGTGGGTGCGCCACGGCTCAACCGCCATGTACCTTTTATATGGTGTTGCCATATAAAAGGTACATACTCGCTAGGAATAAGATCTAGGGATATTTACTATATATATTTAGTTTTTCTATTTTATTATTGTTTAGATATATAAGTGCTTATCTTTTATTGCTGTCTTTATTATTAGAAAGTAAA
>JAPVCG010000058.1:504043-519502 GCA_029606305.1 Paecilomyces fulvus
GGTTCCGGAGTCTGTCAATGTTTTTGTCGTTCGGTTGCCTTTTTTTTTAGCATGCTTTCTCGAAGTATTATAACTGCAGTATATAGACGATGCCAGATCGAGTACAGATTAGACATAGCTATCGTGGACTTCAAAGTGGATTAATCCACTGACTAGAATCCACTATTAGCTGCGATAGCGGTAAATAACTATATGATGCTAATGTGCAAGAATGGTTGGGTCCTATATTATAGGGTAGCTACGGAATCAAATTCACAATAAACATGACATTTAGTACCTTAAGAACATTGGCGCGCATTACGGAATTATGAAGGATCACCAGCTATATGAAGGTTACTTGGCACAGCGATAGTTATTCTTGAGGTTCATCGTCTATGGCTCTGTTGTCAGAATTTCTCCCAACGAGGTCACCCCGATCTAATCAAAACGGTGTTCAGCCAGTCGAAGGCGACTTTGAAGGTAATGCGAATACGAAAGCTGTAAAAAAGGGCCTTGGCTAACTATCCTTTGTTAGACAGATTGGTACGTCACTTAGTTATAGGGGAATGATACAATGGCTTGATATGACTAACTAACTGTAATATAGTTTGGTTACGGCTCACGCACCTGACGACCTTCGAACTCTACAAATGTGTTCTAACTCGCTATGATGTTGAACTAGTAAATAAAGAACAGCTGTAGACACTTCGATCTCTCTGGTTCTCAGAACCGGGCAACATGCTGATTCGTCTCACGAAGTAGCAACAACAATACCAATATATAGCATGGTGCTAGTCAAACGGCAAGATTGGTGCAGGAGCTCTTGATTACCGTTGATTAGTTATGCCTATTACAAAAGGAGGAAGCGTCTTGAAAGAGTGTATGAATTTTTGGTACAGTCTATCAGTTACAGAGATGGGGCAAAAGTAAATATATCATAATCTATAAAGCGCGAATCACTCAGCCTTTGGCTCATTCGAGTCCTTTTCTTTCCCCCTCTCCCTCTCTTCCCATCTCTCTCTCACCCTTCTCCTCACCCCTCCATTCACACCTCTTCCCCAGATCTCTTCCTGCTCCACCTGACTTCCGATATTGATCGCCTTCTCCGGCTGTTCTTCCTCTCCTTCTCCTACCGGTCCGATGATCTCCTTCTTCTCCTTGATCTTCCTTTCTCGCTTGCGCGCATCAGCAACTTTTTGCAGATAGATCGCATACAATATCACTTCCGCAATTCCGATGAATAATCCCACAAACAACGAGACCAGCACTCGGACGGGTTGCGATGCCGTGCCCACGCCGGATAGACCTGAATCTCGTTTCGTAGCAAACGTCAGGAATCCTGGGGTGCGGTAATTACTTAGTGCCCAATATGAGCTGAAACCCGTAAGGAGAACGGAGAGAAATATATTGAGGACGAGGGAAGGCGTGAGCGGATCATAATCGGGATTTGAGAGGTGTTCATCTTGTAGGGCAGTTATGTTCGAAGAGGTGAAGATCGGTTCGGGACCAGGTGTTCTTGAAGGTGTAGAGTAAACCATGCGGCTGTAAGCGTCTTCTTCAGCGGCGGCTTGGAGGCGGGCCTTCAGGGCGAGGTATTCGGGGCTCTGGAATCGAAATGAGCTCATAATCTAAATTGTCTTCTAGACCGGGAGATAACATACCGGCTCTGGCTTTGGGGGTGGAGGCGGAATATAGACCTTGCTCCCGCGAAGAATGGAATTGAGAGTGTAAGTAGCTGTAGGATTGAATCTCCCTTGCTCCTCCGAGTTCAGAGGCTTCTTATCCTGCTCATTGCTCTCTTCGTTCCCCGTCGTCTTCTCGTTCTGCTTTAGCTTCTGCCTCCATTCTGCACGTGTATACCAACGCGCCAGTGAGATCAGCTGTTCATGAGATATGGGGCCATCCAGCGCAGGAGATTCGGGGAGATTGAGGGTCTCGCGGCATGCGGACGGAACCGCCTCGAGCGCAGAGAGGATGGTCGGAGTCGTTACGAGAAGAACCATAGCCAATCCATGTCACCAGGGAGAGATCAAACAAAGTAAATAGAAAGAAAGGCAGGAAAGAAAACTTCAGAGTTGGTGGTTTGCAGTAAGTGGCATGGAGTGAAGAGATGTCATTAGATGTCATGGTCTTTTCCCGAAGAGGAAACCCAGCTCTTGAACTCTCCACCACCGAAACTCTCGCGCTGTCTCCGAACCCCTCAGCGTCTGCGTTCACTTTGGACCAACGCAAATTCCCACCAAGACCTCCAATGTCATCTGCCTGAGAGCGACCTGCATTGGCCCTGCTCTAGTGGGCAGCGAAATAAGAAGTTTTAAAAAATGGCGGACAAAAAACCCGCGAGGTAAGCTGACTGTTAACTTTTCCCCGCGCTTTTGCGGAATATGATCATGAATGATACTGACAATCAAACTGCTGCAGCGCTCAAACGCAGACCAACCCGCGCGGTATCCCTGTCGCTCCCTTCGTCGACAATGTCGCTGATTACGTCTCATCCCGCGCGGACGTTGAACCCACGCTTCGCTCGTTCCAGGAGATGATTGCCAAGTATCAGTTCATGGAGGTCAACACGCAGCGACGAGCGCAGGGATTGCAGGAAAAGATTCCGGATATCAAGAAGACATCGGAGACTGTAAAATTCCTGCAGTTGCGGAGAAAGGTGAGATTGCGTCGTTCTCCCCCGTATCTCGTCCGGAGAGATGCTATTCATATTATATATCTATGTGCATGACACTAAATGATTCCTTTGTCTCCAGGCTGGAGCTGAAGATCCTCTCCTCACCAACTTCGAACTCAATGACACTCTCTATGCCCGCGCGACCATCTCCCCCGCCGACACCGACGAGGTGTATCTCTGGCTGGGCGCCAACGTGATGCTTGCCTACCCACTCGATGAGGCCGAGACGATGCTGGAAGAGAAGCTCCGTGCCGCGGAGTCAAGCTTGAAAAACTGTGAGGAGGACTTGGAGTTCTTGAGGGAGCAGATCACGGTAAGCTGGAATTCCTATCATCATACATTAGTTCTCAATCAGTTTATCTTCCTATTATTTTGATATATTAGAGAAATAAAGCTAACAAAAGTTGTCCCAATCAGACCCTCGAAGTCGCAACAGCACGCGTTTATAACTGGGATGTCGTACAGAGACGGAAAGAGAAAGCGGAGGGCAAGGGTGGAGACGATGATGAGGATGTAAAGGCTGGCCCCGCCGGTTGATAGTCCGGATACATAATTTAAGCAAGTTTAATGGGTTAGAGCGGTCTCAGAAAAGTGATAGCAATACAGTTCTACCAGATTCATGGAGAGTAATGAACGACAATCATTCATCTCCAGCCTCATCCATGCTAACAGCTTCCGGAGGAACTTCATGTCTTATACTATGCTCCCTACTATTACTTTTTTGTGATATTTCCTATGAAATCCGTGAAAGTTATTTACAGAGTCGAATGCGGCATCTTTCATGCCGGCGGACTTGCATTTCGTCAAAAGAGCTTCCCAGTTGGTGGGATCCATCATGGACAAGAAACATACGGTACATTGCTGTACCTTGGATTGAATTCGGTATTTCATGGAGCAGATCATTGCTCTCCTGCCAACACCTTCCACAGCATCTTTGCTTCATTCTCTTCTTCCTTCGATCCCAGCTCCGTGCCGGCCCCATACCGCTGCCCAATGACACAGACAAGCCAGACATCATTCTTGGTCTCGTCGATGAAACGTTCTGTGGGAGATCCACGGGGGTAGATGCGGCGCCATTCGTCCCAAATACGGAATGCTTCTTCTCCCCATGCCTTGAAACTGACTTCCGCGATGATGGTTGGGGTAACAATCTCCTTTCCTCTGAAGACACCCCATGTCACCGCATTGACTTCATCGCTGGACGACGCATCTCTCTCAGAGGCATCTCCATCAGACTGGAAGGAAACATGGGACTCGAAATCGCCGGCCGCGTTAGTTGCATACCAGACAAATTCTTCGTCGCCGTATTTCTGGAAGAGGGGTTTGAGAATAGTTTGGTAGTCTTTGCTCGGACAGAAGAATTCGACGAAAGGCTTTTGGAAGACAAAGCCTTCCTTCTGAGGACCCCAGCCAAAGGTAGGATCCTCACTTGGGACACCATTGACCGCTGGTTGGGACGCCAGTGTCCACCAGCCTCGGCCCTCGATCAGTTTTAGAAGCTCTGTACGAATTGTCAAGGTTTCAGGATTCAGGCCTCCAGAATCTTCTTCCGCTCCTCCCTCAGACCACGGAACCATATGCAGTTCACCTGAGACATGTCTTCGGAACAAGGTGCTGATATCATCGCGAGAGACCGGATAACCCCACAGTCGACGAGCGACCGCAGCTGAGACGTGAAGTGACGGGCCATAGCCATCGATTTCTCCGAATGCAGGAGACCGAGCATCACCCCAACGGCCGTTGGGAAAGTCATCCCATGTGGCTTCCCGGCCGAGAGAGCCAAGACCTTCGGAGATCTGCAGTGTTGTACTACGAGGTGGCGGGTTCAAAGCTGGCGCACCGGCACTGAGAGCGGCAGTCTCGTGAGTAGTTGAACCTCTAGAGGAGCCATCTGAGGGTACAGACGGTTTGTCAACGATTAGACGGTTGTGTGGTTGCGAGTTGATGGACGAAGCTCGACGCTTGGCGAATGAACGCGGCTGAGCCCCAGTTGCAGGATCATCTTTAGGCGCGTCCACTATGACAACGCCACCTGCATTTTCGTCGTCATCGGTGGACGGAGGGATGAGATCGCACCGCTCAAGGATGAACGACACCGATTTCTCAAGATTCAGCGTGTAGAAGTGAAATCCCCGAGGGCCCGCGCACGGTAGATCCTTCATCTTATCCACGATCTCACTCACAATGTCAACACCAGTGCGCTTCACAGCATCGTCGTCAGTCTTGACTTTATCGATCCGCGACATGACGTCCGGTGGGATTTTGACATGACTGAGCTTTGTCACTCTCGTCAGGATCTTGTAGCTCTGGATTGGCATAAGACCAGGGATGATAGGAATGGTTTTAAAGACACCAGACTCATGGTTCCTCAAGAGGTCTTCGAACTTCTTGTATGCATTGATGTCGTACGTCACTTGGGTCATGATGAAATCCGCGCCAGCTGTGGTCTTTTCGATCAGATAAGGTAGGTCATGCTCCGGCGATTGAGGATCCTGAACGGATTCGCCCGGATGACCTTCTGGGTACGCTGCCACTCCAATGCAGAAATAATCTCCATGAACCTTCCGTATATAGCGGACCAGATCAACTGCATACTTGAATTCCTTGTTGCTGTCATCCTCTCCATGCATGTTGTACTCCTCGCTGCGTGGCGGGTCACCACGCAAAGCTAGGATGTTCCTGATACCCAAGACCTTTGCTTCCTCCAAGGCATCATCAACCAGCTTCCGGTTCATGTTGGTACAAGTAAGATGCAGACATGTCGTGAGCTGCAGCTGTCTCTGGCAGATCTCCGCCAGCTCCAGCGACTTCGCCGCCGTTGTGCCTCCGGCACCCCATGTAACCGTCACGAATAGAGGACGAAGGGCTTGGGCCATACGCTCTAGACGAGCCTGCAAGTTAGCAGAACCCTATACCACATAAATGTCAGCCATATCCGACTCGACCATGGCCGCGGGGTAGAAGGACGACCCCACCATCTGAGTCTTCGGTGGGAAGAACTCCAGCGAGAAAAAGTTCGCATCTGGCGGCAGCGCCGCGATCTTGTCCGTAATCTTCTCCATATTTGCCGGCACGTGTCACTGAGTTATGACAGCCTGCGTCGTGGTGGCTCCCACTGTTGGAGATATTTAGCAGGTGTTGCAGTTAAAAGTCCGGAAAGAGAACGCTGGGCCGATGACCTCCCCGGAAGTTTACATCAAACTATGGACGGGAACGAGTCATAAGAAGTTAGAAACCGCGCTTATCTCCCCAATGATAATCAAGTTAATGGAGCGAGTGGATATTCAATGTTTAGACGGTCTTCAGACCGGTCGCATTGAGATCGGGAATTGTACGTTATCTACTGGCCAAGTTTGGCCACTTTCGAAGCGCGTGGCCAGAACAATTCTCATCTAGCATTTAACTTTGGACCTACTGAATTATGATTTATAAAGCCTCCTATTTTTCGTATGATGGGCTCTAAGGGACATAGAAATGGTTTCCTTACTGAATATTGAGCTTCAACATCTATCTACGGAGTCGTTTCGGTATCTATTCCTCGGCCTGGAGACAAACAAGGCAAACATAATTCCAAAGATAGGATTCAATACGAGCCACTAACTACATGCTTTAAATCTTCATAACACACGACGCGATCATGGACTACTGATTTTGGGACAGCAACTGACCCAGTTGGTCAGGTGCGCTACTAATTGTCATCCTTGAACAGAATATCATTGAGATACCTACTTTCTCGCTCCAACATCCCGCCATTGCCAGTGGACCGGCCGAATTAATCAATTGCGATATTTGATCTTTCCCAAGAGCATTCCAAATGATCAAGCCCTGTCATTATCTGGATCAAATACCTAAAATATGAGTCCGAGAACACCCTCGATCTTCCCGAGCGCTCTACGATTCCGTTCCCTTCTCAGATCCCCTCCTCGTCGCTTTCTATCAACTCCTCCACCGTCCTCATCACAACCCGCGCGCGACTCTTATTCGCGCCTTCGCCGCTTCAATGAACGTCTTCCATCCTTCCTACGTTCTTATACGACCCCTCTCCTCGGTGCACCGGTCACGCATATTACCTCTTTCCTGATCCTGCACGAAATCACGGCTGTGGTGCCGCTGTTCGGTCTCGTAGGAGGGTTCCACTATGGGGGTTGGATGCCAGACCTAACAACTTGGATTGGCGAAGGAGGCGCTTTTGATGAAGGAGTGAAGAGTTTTGGAAGGTGGCTGAGAAAGAAGGGTTGGGTGGAGGAGAGCGATGTCGATGCTGTAGCGGGAACGAGGAATACCATAAGCAGTGGGTCAGAAGAGCAGCGGCTTACAGGGGCTGAAACTCAAGGAGTGCGCTTGCTCCTGGAGTTTGCAACAGCATATGCGATAACGAAGGCGCTATTACCGGTCCGGATCGTGGCGAGTGTATGGGCGACACCTTGGTTTGCAAGGGTCGTTGTTGGGCCAGTGGGAAAAGGTGTTGGAAGAGTCTTTTCCAGGAAATAAATGATTACTAGCATGGGCGGGAGTCAAGATAGCCACCTTCCGTTCATATCTACTGGACATACAACAGAAACCGAAAGACATCCTTGTATGGGAAAAGGCAATCCATATCCAACGGAAGAGTTCCTATTTCTCATTGATTATTTCTATTTTGTGAGCGAGACTCTTCAGCCATCATGACTTATGACGCAGCAAAGTATCTC
Source organism: Paecilomyces fulvus (assembly GCA_029606305.1). Taxonomy (NCBI): domain Eukaryota; kingdom Fungi; phylum Ascomycota; class Eurotiomycetes; order Eurotiales; family Thermoascaceae; genus Paecilomyces; species Paecilomyces fulvus. Next base: position 511,391 of record JAPVCG010000058.1, read on the forward strand.
GTTCTAAAGTCCTTAGGCTAAAGATAATTTAAGGCTTCTCGTAGATCCAGTCGTGCTGAGAGTGCTTGTACTCAAGGACCTCGCCCTGACCGAACCAGAGGGCAATCTCCTTCTTGGCGTTCTCGACGCTGTCGGAGCCGTGGCAGACGTTGCGGCCGACGTCCTGTTTATCTTGTGTAAGTATGGTTGAAGATCGTCAGAAGGTACCTATGAATGACTTACAATGGCGTAGTCACCACGGATGGTGCCAGGGGCAGAGGCAAGAGGGTTGGTGGCGCCCAGGATGGCTGCAGAAAGGTATTAGTTGCAAAGACATCAGGGTGGTTTGCTGGGTAGATGGTACGTACTGCGGCCGGTCTTGACGACCTCACGGCCCTCCCAGACCATGGCGACAATGGGACCGCTCAGCATGTCTAAAAAAAAAAAAGGAGTTCGTTAATATATGTATCTTTGAAGGGTAGACTGGCTGCATAAGTAGTTTAGGGAAGACAATTGACACTTACAGGAGACGAGACCCGGGAAGAAGGGCTTGTCCTTGAGGTCGGAGTAGTGGTTCTCGAGGTGCTCCTTGGAGGGAGAGACGAGCTTCAGGGCAACAAGCTTGAAGCTGTAGAACATTAGTATATCAATCTCACCCTACTAATTTATAGATGGTTGAAGCAACTCACCCACGCATCTCGAAGCGGCTGATGATGGGGCCGACCAGTCCACGCTGGGAAATGTCAGTCGAGAGTGTAATTGCCGAAAGAGCACACGACCAAAAGGCGTTGCTATCTGATCGACACTAGGATATTCATACCTGGACACCATCGGGCTTGATGGCAATGAAGCTGTGCAATGGTTAGCTTCACCGCTGCGAATGAGGGGTGCTGAAAAATTTAAGGAGGGGTAGGATAGATGGAAGAGGGTAACATACGTCTGCTCGTTAGACATTTTGGCTGGTGTATAGGAGAGATGACACGAAGTCAGTCAATGAAGTCAACAGAAAGGCTGGGAGAGTTGTAAGGAGATAAATCCCAAGGTTTGGGCGGGCAATGGCTGAGTTGGCAAAAATATAGACGGCGTCGCTGGACTGGCGCTGTGGGGCTTTGGAGGGGTTGTCTTCGAGACCTTTTGTTTTACTACTCGAGTGTTTGGTTTGTTTGATTCTTCCCCGGCCACTTCGTTAGCGTCGCTCTCTGGACAGCTGGTCCTGTAGTTAGCTGAGGTTGAGTTGATGTACCTGTCGATGTAGGTCAGATCTGTTGATCTGGCATTCGTATTTGGCAAGGTTTAGGCGTCTTCTGCTTGGACCTTGAGGCGTCATCATGGCGCGGAGTGTACATGCGTCCCCCAGATGGACGCTGTTGCTTTCCCTAGTGATACTGCTTAGTTGTCTTATCGTGCCCGGAGGTGAGTGAGCATCACTACCCATCCATTTTCGAATCAATGCGACTCTGACCTCATCTTACAGCCACTGTGAAGCATGAAAACTTCAAGAAATGTTCCCAATCAGGATTCTGTAAGCGGAACAGAGCCTACGCTGACGATGTTTACGCCAAGGGCTCATCCTGGACGTCACCGTATGGGCTCGATTCCAGTTCCATTCAATTCAAGGACGGCCAATTGCAAGGTGTCATTTTGAAAACTCTTCCTGGAAATGAGAAGGTCAGGCTACCTCTCACAGTTTCCTTCCTCGAGTCTGGTGCCGCGCGCATAGTTGTGGATGAAGAGAAGAGAATCAAGGGCGAGATTGAGCTTCGTCATGAAAGCAAAGTCCGCAAGGAACGGTACAATGAGGCTGCGAAATGGGCGTTAGTCGGTGGCCTGGAGCTGAGCAAGTCCGCATCAGTGAATCCAGGAGCAGAAGCTGGTGTCACCATAGTTCGCTACGGTCCTGAACAAAATTTCCAGGCCGTCATTCGCCATACACCGTTCGAGGTGGACTTCCAGCGTGATGGTGAAACACACGTGAAGCTCAATGATCGCGGTTATATGAATGTTGAGCACTGGAGAGCCAAGGTCGATACAGCGAAAGAGGAAGAGGGTGAGGAAGCGAGCTCTGAAGTCAAGGAAGATCAGAGTACCTGGTGGGAGGAATCTTTCGGGGGCAACACCGATTCCAAACCCAAAGGCCCAGAGAGCGTTGGGCTCGATATCACGTTCCCTGGTTATGCACATGTTTTTGGGATCCCAGAACATGCCGACTCTCTCTCCTTGAAGGAGACTAGGTAATTGCATCTATATTCTACCTCTATTTCCATGGCGCTAACAACTAAATTAGGGGTGGTTCTGGAAACCATGATGAACCTTATCGACTGTATAACAGCGATGTGTTCGAATATGAGCTCAACAGCCCGATGACGCTTTACGGCGCGATTCCTTTCATGCAGGCACACCGCAAGGATTCGACTGTCGGCGTATTCTGGCTCAATGCCGCAGAGACATGGGTAGATATTGTCAAGTCAAAATCGTCCACTAATCCTCTCTCGTTGGGAGTGGGTGCTAAGACAACAACCCAAACTCACTGGTTCTCGGAGTCTGGTCAGCTCGATGTGTTTGTCTTCTTGGGTCCTACGCCACAGGATCTCAGCAATACCTACGGAGAGCTGACGGGATACACCCAGTTGCCTCAGCAATTCGCCATTGCCTATCATCAGTGCCGATGGAACTATGTGACGGACGAGGACGTCAAAGATGTAGACCGGAAGTTTGACAGATATCAGATCCCTTACGATGTCATCTGGCTCGATATCGAATACACCGACGGCAAAAAATATTTCACTTGGGATCCTCTTACCTTTCCCGATCCCAAGGGTATGCAGCAGCAGCTCGATGAATCCGAGCGGAAACTTGTCATCATCATTGATCCGCATATCAAGAATGAAGCAAACTACCCAATTGTGGATGATATGAAGAGCAAGGAGCTTGGTGTTCGGAACAAGGACGGAAATCTCTATGAGGGTTGGTGTTGGCCAGGCTCTTCCCACTGGGTAGACTGCTTCAACCCTGCGTCCATTGATTGGTGGGCTAGCCTGTTCAAGTATGACAAGTTCAAAGGCACACTGCATAACGTGTTCGTCTGGAACGACATGAATGAGCCCTCGGTCTTCAATGGCCCTGAGACCACTATGCCTAAGGACAACATCCATTATGGAGGTTGGGAGCACCGTGATATTCACAACGTCAATGGCATGACTCTCGTCAATGCTACGTATAAGGGACTCCTGGAGCGGAAGAAAGGCGAGATCCGACGCCCATTCGTCCTGACACGGTCGTTCTACGCTGGAACTCAACGAATGGGTGCTATGTGGACCGGTGATAACCAGGCTAGTTGGGATCACCTGGCTGCTTCTTTGCCTATGATTCTGAATAACGGCATCTCCGGATTTCCCTTTGCCGGCGCTGATGTCGGCGGTTTCTTCGGCAATCCCAGCAAAGATCTTTTGACTAGATGGTATCAAGCTGGCATCTGGTATCCGTTCTTCCGTGCACACGCCCACATCGACACGCGGAGAAGAGAGCCTTACCTGGCTGGTGAGCCGTACACGGCCATCATCTCTCAGGCTCTGCGTCTTCGATACCAGCTTTTGCCGGCCTGGTATACAGCATTCCACGAAGCTTCCGTCAACGGAACCCCTATTGTCAGGCCTCAATACTATGTGCACCCGTCTGATGAGCATGGCTTTGCCATCGATGACCAGCTCTATTTGGGTTCCACTGGTCTGCTCGCGAAGCCTGTAGTGACTGAGGGAGCGACCTCGGCGGACATTTACATTGCGGACGATGAGAAGTATTACGACTACTTCGACTACAGCATCTACCAAGGTGCAAACAAGAAGCACACTGTACCTGCACCCCTGGAAAAGATCCCGCTCTTGATGCAGGGAGGTCACATTATTCCCCGGAAGGACCGGCCCCGTCGCAGCAGTGGATTGATGAAGTGGGACCCGTACACCCTTGTTGTGGTCTTAGATAGGAACGGTCAAGCGGATGGCACCCTGTATGTCGACGACGGAGAAACATTCGATTTCGAACGTGGTGCATACATCCATCGCCGATTCAGTTTCCGCGACTCCACCCTAGCTTCGGAAGATATTGGAACCAAGGGTCCAAAGACTGCGGAATATCTGAAGACCATGGGTGGTGTTCGCGTCGAGAAAGTCGTTATCGTGGATGCACCTCAGCAATGGCAGCAGAAATCCAGTGTGACTGTCATCGAGGATGGTGCGACATCGGGTTCCACTGCTCCCCTGGAGTTCCACCTCCCACCGAACGGAAAGGCACCATATGCCGTGGTGAAGAACCCTGGTGTCGGTATTGGAAAGACTTGGAGGATCGAATTCTAGGCCACGTTCTGTTCGTGTCTTGTTTGTTATGTGGTATCTTGTATCCCATCATGAAGCCTCTCTGGCAGTGAGCTCTATAGTAAGCCTAGATAGATGAATATTCTTGATCTTTCCCCAATATCTAAACATAATATAAGTAACTAGTTATAATTAACTACCATGCGTAAGCCTCCATGGTTGGTTTTACATTATTGTTACAATGGAAGTCCATCTTCATTCTTGGTTGGGCATCTGAGCTGACATAATCTGATCGACATGGCGCGTCCGCCAAACGCCCGCCGAATCCGACTTTGGTTTCAGCGGACTTTCCGATCGTCTTTCTTTGATGTCCAACTTCCTTTCGAGGTCGCTTCCTTAGATCTCAGAATACATTAATCATTGTATCATCAGAGCTCTGCGGTTCATCTCTCTTATTCCGCAGTATCTCTCCCTGCACCGTACGGGACCTTTTGATCTCAATTACAATTGTCTTCCACGAAAGTAGTTCGACTCTGGGCACGCGAGCACTCCGGTCTTCAACTACGGGAGTTGAACGAGATCATCGAACAGCGTTAGGCAACATGGGGCTCTTTTCTCTTGCCCTCGAATATGGGGCCCCATTTTTGTACGTGCTCCGCCAGCCTTCATTGATCTGAAATTGCAGAATAACGAATACTAACTCCGAGTTTTGTCTACAGTCTCGTTACATCACCCGTGACCTCTTATGCCGACCAAATATATAGTATACATAAGACCAGGAACTCAGCAGGATTCTCACTGGATATACCATTGATCATGCTCGTCGCATCTATCTTGAAGTGAGTGTTTCTCCTATTGAATGGCGCAGCTCATTGATTTTATGGATATGCTGACAATGTCAAATAGGGTTTTCTATTGGTTTGGAGCTTACTATTCCTATTCCCTCTTGATACAGGCGGTCGTCATGGTCTTCGTGCAATTGCTGTTGCTTAAGGTGGCTTTGGATAACCGGCCTCTACCGGGCGTCAAGGGCAGCATCGAACATGCACCGTTTAGTGAACCAGGGGAAGACTCGGGGAGACCGTATAATTTTTGGAAGTGGAGGCACAACAGACCGTATGTGCACCCCGAAGCCTCATTGTTTTAAGGAGGTTACTATGTTCCGCCGTGGCTAATGTCTCGACACAGGTATTGGACCTTCCTCGCCTACTTATCCCTTGGCCTCCTTTTTATTCACGTGTTCCTGCCTTTTATTTCTCGCTCAGAATCATATATCAACCTCCTCGGAATTGTTGGTCTTGCGGTTGAAGCGTTTCTTCCTGTCCCCCAGGTGTTGGCCAACCAACGCTCACGGTCTTGCAAAGGCTTCCGTCTCTCGGTGCTTGCATCATGGCTTATTGGTGATGCCATGAAGATGAGCTATTTCTTCGGCAGTAAACAAGTCATCCCATGGTCGTTTCGGATGTGTGGTATGTTCCAGTGTGCGTGCGACTGTTATCTGGGTATTCAATATTGGATGTTCGGAAGCGGTCCCTCGGTGGTCGCAAACAGCCCTAGGGAAGTCGAAGAGAAAGATATCCGATTGGCCTAGGTGCAAGCTCATATGTACCATTTGTTTCATATAGATACTTGTAATCGGTCTTCTAATACACATAGAATTTTCTTTTCGTTTATTATTATCATTGTTCTTCGTCGTCAGTAGTCCCTCGCTCAAAGCTTATAGAAATCTCGGGGATTTCGACATCAAACTGACTTAAACCCCGCCATAACCCCACCATCAACAAGACTCTCTGGAATTTCGATAACCACAACCTCCCGACGCGCTTTCTAGTTCGCTTTTTGTGTTGTACCTTATCTTGCCTAGCCGTCTCATCTATCTGTCAGAATAAAGGCTGAACAATGGCCGCATTAAAGCCGACAATTCGGATCGGCTACGTGCCAGGTATGACTTCATCTCCGCAACAATAATTTGAATGTCCGAGAGAACAGCTATTTAATCATGGGCCATGGAGTCTGTGGTTATCGAGTTATATTCAATACTGGGATTAGGTCTAATATGCAATTGCTAACATGATATATCAGAGCATTACCTTACCCCTCTCCATCTCGCCCTCCGCTCCACATCTTCTCTTCCTTTCGATGTCGCCCTAACCCCCTTCCCCTCTGGCACAGGCCATATGATCACGTCTCTTCGTGAGAAGGAGATTGACATTGGTATTGGACTGACAGAAGGATGGGTTGCGGGTCTTACGGGAAAGCAGCAGATGTACCAGAACGCTGTCTCGGGCGGGTATAAGATCGTCGGCCACTGGGTCGAGACGCCATTGCGGTGGGCGATAGTGACTGGAAGGGACAGGGAGGATGTCAATAGCGTTAGTGATCTAAAAGATCGCAGAGTCGGTGTCAGTCGATTGGGAAGGTAAGAGCTCGTGCTTGTCGCTGTATAATTTGGTTTCACAAGCCTGCACATGCTAATAAGCGCTTACGCCCTGCTGTAGCGGTTCACATATCATGTCTTTTGTCCTTTCCCAGCAACAAGGCTGGGGCCCCGACTCCCTCAGTACTGTCCCTTGTGGCCCCTTCAGCGAGCTTCGTGACGGCGTCACGGGCTTCGACGCCAAACACCCGGACAATCCTAAACCAGCTGCGGAGTTCTTCATGTGGGAGCACTTCACCACCAAGCCCTACTTTCACCAGACTGCCGAAAAACCGCATCCCCCTCTCAAGAAGATTGGTGAGATTTACACCCCGTGGCCGTCCTGGATGATCGTAGCCTCAACATCCACTTTCCCGGACCCTGAGAAGGACGAGAATCTGGCGAAGCTGTTCGAGACTTTGGACAAGGGTATCAAGGAGTTTGAAGCCGATTCCAATCAGGTTGTCAAGTTGCTTGGTACCGGAGAGCTCGGCTGCACGTATACAGAAGATGATGCGAAGGAATGGTTGAAGGACGTCAAGTTCGCACAGGGAGGAACGAGAGGCGTCGACACGAAGGTCATTGAGGGCGTCGCGGACGTTCTAAAGATCGCTGGAGTCGTGTCAGAGGATATGCCGAACGCGGAGGTTGTACAGCGGACAGTTGGGATCTCGAGATAAGATACTTGATCCTTGATAAATAAGCAGATGCTTTCATTTTGACCGTTAGATGACTACCTACTTCTGATGAATGTTTCTTGTAAATGAAAAATGCAACCAATCTGCATTAGACACCTCGATGAATAATATACTTTGATTCTTTCCCATTTTCAAGGAGATAGTTAAGGGTAATTTTATTTCTCCCGCGGCACATGAAGCATGAAATTCTTAGTATGAATCTCACACTTTAAATTTATGCAATGTACACTTCCATATAACCCGATAATCATAAGCTAAGCTAGCAGTCTAAGTCACTATACTAGCATGATCTCTCTGCTCATACAACTCTATACCTGCCCGAACATCACTACGCAGTAGTAGATAGAATACATATAAATGGTTTCAATGTCACTATTTATTCTCTGTATTTACATTCACGTAAATGGATGGTTACACAGAGAATCAAGTTTGGATGCATCATCTGAACTAGAGCCTCATTCTAAGGCTGATAAGATATTTCAAGTGTGACAAGGAGCATAGTATTGCTGTCAATACCTACTTAGTCGGTATCTATTGGCGAGATCGTCACATTCCCTTCTCACGATAAACGCTTTGCGTCTTCAACGAACGAAGTCCAGAAAGCATGACAAGCTGGACGATGGGGAGTCCAATCTGAGTGTTAGAAGACGCTGGAAGGATAAGTGAAAAAAAAAAAAAAAAAAAAAAAAAAAAAAAAAAAGGGACGGGCATT
>JAPVCG010000058.1:519592-541331 GCA_029606305.1 Paecilomyces fulvus
TGCATATGCGTAAGGTTTGCAACGGTGATGCAGCTAGTAAGTACACAATAGACGTAGAATCAATCTACGGGTGACGTTCCATCTAGACTACGAATGTCTGATAATGAAGTTAAAGTCGATCAAGGTTACTGTGCTTCAGCTTTGGATGCTTATCGAGTACTTGTAGTATCAGAAGGTAAAGTTAAAGCGATCTGCAGAGACGTCAGATATCAGCTAAGCAGGGTAGCATCAGCAACAAGATGCACTCGAATGCATCTCTTCAATGAAGATCCTCATGACTAGCTCGTCGGTTATCCTGAGATCGACACGGTTCTACATGTGGAAGGTGAGAGTTAAGCACTCTACGCCCATGATACTAGTCAAGAGATAAGGCTACCATCCGGAGTTGAGTTGGATGGAAGCTCTATCGTCTGGTTCTTTGGCCAGGGCAAGATGATAGGAGACCTTACTAGTACAGATCAATGGGATTGGCTTGCATCATGTTCGTGAGACTGGCCAGCGCAACGTGATTTGTAGGATGACCCCATAGATAAGCACTTGGCTTATAGATATTTAGCGTCTGTAAAGGAGGCTGTTAACAGAATCGAAGTAACGGTATTGCTTGATAGGGGTAATTTCCTGGCTCCATGCTGAAAAGGATGGGCGAAATTAGATGTAACATGGAGCTATGTGTATGAAGCTAGACTTTCTTGTAAGTTGTAGCGCCGCCGCGGAGTCGTGGTGTCGACCGGCTGGGTCGGCACCTTCAGACATTCCAAGGCGGTTTACATACACCAGACGAAAGAATTATGAGAAAATTCAGAGAAATGTTGGCCACATGCCTCAGCAATAAGACTGCCATCGATTCTGACACAACAGTTTATCGGCCGTGGAGTTTCATAGGGTTCTTCGAGAACAGGGGAGCCAAGCCCCTAGTTGATGTTCAAAATTAACTTGGCCTCTCCAACACCAAACGTGTCTGTTATTGGATGCCATCGAAAGCTTCGCCTTCCGCATCATATCGGCTGGTTTATCCACGCGCACCGTTCGTGAGACGAAGGGAAACCGATCATTAATTCTGGTCTCGCAGTCATCCGCTGAAGCAGTCAAGGAATGTTGGGATTTTTGAACATCGTGATAACAAAGTAGATTGGACTGTCCAGCCTCCCAGGAACACGTTCGGTCGTCCCGCTCTAGCGCACGTCAAGGTCTCGCCTCAGGATTCTCGATGAGGGAAATGGAGGGTCCCGATTTGTCCGTTCCTAGAATTTTTCTCTATTTTTTGGACCCTTGCGGAGTTACTTCGTCTTTTTCGCTGTCGAAGTCTAAGCTCTGACAGTGAGAAGACCAACACTCAAGCGTGAAGCTTGGCACCTCGTGGAAACCTCACAATATGACCTCTTGGTGCAACGCTCAAAACTCGACCACGAAGCTCTATAGCCCCGGTGACCCTTTATCACGCCTTCATCAGGAAATTGTGAAGCTGTCATGAGAAGCTCGTCCGCTTCGCTCCCGAACTTAGCTTCTTCGGCAGCGATGCCGAAGAGGAAACGGTTACATTCCAACCCCCTGAAGCCAGATCCTGCTTAGTATGGAATGCTCACTTGCACATGGACAGTATAGCCATCCAGTCATGTTGTCTTCACAATTTGTCGCGGCGGTAATTGCTCTGGACTGCCATCTATGGGCCTCGCAAGCCATGACCTCGTGTCCACCAGGGTCTAGGTAACTTCATGGTGAGTTCACATGGAATTTCTGTAACCCAATTCTCCAGAGTGAGATAAAAAGAGCGAAATGATCTATTAAAGAGCTCCCATTTCATCAGTAGTTCCTGTCCCTCTTTTGATTGTATTTCGAGTCACGCCGTAGTTCACTTTCATTACTGCGGCTTTTTTGCAATACATTCCTTCTAAACAAAACCATTACCTTGCAATCTATCTCTTTGCTCTTGCCAGGATTTTCACAATGCCTTCTTTCAAAAACACACTCGCCCTGGCAGTTTTTCTTGCTTCGATGCAGGGAGCTTATGCTACTTTGGACACCTCGTCTAGTACCAACATAGCTGTCTACTGGGGTATGAAAGTTAACATTTCACGGTACAAATCTCATTGCTAATTACTCGTCCTCTTTAAATAGGCCAGAATTCATACAATCAGGCGAGCGGGGATCTCGCCCAACAGCGCTTGGCTTATTACTGTGACAGTAAGTAACGCAAATGACAAGAACAGTATATAACTTTACTGTTGCTGACGATATTATCTCCATAGATGATAACATTGATGTATGAAAATTTCTAAAGATGAGAACTCTGTGCCTCAAACTTATACTGAGGGTCAAACAGGTCTTTCAACTTGCTTTCCTTACAATGATCAACGGAGATGGCGGCGCTCCAGAAATCAACTTTGCCAATGCGGGAAACAACTGCACTACTTTTAGTGGTACTTCTTTGTTGGACTGTCCTCAGATTGGGTAAGTTCTAGAGGATCTCCTATCGTGACTCTATAACACTTTGCTCCACAGCATATCAGTTCTAGTGACCTTGTTGATGTGATCCCTTTCTCAGTGCCGATATTGCTACTTGCCAGAGCAAGGGCAAGACTATCCTCCTTTCTATCGGAGGTGCTACCTACACTGAAGGTGGATTCTCTTCAGAAGATGCCGCCATTGCGGGTGCGAACTTGATCTGGGAGACCTTTGGACCGGTGCAGTCCAACTCGTCTGCTAACCGTCCCTTCGGCGATTCTGTCGTTGATGGTTTCGATTTCGACTTCGAGGCCACAGTTAGCAACATGGCGGCGTTTGCGAACCAGCTTCGAAGTCTGATGGACGCTGACACTTCCAAGACGTACTACCTCACGGCTGCACCACAGTGCCCGTACCCCGATGCTGCTGATAATCAGATGCTCAACGGCACTGTGTACTTCGACGCGATCTGGGTGCAATTCTACAACAACTACTGCGGTGTGAACTCATACGTCTCTGGCTCCTCGACACAGACCAACTTCAACTTCGACACCTGGGACAACTGGGCCAAGACCACCTCGAAGAACCCCAATGTCAAGGTCTTTTTGGGTGTCCCTGCCAACACGGATGCCGCAAGCAGCGGCTATGAGTCTGCGTCGGATCTGGCTCCCGTCATCAAATACTGCAAGACTTTCTCCAGCTTCGGAGGCGTCATGATGTGGGATGCCAGTCAGGCGTACGCCAACAGCGGCTTCATCAGCGCCGTCAAGTCCAGCTTGACAGCTACTGCGTCCCGTATTGCGCGATGTGTGGCTCACTATAAGGCTAGACGGGCAAATATCGAGTATTGACGAGTCTCCCTAGCGGAGAAAATACAACAATGGGTCGCGGTCATTGGCATCCCGTACATAGCTTGCTTTGTTTTCAGACATGATTGATCGCTGCATCCATTCACTCTGAGCGCATCACCATCATGGCCATGCACAATCCTGCTTGCGACCTAGCATGCCATTCTTTGTATATACTTTGGATATTAATGAATGTTTATGGAAGTGACGATATAGTTATGTTTCATCTTCTCTGCTTGTTAGTCATAAGGTTAGAGCCAGGTTGATGCTTGTATGCTGTTGGCTGTCAATAATCCATCTGTTCCAATCAATATCCTTCCTAAAACCGATGGTCGCAAATCTGGAGATCTTCAATAGTCCTATAATTTATTTGGTACATTCAGTCCTCTAGGCTCTACACTATTGTTAGCTATGACGCGCAATAAGCATAGTTTATTCTTAAAGATGCAAGGCAGGTTTGAGAAAAGATGAAGATAACGAGTATAAAGTTGACATGGGACACCTCTGCTGCAACTACATGCATCTTTCCTCTTGCGGCTCGTAGATCGTGGCTTTGCGTCGTATGCCAAATTGCTGGTCAGCGCCGGACTAGGCACATTACGTTATGCATCACCAACAATTATATAAGATCCGAGAACACGATGGAGCAAACAATGGAGTTTGTTCAGCAGTCAGTTCTTGATTGCTGGACCTGTCAAGAGATGAAATATGCTCTTCTTGCTGAGGCATCTCTCCAGGTATCTCAGCAACCCGTGCCGGAAGAATGGCGGGCAAAAAAAAAAAAGCTTCCTGGGAGGCAGTGATATCACGGCTGAATAAAGAAGTTAGCATGCGCGAGGGGCGACCCCACCTGACGGAAGAGAACATCTCTTGTGTGCTCACAGCGCCCTCAGCATCCGCGACTGTGTCCGGTTGGGCGGATGTCCGCAAACAATTGTATAAAATCAACTAGGCAGAAGGACAAGCGTAATAAACAGGTGGATGCTGTTGCTGGAGTGCCATTATTGGATCTGTGACCTCCGCCACTAGCTTCGGGCCCTCAGAGCTGGAATCTGTAGCGAGTTTCCCAGATCTTCTTTCGGACCGTGCCTCATCCCCTTCAGTGCTGCACAACTTGCGACGGTTCACTCTACGCCGCTTTTCTTCTCCATTCCTCCTTCGACCGTCTGATCTTAGCTGATTTAGGCTTTTTTTCTGCCTGACTTGCCTGCAGTGCACACTTTCCCGTCTCAGTGCGTGGAGGCACTTCCCTTCATGGACAACGTAAGACCTCGACTCTTTCTCTGTGCTTGTGCTTAAATGCACAAAACGCTAGAACGCAACTATGGCGTCCGATCATGACCGCTCAGGTGCACACCTGGAACAGAGTCTGGCTGACCTGCATCTCTCTCCGGAACAGCTTGCGGATAATGACATGCTCGTCGACGAATATGAGCAGTATAATAATGACCGAACAGACGTCGTCGTCGTCTCCCGTTCGGGCTCAGAAGAAGCTGAACCGGAGCCTCTCGCGGATGACCGTATGAACCCTCCCTATATTCCTAGCAATAGATGAGCATTCTCTGTCCTTCCTCCGCTTTTTCCTGCATGCTGGTGGTGACCTGGTTTGACCTGGTTCGAAAAAATATGGATTCATCGGTCGAGGCCACTCTGACGGAGCTGTCGCATTTACACTACTGGGAAAATTATTGTCTCTAATACGTCATGATGGAATTACAGATGAAGCCATGATGGCGCGACTGCTCCCCAAAGACCCCGATCTAGAGACGGAGGACGAGACATATCACACATGGCACATTCAAGATTGGCGGAAGCTGCGGCGGAAGGAACACGGTCCGATATTCCAGTGCGCAGGATTCCCATGGTGCGTCTCGTCCCTCGACTTTCCCAAGGAACCCGTGATCTGGATTATATTCTGATATTTTCTACAGGAGGATTTTGTTTTTCCCTTACGGAAACCATGTCGAACATGCGTCTTTTTATTTGGAGCAAGCATGGGAGAAGGAGATTCCGGAGAACTGGTACGCGTGTGTGCAGTTTGCGCTGGTACTATGGAATGTGAACGACCCCTCGATATACGTCTCTCATGGTATGGACAACCCTCCCCGTCCGCTTTTTCATCCCCGTCTTTTTGGCCATTTCTCTGACCGTCGCGGTCAGTCGCAACTCACCGATATAATGCCGATGAGGGAGATTGGGGATTTACTCGATTCTATGAGCTCCGCAAACTCTTCAACTTGCAGTGGGAAGGCCGAGGGACGACATTGGTCGAGAATGATGAGGCCAAGGTCACTGCTTACGTCCGGGTCGTGAAGGACCCCACTGGTGTCCTATGGCACAGTTTCCAAAAGTACGAGTCAATCCATAGGTTTTTGACCGAAGGCCATGCTGACTCCCTGCAGCTACGATTCCAAGAAGGAGACCGGAATGGTTGGGTTGAGAAACCAAGGTGCTACATGCTACCTTAACTCCCTCCTACAGTCTCTATACTTTACCAATGCTTTCCGGAAGGTAGGGGTTCCAGTCTTTTGAGTAGGATGATCGCGTCTAAATACATACAACAGGCCGTATATCAAATTCCTACGGAGCAAGAGGCCACGAGAGACAACAGTGCATGGACCCTGCAGCGTTTATTCTATAATCTCCAGACGAGCGAGCATCCAGTCTCGACTACAGAGCTCACAGCGTCATTTGGCTGGGAATCAAGGCAGATCTTCGAACAGCAAGATGTGCAAGAGCTCTCGAGAAAATTGATGGAGAGACTGGAGGAGAAGATGAAGGGCACTCCCGTCGAGAGCGCGCTTCCGGATCTGTTCGTTGGAAAGACCAAGACGTATATCTCTTGCATCAACGTGGATTACGAGTCTTCGCGAGTGGAAGATTTCTGGGACATTCAACTCAACGTGAGAGGCAACAAGACACTGGACGACAGTTTCAGAGACTATATCCAGGTGGAGACGCTGGAAGGTGAGAACAAATACGACGCTGGTGCACCATATGGCCTTCAAGATGCCAAGAAAGGTGTTATATTTGAGAGCTTCCCACCTGTTCTCCACCTGCACCTGAAGCGGTTCGAGTACGATATCAATCGTGATGCGATGATGAAGTTGAACGACAGACACGCCTTTCCCATGGAGTTCGATGCCACGCCTTATCTCTCGGAGGACGCGGACAAGTCGGAGCCATGGACCTACCAGTTGCATGGAGTTCTCGTGCATAGCGGAGATTTCAATGCCGGTCACTACTACGCCTTCCTGAAACCGAATAAAGACGGTCACTTCTTCCGGTTCGATGATGATAAGGTGATCCGTGCTACGGAGAAAGAAGTCCTGGAAGAGAACTACGGTGGCGAGTATGACCTGTCGAATGGGGCTGTTGGCGTTCGCCAACCATATGCCAGAGGATTGTCAACTAAGCGGTCGATGAATGCATACATGCTGGTGTACATTCGGAAGACTAGGCTGGACGACGTTCTCGTGAACATCACGAAGGATGATGTCCCCTCTCATATCGGTAATGATATGTTCCTTCCCATTCTTTCCCTCACGCTTTGCTAACTCGTACCGTAGAGAAGAAACTGGCAGAGGAACGTGCCGAACTGGCTCGCAGGAAGAAGGAGAGAGAAGAAGCTCACCTTTATATCAACATCGGTGTTCTGAATGAAGAGTCATTCAGAGCCCATCATGGCTTTGACTTGACGAGTGTGGATCTCCCTGCTGGTGATCCAGCCCTGCCAAAACAATACCGAATTCTGAGAGCGAAGAAAGTTGGGGAATTTGCAGAGCAACTCGCTGAAGAGAAAGGTCTCAAACCCGATCAGATCCGCTTTTGGGTGATGGTCAACCGCCAGAACAAGACGACCCGCCCAGACCAGGTTATCAAGGATCCCGAAATGACCGTCGAAGACGCTTACAACAGATACGGCACGAAGGGAAATCCTTTCAGACTTTGGATGGAGGTTGGCGAGCCATCTGCGGACGGCACAATCGCCTGGCCGGACTCGAACAACTCGGTTCTCATATTCCTGAAGCATTTCGATGTCCCCAATCAGACATTGACCGGCATCGGCTCGACATATGTTCGCAAGAATCAGAAAGTTGCCGACCTAGCTCCCACCATTTTGGAAAAGATGGACTGGCCTGCAGGCACGGAATTTTTACTCTTTGAGGTGAGGAAAAGCGACTAGCAGTACAGTCCGCATGCCGTGCTTACACCTGTATTAGGAAATCAAACATACGATGGTCGACCCGATGAAGCCGAAGCAGACTTTCCAGCAGTCAGAGATCCAAGATGGTGACATTATCTGTTTCCAGAAGTCGATAAAGGAGTCTGAGTAAGTCAGCCTAAGGTCTCCGTCCTGGATATCGCTAATCTTGCTTTCTATAGATTGCCACCGACTGCCATTTATACGGAGGCTCGGCAATATTACGACTATCTCCTCAATCGGATGAGCGTCAAGTTCGCTCCGATCAAGGGAGGAGAAGGAGAAGAGTTCACCCTGACGCTGAGCCGAAAGATGACTTACGATCAGTTCTCGAAGAAGGTCGGGGAGCATCTTAATGTTGACCCCACACATCTGCGATTTGCGCCCGTCATTGCAAGCACCGGGAAACCAAAGCAATTCATTAAGCGGAACGTCAACCAGAATCTGTACCAGATTCTTAACGGCCAATATGGCACCTACGGATACAGCATGCACCGACCCGACGCATTGTATTATGAAGTCCTAGAAACCAGTCTAAGCGAATACGAGACCAAGAAAATACTGAAGGTTACCTGGCTTCCAGAAGGCATCACTAAGGAGGTGAGTAACACCAGCATGTCTATTAGCTGATTGATACAAGTACTCATTCCACGAACAGCAAACATTCGAGGTGTTGGTGCCCAGAAATGGAAACATCTCAGATCTGCTCGTTGCATTCCAGAAGAAGGCGACCCTTGACGAAGAGACCATCCAGGATGTCAGAGTCTACGAGGCTCACAGTGGCAAGATATACAAGGAGCTCAGTGACAACTTTAACATCGCTGGTATCAACGAGTTCGTCACACTGTATGCGGAGAAGGTCCCGGAGGAAGAAGCCAATATGCAGGAGGGCGAACGGACGATCAACGCTTTCAGCTTTGACCGCGAGCCCAACAAGACCCATGGAGTACCTTTCAAATTTGTCGTGAAGCCTGTAAGTACTTCTGTAAATCCCACCAACATGTGCAGGTTCTCACGCTCAGCAGGGAGAGGTCTTTAAGGAGACGAAAGAGCGGCTATCGAAGCGCACAGGAATCAAGGGCAAGCAGTTTGAAAAGATCAAATTTGCAGTGGTCCCTCGTACGATGTACTCGAATCCGAGATATCTAGAAGATGGTCAGTGGCTCCCTCTCCTATCTTCACCTATATCATAAGAACAAAAGGACGCCCTTGCTGACATCTTTGTTTAGACGACATCCTCTCAGACGTGGCCACCGATCCTGATGATCTCCTCGGCCTCGATCATGTAAATAAAAACCGCAGCTTCTGGAACAGAGGCGAATCTTTCTTCATCCGATAGACGCTTGTTGAGACATTGCGTCGGTGCGACAGAGAGGTCTCCCCTCTGTTGCTTGTTGGCACATTCCACTGGAGTTAAGACAGGTTGAAATGTTATAACGGTTGCAATAAGATGGACGACGCGGACGGTCATGAACATACCTCCCACCTATCCAGTCACGGCATATGGAAAGAGACTTCATAACGTCATGGGCATTGGCAGTGGCATATTCTTGTCTATTCTTTTCTTTTTTCCCCACTGGTTGTCTTTGGTCTTCTTCTGGGGGTGAGGTCATTATTGGTTCCGCGGTCGCGTCAGCGCCTCCAGCGAATTATGTAGAAGTACTAGTACGGAAGCAATGAAATCTAAAAATCGGTCAAAGGTAGATTTACCTTTCCATCTTGTTTCAATACTTTTTTCTCTGTAAATTCTTTCGAGTTTTTATCCTTCCAAACTGAGTAGGGCGGATTATTGATGGTGCCTGAGGCGTAGTTGGTACAGTACAAACGAGACAAACACGGGCGTGGAAACAACCCACAGCTGTCCAGAACGCCAGCTCCCTGAATAGTGACAACAAACCACCAAGGGGAGATTCAGGTGTATCAGCCTCTCCTTCCTTAGACAAAATGCGCATCGCGGCTCTAGTGCTGGGCCTTCTGGCCACTGCGGTTTCATCTGTTTCCGCAACTGCCCTGACCTACAAACTCGATGCTAACGAGAAGGCGTGCTTCTACGCCCAGGTCGAACAGACAAACGCCAAGGTGGCTTTCTACTTCGCTGTAAGTAGTTCCTTATCTTGAATTGTTATCATCTCATCTTTCCCTCCAAATCCGCTATCATGTTTTGCCGCTATATGCTGTTAAAAGGTGACAATCACTGATTCATGGTCGATTTTACTATAGGTCCAATCTGGTGGTTCCTTCGATGTCGACTACTCCGTTGTTGGACCCAATGAGAAGGTGATCTTGGACGGAACGAAGGAGAGACAGGGAGACTTCGTTTTCACGGCTCAGGTTCCTGGGGAATACCGGTTCTGCTTCAACAATGAGATGTCCACGTTTGCGGAGAAGATGGTCGATTTCGAGATTGCGGTGCGTGGATTGATATCCGATTGCGGGTCGTGTGCAAACGGCTGACATCGTCCCATTTGGTATTACAGGTCGAGAATGAACAACGTGCCCAGCTTCCTTCCAAGCAGGGTACCAGCCCCGAGCAGGCGTCCGCCGTGGAAGAGTCCATCTTCAAGCTCTCCGCTCAGCTCTCCACCATTTCCCGGAACCAGAAGTACTTCCGGACACGTGAGAACCGGAACTTCAGCACCGTGCGGAGTACGGAACGACGTATCTTCAATTTCAGTATCATCGAAAGTCTCATGATGGTTTCAATGGCGGCGCTGCAGGTCTTTATTGTGCGGTTCTTCTTCCAGGGAGCGCGGAAAGGTACGTTGCTGCCCCACATGACATGGGAATATCCATGTTCTCGTTGTGGAATATACTTGCTAACGTGATGCAGGATACGTGTGATGATTATGCGTTGTAATGCTATTTCGACGATCCTGTATTAGTTATCCGACCATTATCTACGAAGTCTTCATAAAATGAGCGTCAAGAATCGATATGCTTTCATATAAGCTTTAGGCACCTTTTCGTCACTTGGTTTAGCATTGATTCTGAGTCCGCCAATTGGGATTCTGGAAGAGTCTGGCGAGTCTCCGAGTAAGCGTGCGCAATGTCTCAGCTGCATCTGCTTCTCTGCTGGCTCTCTGGGGTTGCTGGCCTTAATCCTCGTACGCCGACCTATCAAGTAGACTGTGTGTGCATGGGCCGCTAAGGTTGTCGGCCACTAAGGCCCCTTGCTGGTGACGCAGCATCGGATTTCCTTCTTTCTGCAGTACTTCTCGATGTGTTCATCGCCTTCTTTTGGGAATTTGTGTCTCCTAGTCTCACCAGGTGACTGATGTCTTGGCTTACACAGTAATCATCCGATTTCCCAGTCATCTGGTCTGCTTGCTTAGTTGGTGATTTGTGATGAAGAATCGTTCGGTACCGGATGCAAGTCAGACGATGGATGTCATTGAGGACTATCAGAATCCTGCTTACGAGATGTATCTTGGACAATGGGGCGAAATCTCCTCTTGCGGTCGCTTCCAGGCAGTTAAAGGTCCAACAACCTCACTGATCGTCGGTAACGAGGCAAGAGGGGGCCCCAGAAGACTTCTAATTTGAGGTCTCAACTTTATACGAGACCCATTTCTCCAAGCTTCTGACCCTCACTTGGTCATGGGTGCTCCACTATGATCTAACAAGGGCTCCTACTTTATGAAAGATCTTCAGTGTTATGCAGTGCAGTTCTCATGACCATTGCTAAGGGTTTTGAAGGAGGGTGCTGATTGGTTTTCTTATTGTCGCAGTATTAGGAGCTCTGGACTCGTAGCCCTCAGATCAGCGATCTATCCGGCCTTATGACGTCCTTCCTCGACAGTGTGATGGGTTATGAAAGCCACCACGGAACCAATGGTAGAGTGCAGCATGGCCGGTTATTATTACCAACGACGATCAGCTAGTTAGTTAGTTAACTATTGCTATTAATACGCAGCTGAGCTACTAGTTAATTAACTATTCCGGTTGTGATGCGTCTCCTCTCTGTGTCTGTGTGGAGACCAGTATAGATTCTCTCCACTTTCCGCGAAGCTGCAGATGCCGATCGATGGAGAAGAGCTTGGGGAAGGGAATCCTAGACCATCATGCCATTATTTGTAACATGATAAATTGTCTATCAAAGCCAGGACAAGAGTATAGAATACTCCGTGCAGATACGTGACCGCTTGGTTTTCTTTACATATATAGTTAATGATGCCATATCCAGTGTAGCACATACTAGTAGGAATGGCCTGAAAGATTCTACGGATGTTTTAGCTATCCATTACTCTCCTCTGCTGCTACAATGGAACTTGAATGAATTGAATCGTACTGCAAAAATGCCGTTTTGTGGCTGACGGGAAGGAAGCGGCGTGACGTCACAGGGCTAAGCTATCCAGAACTCAACGAACCCCCCGAAAGGAACCGCATCGAACTCTGTCTAGACCACGAATTGCGCTACCATGTTTTGACCCGTTCCTTTGGTTTCGCGTCTCTTGAACAGAGTACATACTAACCGACGTCTTAGGGCTGAAGGAGAGGATGGTACGGTCGTGATCCACGGTTGCTCCGCCTACTGAACCGGCTGATGGTGCCTGCGCTACCGGGGAAGCTTCCAACAAAACCGTCGTTTGACACCATTGGCACGCGATCCGCGGTTTTTTGTTTCTTTGGTCCATTTACTCCGTACAGACGGAGGTTCCCGATAGTTCTTGTCCACGAGACCTCTCGACACGCGATGATGGCCTCGTGTCTCGGCGAAGAAAACGTCCTGCGGTCCAGCCTTGGCCGATCGCTCCCGAGTTGAACGAGTCTAGACAAGGGCTGTGAACAGCCTGAGCTGGTGTTATTACGGCTATCGAGTACAGTAACTACTACTAGTTAGTGACTAGCAGGATCAGAACGACAGATGTCAGACGTGGAGCCGATCTCCAGGAACCGCTTCTTTGCGCGGACGATCGTCGGCCCCTGTTGACGGTCTCGTCGGAATTGTCCAGTGACCTCATCAATGGCCGTCTCGATCTCCTCAGTGAGGAACATCCGATGCGGGAGATCCATGGGCTGTTGTGGCGCCTATATCTTTGTGTGACGGAGCTACTATAGTAGCGGGTTCTCAATGACGCTGCGGGCCATCCAGAGCGCTCTGTGGCGACCCCCACGATGATGTCGGTCGCGAACACCCCCTGGGCGGGAGATGATATCATGTTACTCTGTTGGGTCGTCCGATGGGTGTTCGACGACGTGTGTCGTGAACGAATCATCGACGCCAGTTCAGGGATCTATATACGTTGTTAACCGCACTGGCGTGTCTTTCTATCGACCCGAGCAGTCATACATCTCGTATGTGTACTACTAATTCATGCTATACTTTGGATACACTGTATCTAGATCTTCACGCTATACTAGTCCTTTTTGATACCCTCTTCTGTCTAGCTCTGCAAGGCAGAACTTCGGCTGAAGCTTGGTGCTATTTTCTCTATATCCAGTGTCTCAATTGATATTCTACAAAGGTGAGCTTATGTTCTCTTCAAGGTCATTTGGATTGCCTGTCATGCAAACATCATGGAGTCGGTTCGTGCACTCATCCCCCCTCATGTTACCATGGATACAACGTCTGGTGATCGACACGGAGGAAGGTTTAATATTGCAATTTAGTCTTATATATAGAAAAGCATCAGGACTGATTGTGCTGCAGAAAGAACAATTCAATAACATTCATCTGCTCTTTCTACAGGGTCAACAATGAACGGTCGATCATCAATGTTTCCCACCCACGGGGAAGAGATTCGAAATGACTCGAGGACAGCAAATCGGTCCTCCGACTCCCATCCCGACCCTCGTGCATCCGTGGATGACTACAACAGAGTTATGCTACAGTACACTCAGCGCCAAATGGCAGCCTTCACCAACGCTAACCCCAGTCGCCGAAATAACAGCGTGGGCAGCGGCAGCAGTGGGAGCAGTTGTGGCAGCAGCAGCGGCGGCGGGAATAGCAATCGAAGTGACAGCTCGGTAATGAGTACCCTTGCCCGCAAACCGAGTGGTGCTGGCCCTCCGAGAGGCCGCCGTTCTCCCCCTAGAGGATGGGGAAATCGGCATCAAAATGACGCTGAGGGCGTCCCATCACAGTAGTGAAGAGGCTATGGTTCTCTACGAGGTAGGTGCTTTGAAACTGGAGAACAAGCTCTCTGGTAGAATCATATAGCTAATTGTCATACTGTTCAAGCAGGAATAATATCGAACCTGTGCTTCATACCCGTCCCTCTGTCAAAAGTTTCTACGAATGATGTCATGATTCCTGCGGTGAAATGTTCCAGCCAACTTCATCGCTCATGTCACACTATACCTTTTTTTCTCTCGTGTTTTCAGATGAGCGTTCAATTCCGGGAGAGCCAATCTTCCATTACCTCTCCTTGAATAACCCCAGATATTTAGGGGTTTAATGATAATTCATCAAATATTTAGTGTGCTACGATCTCTTGACAGATGACCGGCTTCCTTGTCTCGCGAATCAAGTTGTCCTGTATTTTTGCGGATAACGAATTTGGCTTTGCATGTTCTGTTTCCGAGCGATATGATTTTCTCTCCCGTTGATTGAGGATACCTACAATTTTACTCGTACGAAAGTTTAATCGAACAGTGTGGTTCTGGTGTGTTGCTTAGAAAAACTATTCAAAAGTCCTCGTCCTCAATTATGAATTTAATGCCTAGTTTTCCTGGCCGGATTACTTCCTGCTGCTTCTTTCCATCGAAGAACGTAGGCTCTTCTACATGAATTCATGCGCCAGTCACCCCACATCTACAGGTCAAAATCTAGTGCCACTTATACTTTCTGATCCCGCAGGTCCACTGCGTGTGCTGTATACTCTAAGTAACAACTAGTACTGGCTTGCGGAGTTCCTCTCTACATGCGCAAGTCTACATAATGCTGCTGACTATGAGTAGACTTCTCACGTTTCAACTCCACATGTAACTGGGGTCTCTTTGTACTGACGATGTTCAACATCATGGATCTTCTCGGTACTAGCCACGGATCGGACCGACAGTGGTGATCATATGTACCTGGGAACCAAGTTCGTGATGGCAGATCGTGAAGAGAAAAGGACCATGGGAGAGACTACGTATCTTGTTGCACTTGCGCTCCACTCTGACCGATTACGAATACTGAGCGGAGTGTCGGTCTTCGGTCTGCACAGTTCGGGGAAATTGCGAACATGACACCCCATTCTTCTTCATGACCTTTTTCTCTTTTTTCCTCATCCTCCATCACAGGTCCAGAAGGGAAATTGAGATCATTCAGGGAATATGGTGCAGTTAGACGTTGAGGAAACTCTCGCAGAGCTCACACTCGCGGAGAAGATCGCTCTCACCGCGGGTAAGCCGTGCTGAGGGATTGATGCCCGTCTTTCGCTCTCACACACACAACGAGTACGTTTACCAGTGACACGGACCACATATGGCTAATCGGTAAGTATCTACTTTTCAACAGGTACCGATTTTTGGCACACAGCTTCCGTGCCCCGTCTGAAGATCCCCGCACTGCGTGCCTCAGATGGTCCGAATGGCGTTCGTGGCACGCGCTTCTTTAACGGTGTCCCGTCGGCCTGTCTCCCCTGTGCTACGGCATTGGGAGCAACCTGGGATGTCGACCTGCTTGAGGAGCTCGGTCATCTGCTGGGAGAGGAGGCGAAAGCGAAGGGCGTCCATGTCCTCCTTGGCCCCACCATCAACACGCAGCGATCACCGCTAGGAGGTCGAGGATTCGAGTCGTTCTCTGAAGATGGCATCTTATCAGGGACGCTGGCAGGACATTACTGCAAAGGTGTTCAGGAGGAGGGCATCGGGGCCACGTTGAAGCATTTTGTCTGCAATGACCAGGAACATCAGAGGATGGCGGTCAGCAGTATTGTCACCCAGCGAGCCTTAAGAGAGATCTATCTGCTGCCCTTTCAGCAGGCTTTACGCATCTGCCAGGCTGCTTGTATCATGACGGCTTATAACAAGGTCAATGGGGTACATGTAAGTGAGAACGAAGCTCTTATTGAAGACATCCTCAGAAAGGAGTGGGGTTGGAAGGGCCTTGTGATGAGTGACTGGTAAGTCAACGTACAAGTTAAAGATGTTGAATACGTAGATATTGGATTGACGATTTGTTTCAGGTTTGGAACCTACAGTACTTCGGAGGCTATCAACGCAGGCCTGGATCTGGAAATGCCAGGCCCAACGCGCTGGAGAGGGCAGATCCTCGAACATGCGATATCGTCAAATAAAGTAGCAGAACATGTCTTGAACGAGAGGGTCAGAAATGTCCTCGACCTTGTCAATTGGACCGACAAGTCTGGAATTCCAGAGCGCGCAGAAGAGAAGAAACTTGATCGGCCGCAGGACAGAGCATTGCTCCGACGCGCGGCTGCGGAGTCGATTGTCCTGTTGAAGAACGATGATAATATACTTCCCTTCGACAAGACGAAGCCGATTGCAGTCATTGGTCTCAACTCCCGCTTTGCTGCTTACTGCGGTGGTGGTTCGGCCGCTCTGGCCTCTTATTATGCTGTGAAACCTATCGATGGTGTCCGCTCTGAAAGCAAGGCAGACGTCCTCTTCTCCCAGGGAGTCTACGGGCACAAGCAACTTCCCGAGCTGGGCCCGCTCATGAAGACCCCTGACGGCAAAGAACCTGGATTCTTGTTCAAGGTCTACAACGAACCTCCCGATCACCCGTCCCGAAAAGTAGTAGATGAACTGCATCTGGTCAGCTCGTACGGCTTCCTAGCAGACTACAAGAATCCCAAGATCGAATCTCCAACCTTCTATGCTGATATGGAAGGCACCTATACTCCATCAGAGGACGGGACGTATGAATTTGGGGTCACCGTGGCCGGGACTGGCCAACTTTTCATCGACGGGGAGCTTGTGGTTGATAACACCAAGAATCAACACCGCGGATCTGCCTTTCTTGGAAGTGGGACGGTAGAGGTGAAGGGTACCAAGAAGCTGAAAGCTGGAACAACCCACAAGGTGCTCTTTCGGTTCGGGAGCGCTGCAACATCACATCTTAACTCAAGAGGGGTAGTAGCCTTTGGAGGAGGAGGTTTCAGGTTTGGTGGGTGTAAAGTCCTAAGTCAAGAGGAATCTATTGCAGCTGCTGTTGATCTTGCCTCCAAGACCGAGCAGGTTGTTATCTTTGCCGGTCTGAGCGGAGATTGGGAAACAGAGGGATACGATCGTGACCATATGGGCATGCCGCCTGGAAGCGACGAGCTGATCTCTCGTGTCCTGAAGGCAAATCCGAGGGCCGCTGTAGTGATACAGAGCGGAACCCCGGTGACGATGCCCTGGGCAAATGAAGCTAAAGCCCTACTGCAAGCTTGGTACGGTGGTAATGAAGGTGGAAACGGTATCGCGGATGTGCTCTATGGAAACGTCAATCCTTCCGGCAAACTACCTCTCAGCTTTCCAGTACATCTCCGTGATAACCCGTCTTATCTCAACTTCCGTCCAGAGAGGGGCCGTGTCCTGTACGGGGAAGATGTCTATGTGGGATACCGCTTCTATGAAAAGACTCAGATTCAACCCCTCTTTTCTTTTGGTCATGGTCTCTCCTATACCACATTCTCGCGCTCGGATTTGAGGGTTGCGGTGGCGCCAGAGAAGCCTAGCCTGGAAGCTGGGGAAGACATTAAGGTTTCTGTGGTAGTCACCAACACCGGCCCTGTAGCAGGTGCAGAGACCGTCCAACTCTGGGTTATACCACCTACGGATGCTAGTGTCAATCGCCCAGTGCGCGAACTCAAGGGCTTCAAGAAGGTTTTCCTAAAGCCTGGAGAAAAGAAAAAGGTCGAAATAGTCATCAACAAGGGAGTAGCCACAAGTTTCTGGGACGAGACGCGGAACTCCTGGGTTTCGGAGAAAGGAGACTACGAGCTGCTCATCACGGGCACTGGTGAGGAAAATATGAGGTTTCCGTTCCAAGTGGGAAAGACGAGGTGGTGGTCGGGTCTGTAAGTCATGAACAGCCCCTGGAGGGCTCTCGTCCAAATTACTATTGCATAGATGGATGTCCTGGTTCGATCAACCAGTTTCATGATAGACAATGCCAATTAGATTTATCACTGTCGGGTTTCAGCGTCCAAATGACTCCTTTGAACGACTAGCCGTTCCTCATTCAAAATGTGCTGATGCAGAAGCACCACCCTTGCTTCGAGCTACACTTCTTACCACAAACCCCCCCGTGCGTTCTGGCTCTCTTACATTCAGATCACCTGGGTCGAGTACGAGCAAACTCGAATGAACACCAATTACCTAGGTAAGAAAAGACGCGGGGAGAAGCTTTAAGATACCGACGGAATGTGACTCTTTTTCCCGCAGCGGTTATTGGAATAATGATATCGTTCTATTCACATTCACATCCCAATGTCATTTTAACTTCCAACCAATTCCATTTAGACAGCAACAAGAAATTCAAAAATTACATCATGCGAAGCGATAGAAGGCTGGTCTTCATTCTTTACGCGCGACGCGACGTTATTCGGTCCACATTCCTCATCTATCCCATGCGTGCATAGAGCAGATCCCCGTGAAAGAGATAGGGGAGGGGAGAATAATAAGAAGCATGGAACCGACCCTCACGCGTCGGCTACTTTGACCTTGTAATAAAATTCAAGCTTTTCTTTGCTGTTCGCAAGATCTGATCTGATCTTGGTTCTTTTTTAACCTTTCTCTGCTGGTTTAGCATCACAGCGGGGCCTGGCCGTTAGGAAACTATATCCGCGCAACAATCAATCAACAAGGCAAGCTTCACCAAAATGTATATCTTCTCGACCCTTTTTCTCCTTTTCTCCACTTCCTCCCTTATCACCGCAGCACCAAATATCAAGCCTTTACCATCTCCGATTCCATCGTCGTCTCCTTCCCCCGCCGCCGGACTCGGGATACAGAATCCGTCTCCAAGCCCGAGCCCGACGCCAGCGAAGCAATGTCCGGCAAATTCGAAGAAACAATGCTGCATTACGGTGCAGGATTCGACGGAGGAGTTGACTTCGAACTTGGGAGAGGTCATTCCGTTCTTGTCTGGAGTTAAGATTGGATCTGTCATTGGGATGGGGTGTATGTTTCTTCTCTTCTCTATCTATCTACGACAGTTGTCTTTTTCCTACTTGGCTACATTATCTCTTATTACAGAATGTTATTCGTGAAGGACAATTCTAATGGACCTATAGGCCAAGACATGCCCGCCGACCACCCGGATGATACTTGTCGGGATACGATTGCATGCTGTTCGGGCGCTGAGTTTGTGAGTCTGGTTGTGAACCTGTTTTCGTCATATATAAGAGCAAGACACGTACTGATTTGGTTCAAAAGCTCGGTCCGCATACGATTACGGGTGGTTGTTACCCTCTGTCTTCGTGATTGGAATCATTGATAGGTTTGGGTTAGTGTGATCGGTCGAGGAACTGGCGTTGGATTTTCATGTTGAATTTAAATCTTGACCTTGGGTGAATTTCTAGAGGGAAGTCAGAGATGGTATGTGGTTGGTCATGCTTCTTTTAAGATGAAAGGAATATAAGAGGGCAGGACGGGATCGAGTCTTGACATTTACGAAAGTCAGATCGATGTCAAATATGGAATACCCCCTTTTCTGCCTTTTAGTTTTAGTGTTGGTTTTTTTTTTGTCTAATATACTACTGCTCTAGTTCGAATGATGAGGCTGTTCGAGAAATCATATGGTATGGAAATGTGAATACTGGCAAAACTGATAGCTTTGTTGTCTAGAGAAACATCATGAAGAGCTTTATGACCTCTTTTCTTTCTTGTTGCATTTAATCGTGTTGTATGGTACATGTACATGGTTTCCATGCTGAATTAACTGAAGTTTCACTGCTACCGCCACCCACCACGACCCTGTGGAGGATATCCCCCTCTCCCTCCCGATTGCTGATGATTCCATGGTGAGTAAGACCCAGGATACTGGTAGGAACCTGGGGCTTGTCCCTGACCAGGAGGTGGCGGGGGGTACTGGCCTCCTTGCTGTTGGAAAGGAGGGAATCCCGGAACAGGCATGCCTGTGCGGGGATCTATGCCAGCAGGAGGCGGGGGTGGGGGTGGCCATGGACCCTGATAGTTCGGAGGTGGTGGTGGAGGGACAGGATATCCACCCGGCCCAGGAGGGGGAGGGACAAAGTGCTGAGGGGAAGGGCCGCTGAATGGAAACTGGCCTGGAGGTGGAGGGATTCCTTGCGGTGGTGGAGGATATGATTGATGTGGTTGTGGGAAAGAGGAGGGCAAAGGAGATGCCGGCCGTGGAGAGTATGATTTCTCTCGGGATGGGGAACGGGAGGGTGAACGAGAGTAAGAGTCGCGTCGCCGGGAATGACGTCTATAGGATAGAGAGCTGCTCCGTGACCTGGAACGTGAGCGGCGTCTGCCATCACTACTCGGGCTGTCGCTATAACGTCGCCTCTTTCGAGGACTCCTGCTCCCGCTTCTACTTCGACTGCGGCTGCGACTGAGACTCCGACTTCGACCTCTTGAAACTTTCCCATGCCTTTTCTTCATCTGCTCGCAAAATCCTCTGGACCAGCCGTAGTATGTCTCTCCACCGATAATCTCGCCTGTGGTCTCGTCTCGAATTACCGTCTGGCCCATCTCGTCGATGTCGATGACGGTGTGTTCATCGTGTTCGGGGTGATTACCGCCGTATATCAGATCGACCTCCTTGAGAAATTTCTTCAGTGCTGTCACTAGTTTCTGATCTGCGGGGCCTGCGAGGAATTGCAGTGGTTTAACGGCATCCGGTCGTATAGGCGTCGTCGAATTGGGTATGATATGGGGCACCAGGTTTCCTGCGGGAAGATCGTAGTATGGTGTAGACGCGTCTCCGTGAGTGGCTGGCATGACGAAGGGGACATCCTTTTGAGCAGCCTGCTTCCCAGCCTCTGCATCACCATCTCCAATCCCAACAGACGCCTTGATGGCATCTACGGATGCTGAATTGCGAACCGCTTCTCGGAGCTTGTCGACATAGTCTGAACTATAGTATCCGCAGGTCTTCCATATACCCAGCAGCTCATCCAGTCGTCTGTGGTGCTTGGGGTTCTTCTCGCGATCGAATGCCGCCGCTAGGCCGATCAGGTCGATGATATAGGGCTGCAGCGCTCCCGTAACTGTCGAGAAGGCGGCATTATTTTCGGAGTGGTACTTGGCGTGATGGAAGACATCATTGAGCAAGTAGAGAATATGTAGCCGTTTCCGCTTCCCGGACGTCTCTCTGCGACCCTGCACCGGTGCCTTGGACTTCTCGTCCGCAGGTTTGAACGACTCGGACAGCGCAACAAGGTACTTTCCTAGCACTCCCACCCTGTTCGAGGATTGGACAACATTCCTAAGAAGCCATGCTTTACAGGTCTATATAACCAGGTTCGTACAATCAGTAAGATTTATCCTCGCATCGATGAACCAGAAGCGCAAACTGTCCAGACCTGGATGTTTGCCGGAGAGCAGTGCGACAGTGCTTTGTCCAGCGTGGAGTGGAAAGCGGTGATCTCGTCGCGAGGAACGGAGGTCGGGTCGGGGCGTAAGAGTCCCGCTGAGAAAGACGCCTTCGCGATAGCGATCTGATGAGATGCCATCTCCTATGAAGAACGGGGGTGGAATCGTGGGAGAACGGATTTCATGGGCCCGAAATTGAGATCGGGATAAGATGGTGGACTGTCGTGAATTCTTGAGCTTCTTCTCCCTTCTTGATCCGCCTCGTCTGCCTGTGGCACGTGATTTCTCGGCTCACGGAGTATCAGTCTTTGTCCAACAGTTATGCTTTGTCATTAGATATCTTTGGAGGTTTTGAGGAAACATTTATGAGGGATTCTAGAATCTGTGTTGAGTGGTACAGTAAATTTAAATTTCTGTTCATCCTGTGGTCACTACCCTCTCCTCATATATTCCGTTCTATATATATATATCTGCCGCTCATACCTCTGGAACTACAATGGCGAGCAACAAAGCTGGTGTGACAAGATTAAAGACTTAAATAGCAATATATATAATCTATAAGAACGATATTAAAGTAGGCATTCTATAAAAGAACTAAAGCACTCAACAGTATGTACAGAGTATACTCCAACTTAATCGCTTCCTGAAGGCTGCTGAACAGCCGCTGTAAGATTTCCCTCATAAAACATCTTAAGAAACGCATTGACATCAAAGCCGCCGGGCTAGCTCAATCGGTAGAGCGTGCGGCTCTTAATTCACACACACCAGTGTAGTTGAAACCGCAAGGCTGCGGGTTCGACCC